>JAOQMS010000180.1:3290534-3329393 GCA_027563885.1 Erythroxylum longipes | reverse complement strand
AATAGTCGACTGGAATGATTTGTAGTCGACTGGAATTTACGAAAAATAATCTCCGCTCTTCGAATAGTCGACTGGAATGATTTGTAGTCGACTGGAGTGAGTTGTACTCTTCAGATATGTTAATTTTCAGTCGACTGGAAATGTTTGTAGTCGACTGGAAATTCTCCAACAGATCAATTTGCAGATAATCTTCGATCTTTCAATATCTCTATCCATAATCTTTACCAAGATCCTCTTTTGCACGTTGTCAATCTTCTCTTGATCATTGAGGAATATTACTGACTTGATTTCTTGATATTTTGTAAATTGAACTTTGAACATTGTCTATCACTTGCATCCTTGGAAATTATCACTTGAGATTTCATTGGTCCTTTAATTAAAATCCTGAAATAATTTCTTAACCAATTCTATATACTTTATAATTATCAAAACATAAAAGGATTTTTATTTGTCAACCACCATTGGTCCAACACGGATTAGGGTTTGCGGCCATTATAAATAGGCCTTATTTATGTTTTCTTAGACATCAATTTTCGGATCACAACTATCATTCCAGAATTTGGCTTTGCCTTTCTTTCAAGAACATTTGTCGTTCTTGTTTATCTTTTCGTCCAATCAAACGACATTGATTAAACTCCTGAACGGAGTCTAAACGTTTTTGTTCCGTTTATAACTTCCGTTCTGCGTCACATACGATATTATATATGAAAAAATTCAGATAGAAACTTTTAATAAGATATTAAAACAGAAATCAAGATTAAGTATAAGGCTTTGAAGTTCATTGAAGTTCTACCTCTAATTTTGTCTTTTGGATAGTTAATTTGAAATAAAATATATTCTTACAATATATTAATATTTTTTAAAATAATAAATTTTATAGATCTTAATATTATTAAAATATAAAAAATGATTGTACTTTTACGAATTGGCTTATAATATAACGGTGGTTAGCTAGGCAACTTCTTTTTATTTATTCATTTATTCATCCGTTTCATCTACCATGATCGGTGGTTAGATAAGCCAGATTAGTTTGGCGTTTACTTCTAAGTACATGTGCATATGTGATGCCAATAGTCCCGATGTCTTGGAATCATTAAACCAGAACCAATGAAAAGCTAACGGATTTGCATACCCTAAAGCCTTAAATAAGGTACGAGGAATCACAATATGAGGTCGTATCACTTTCCAAATTATTACTTCCTCCATTAGTGGCTTAAACACCATCAAGAATGCCAATTTGATGGAAGGATCCCACTAGTTTTGCCTTCTTAGTCGCTGTAATCCAAGTCACCTGAACTTAAACAGTCGTTGAACTACCCAACTTCCAGATTATTATAAATTTTTCAAAGAAAGATGGATCCACAGATCGTGCAGGGCAACATCATAAGTTTACTGATAAACTAGTGTATAAAGCACCAGTTGGCTGTATTTTAAGCATTTGTGTATAATTTAAGAGTTTGAGATCAGCGTCATAAAAAATTCAGAATTGATTTAATTTAAAATTAACGAGTTAACAGATGAGATTCCCAGCTAAGTAATTTTCTAAATAATTCAACTGGGAGAAGCAGAAGTTGACGTTTAAGAAGTTGACATACGTTTCTGAGTTCCTAAGATTAATCGTCATACGTTTCTGAGTTCCTAAGATTAATCGTCTTTAAGCATCTACTCCCAGTAGGTTTATGTTCTTCAATTGCTACTTACAAAGAGGAATGAGAAGAAATTTATGGATGAACATCGGTCATTGCAAGTTAAAACTTCTTCAACACACAGAAGTGTAAACAACAAAATATAGATAACGAACAAGATTATGTTGATGATTGTTAGATGCAGAAACAAAGCTTGGCTTGTTATCTTCTCCATGCACCAACTTAAAAGAACCCGAAAGTTCTTCTAGGAACAGCATGGCTTCTGCTTCTTGTAAACAAATCGACGTTGACCTGGAAATCATCTTCAACACGAAATGATCTGTCCTCATCAATCCTTGGAATACCCACACTACGACTCCTATTCACTTTGTTGGTCGAGTTTATGTTGGGTTCTTGTCGTTTAAGATTATGGTCAATCTCAACCTTCTGCTTGGAGACAGCAGCTTTGACAAGCTCCCTGTAATCCTCGTCACGGTTGCTTGTCTTACAGACACTGGAACTCCGGCTAAGTGGAGTGGCCTGATGAGCCGTCGGACAACCCATGGCGACGCCGCTGAGTCCCTGGGAATATTCAGTCATGCCTCTAACGTACAAGTCCTTGGCCATGATCAACATCTTAATGGGTGCTTTCACAACCTTAAATAGGTTCCTGTGTATGCTAGGCTTCTTGGTGGACATTTCCTCTGACCTGCGGATTTCTCCTCCGAGGTTTTTAGCTTCTTCTTCAAAAGCACGCATTGATATAATCAATTTGCAGAGCAAATTAATGGGCGGCGGAGATTATTAACAAGAAGTAGGTGTTTTGTCTGTGGGCAATGAGGGGTTGTATTTATAAAGTTTAGAGAAAGCCAAGTGGACTTGCATTAGTTTTTTAAATAGTTTCATCTTATTAGTAATATTTTATTTTATTTTGTTTTAATAAATAATTAACTAAATTAAAATTATGTACTATTTATTTATAAACTACTGTGTGTTTATTACTTTTCATATTTATAATCGAGTTATGTATTATCATGCTATTTTATTATTTAGAATTAATCAGATTTTTAAAATTTTATTCCATAATATCTCAAAATTAATTATAAAATTAAATACTTAACATAATTGTTATTATGATTAATGTTAAAAACTTATATTTAATTAATACTAAATTAAATTATGACATAAAAATAGAAAATTAAAACCAATTCCTATGCTAATATTATGAAAAATCAAAAAATCAAATTCAAAAACTGAAATAAATAAATTCTTTTGTTAAATCTAAAAATTAAAAAAAGGAAACAAAAGAAAACAAAGAGAGCTGTTTGAACTTCACTGTTTCCGGTAATACTCCAGACTGGACTGGAATTTCCTGCTTTATCTGCTTCTTCCACGATCTAAGAACTAATAATACGATGCAGAAGGCTTGTTCTCTCTCTCTCTCTATGGTTGAGAAGGACTTATTTTGGCTCGGTTCGGGAAGCGGTGTCAGTTGACAACTCGCTGAAATTAACCTACTGAAATGATAAGTACTTATTCTCAAAAACTACTTACGTATTTGAGATTGTTGTCTTGGTATTTACTAAAACGTGAAAATAGGTATTTGGCAAGTGTGCTTGCAGTTGCTGAAAAGAGATAAAATGCCTAAAAAGCCTATTGATTTAATAAACTATTAATTGTTGTATAAATAATTAAAAAATATATTATTAGTTATATAAATTTAAAATTATAAATAATAAAATATAACTTTAAAATAAAAAATATAAATAAAATAAATTTAGTAAATAAAATATTTCGTAAAAATATATTATTAGTCATATTAATTAAGAGTATAATAGAAAATAATACTTGTAGTGAAGGTTATTAATAGAAAGTAAAATTTTTACTGCAGAAGCAGTTTCTTACCGCAATCTTCTTTCTGTTTATTGATTTCTGCGGTGGTACCGCACTTTTCTCCAACCTCCGATTGTTTACCATAGATCTAAACATGTTATTGTGTTTGAAAATTACGGTAATAAGTACTTATCTCTATCATACTGTAGATTCAAACGCGGCTTTTATATTCTTAAAAACATAGATAAAAGAGAAAAAAAACATTTGGAAGTACCTACTACTTAGGGTCGTAATTTACTTTTTTTTTTTTTTGATTTATTCATCCGTTTCATCTACCATGATCGGTGGTTAGCCAGATAAGCCTGATTCGTTTGGTGTTTACTTCTAAGTACACGTGTTTAGGTGATGCCAACAGTCCCTATGTCTTGGAATCATTAAACTAGAACCAATGAAAAGCTAACGGATTTGCATACGCTGAAGCCTTAAATAAGGTACGAGGAACCACAATATGAGGTCGTATCACTTTCCAAATAATTACTTCTTCCATTAGTGGCTTAAACACCATCAAGAATGCCAATTTGATGGAAGGATCCCACTAGTTTTGCCTTCTTAGTCACTGTAATCCAAGTCACCTGAACTTAAACAGTCGTTGAACTACCCAACTTCCAGAATATTATAAAATTTTCAAAGAAAGATGGATCCACAGATCGTGCAAGCAACATCATAAGTTTACTGATAAACTAGTGTATAAAGCACCAGTTGGCTGTATTTTAAGCATTTGTGTATAATTTAAGAGTTTAAGAGCATCATAAAAAATTCAGACTTGATTTAATTTAAAATTAACGAGTTAATTATAATAATTATAAAAAAATATGTTCGACCAGAGTTGAATTTAAACAAGTTAAAATATATTTGATTGAATTTAAAATATAAAATTACGTCCCTTTTTTAATTGAGTTTGAATCTAAGCAGTCAAAGCTCAAGCGTACCTTATATTTAAAAAGAACAAATTAATGCTTTATTGTTTTCTTTATTTCAGAAAAATATCTTACTTATCACATGAATGTCATTTATTAAATGATTATGTTGACGTAACGGAATATATTTTTTAATAAAAACTTTTGTTATAAATTAAATATTTTATTACTAATTTTAATAATTTTGTCTACTATTATAAAATTAAATAAAATTTAAATTTTTATTATAATTTATCCTTTAAAAAGTGTATGAATTAGCCAATTGTGGTTAATGAAAATTTTCTATAATTACTAAAAATGTTTGCATCTTAATAAACATTATGATATTGTTATAATAAGAGCAACTAATAAAATGCTGAAGAAACAATAATAGGGTCAAATGAGTTTAGTGGGAACACAAAGTCTGCGAATTCATCATGACAAAGTGCATATGTACATATTGTGAACTCTCGAGGGGGAAATAAATGATTGATGCCAAATTTAAGTTAAACTAATGTCTATAGTTCATACGGACCTTGGGAAAGACACAATCAAAACAGAAGAAAATATGAATACATGTGAACCCATAATAACAATTCATTCTAATCCAATACCTGTTTGAGCCAGTCCCATTGACACCCATGCTTCACTAAAGGCAAGGCAAATTATATAAATTAGTCTTAAGAGTTTAGTGATTTAGAAGTCCCGTAAGACTAGTCGAGTTGGTGGAGCGAGAGATATAAGATCAAAAGATCTTGTGTTCGAATCCTGTTATTTACACTCTTTCGATCGAACCTGTTATACAGGACTTGCCTAGTGCGGAGTACCCAATTGATGTGATTTGCAGACTCTTGTGTTAATTCGAAAGTTTACTCAGTGCGCATCTAAATGAAAATAGCTACAGATTTTTCCGTTAAAAAAATGGACAATCTCTTTATTAATTAGGGTTAAATCATAATATTTTAAAATTTTAAAAATTTAAAACTTCTTATTAGAAATATAAAATTATTCCTTTTCTACACTTCCCATCAATTCTACGCTTAACTTAGTGACCCAGTTAACCAACTGACCAGACGTTTATAAGTATATAATATAATAATAAATCAGTCGCAACAGAATTAAAGAAATAGGTGATACACTCGAGAGCCACGTGGCAAAAATCGAGTGGCAAATAAGAAGGAGAAAGGCGGTCAAAGTCTGAAAAGGAGCTTAGGATAAGGGCCCCCCACCGTAGACCATACCACATACTATCTAGAAGTACAAAGCAAAACACACACATCATCGGTCATGGTCAAACCACTTAGCTAATAATTTAGTTATTGTAGATTATGACAACTGGGCCCCCGTTCCCGTTCCCGTTCCCGGTACCAGATCCTGATATTATTACTTTGACTACATAAATAAATGCATTTTTATATAACATAAATATAAACGTTGAGAACAAGTGAACAATGAGTAAAAACCCAATCATTTTAACCGATTTTATCATAAAAATTTGAAATATTTAAATTTTATTTAATATTTAAATTTTATTTTAATATTTATTATTATTAAAAATGAATCAATTTATTAATTAATTAGTTAATTTTTATAAATTAATACATTTTTATAAACTAAAATAAGTTAATTAATATTCATTTAATAATTATTTTCTTTAATTAAACTTCAAATTATTCGATACATAAAAATGATTACTTTCAATTATATTTTAAATTCTTTAATTTTATATAATCTTTAGTTAATTTTATGATAATCTAAACTTTTTAAACCTCAAATCATTTGTCTTACAAGTTTAACTACTTGCTCAATTTTTAAAATATTAGTAATGTAATTTGACTTATAAATACAATATTTTATTAACTTCTTTCTAATTTTTATTAATAAATTCATTTTTAAAAATTCTTTCAAACTTTTTAAAAGTTAATAATTTAAATCTACATATTTTTAGATTCTATATTTTAGAGAAATTTTTGTCAAAATATTGTTATTGTTATTTTCTGAAACTTTTTTAAAAAATAAATTTAATTTTCTTGTTTAAATTTATTTTTATTTAATTCCTTATTTAAAAATAATTATAAATAATTCTCTTATAAAATGTATAGATTATTTATTCATGATAATTACACAAATATGCATTTTAATATGTATATAATCTTTTTAAATTAGGGATTAGGTGATATTGCTTCTTAGGATAGGGATAATCGAGTTGGTAGAATTGAGGGCAATATAGAGCCAAAAAGTCTTGTATTCGAATCCTCCTATTTATACTTTTTCGATTTAACCTATCGTACATAGTTTATCTGTTACAAAATACTCGATTAACATAATTTAAAGACTATTACGTTAATTTCAAGATTTATTTAGCACATATCTAAAAGATAGTGAATACGAGTTACTCTATTGGGGAAAAAAGGATGTTATTAGCTTTAAATATATATTTTATATTTTAGAACATTGAATATTTAATTTTAGAAAAATCGAGAAATGTCAGTACCCCCGTGGGGGAGTTCGTGGCCTTTAGTGAAAATGCAGTCTTTCTTTTCTTTTTGAACTCAATTATTTATTTAAAATTTATAAAGCTTCGTGCGGGTTGTGGCTGCTTCTCTTTTGTATCAAAAGACGAGTTTGTCCCTTTCTACGTAACCTACTCTGACCGTCACTTTTGGTGGATACAAGAAAATATTCCTTTGTACCCAATTTAGAGTTTTGACTGTCCAAATGACAATTTTAGACATAAAGCTAAATCGTTCTTTTCTTATTTCCATCTCACTTTCTAAAAAGCAAAACTATTTACTTACTTTTTTTATAGCCATTTATTGACTGACATTCTTCTTTAGATTATTTATTATATTTTTTAAAAAAATTATAATATAAAATTGAAAGTTATTTATAATATAATATTAATTTATTATAATTCATATGAAATTAGTGTTTTCAACAAAAATTGAAATAAGTATTTGCGATAATTGATGATTAGTTTAATTTAATTAAAGAGGAAAATAAATGCAAGAATTAGGGGTGCATAAAAGTAATTTCAGGTACAAAAGTTAACGGTTAACTGAGTGATTAAAGAGAAAAGCCGGAGACTAGGAAACAGGTGATAAGACTGCACGTGCGGTGCGCGGGCCGAGACCAAGATCAAGACCAAGAGCCTTGTTTACCGGCTACAACCGGTCACCCTCTCTTTTCTTTACTTTCTTCAAGGCTCCTTAAAATTAAAATATCGCCAATATTTTTTTTTAATTAATAATGTATATATGAATTTTCTTTTTTTTTTGAAATTTTCTCACTCTCTCTTCGGGGGAAAAAAAAAAGAGTGTACCTTTGAAAAGAAAAAAAGTAGTAGCAGTAGTGAAGCTTTTAGAGGACATGGCTTTTCTCTTGCTTCTTTTCTCCTTACTCTCTCATGTGGTATGGCCTCTCTTTGATACTTCCTCGTGATTCTTTTTTTCATGTTTTTATGAATCCGGGTCTCTTCCATCTCTCTTACTCTTAGCAACTGTTTACCCATTTCTTTTGCTTCAGTTTTTGGGGTTCTTTTCCTTTGTGTGTATCCTTGTCATTGCTTTGGGTTACTTTTTTGGTGTGTGTTTCTGCTGTTTGGGAGACGTTTTATGATTTGACCCCTTTTGAAGCTTGAACAACAAGTGAGAGAAGTTTGATTATGTGTTTATGATGTTTGTTTTTATGATAGCTTTGAGTCTTTTGACCATGGAAAGGGATTAGATAAAGCAAAAGGAAAGTAATGGGGAGATGTATGTGAGTGTGTGTTGGTGTGTTGAATAAAGGGAGAATTATTTGTTGCTCGTGATTGCCAATGAGTAAGTGAGAAAGCTTGATTCTTTCTTTCTCTTCTTCCCTTTTTACGTCGCTCATGTGCCGCCTAGTTGTAATGTGCCTTGGGAGGTGCTTGTCTCTGCGGTGATTCTTGAGGAGTTTTTTTTTTAATAGTGTTTTTTGAGTTACTGGGTTTTGGTTCTACTTTTAAGAGGTCCCAAATATGCCTATGTTTCAGCCTTCAAAGAGGGATGGGGCTGATGGGCAAGTCCTAGATCTGGAAACTGCAGTAAAAGATGGAGTCTTGGGTGGTGTTGGTGGTGGAGTTGTTGGTGCTGATGTGGGTGAGAAGCTGGATCTGAAGAAGATGATTGAGGAGCTTGATTTAGCAGATGTTCCTTCAGTGTTTATTTGTCCTATCTCGTTAGAACCTATGGAAGATCCTGTGACCCTTTGCACTGGTCAAACCTACGAGAGGTCCAACATTCTTAAGTGGTTCAGCTTGGGGCACTATACTTGCCCCACCACAATGCAGGAGCTTTGGGATGATTCAGTTACTCCAAATACGACCCTCTACCATTTGATTTATACTTGGTTTACTCAGAAATACTTGCTCATGAAGAAGAGAGCAGAGGATGTACAGGGCAGGGCAACTGAGCTTATTGAAACATTGAAGAAAGTGAAGGGACAGGCTAGGGTCCAGGCATTGAAGGAGCTCCGACAGGTTGTAGCAACTCATGCCACCGCTAGAAAAGCAATTATTGATGAAGGTGGAGTTGCGTTGATTTCATCTTTACTAGGTCCATTCACGAGCCATGCTGTTGGGTCTGAGGCAATTGGAATTCTTGTCAATTTGGCGCTTGATTCAGAATCCATGTCCAATTTGATGCAACCTGCCAAAATCTCACTGGTGGTAGATATATTGAACGAAGGGTCAATTGAAACAAAGATCAACTGTACTAGATTGATCGAGAAATTGATGGAAGAGAAGGATTTTCGAACAGAACTCGTCTCAAGTCATAGTCTACTGGTTGGATTAATGAGGCTTGTAAAGGATAAGAGACATACCAATGGGGTCCATTTAGGTCTCAGCCTTCTCCGATCAATATGCTTGCTCAGAGAAGTTAGGAGCTTGATGGTGACCATCGGAGCTGTTCCTCAATTGGTAGAATTGTTACCTTCACTTGTTCCAGATTGCTTGGAATTGGCACTAATCATATTGGATACTTTGTCTTCACTTCCTGAGGGAAGATTAGCCTTGAAGGATTCTTCGAACACAATCCCAAATATGGTGAGGTTATTGATGAGAGTTTCTGAGAACTGCACGCAACATGCCTTGTCAATTTTGTGGTCTGTGTGCAAGCTTGCCCCTGAGGAATGTTCATCACTTGCTGTGAATGCCGGTCTTGCAGCAAAATTGCTACTAGTTATTCAGAGTGGTTGTAATCCTCCACTGAAGCAGCAGGCTGCAGAGCTTTTGAAGCTTTGTAGTCTAAATTACACGGATACAATCTTCATTTCCAAATGCAAGCTAACAAGAACAATGCAATGACAGGAATGTTTTACTTTGTAAGATATAAGTATCTCCTTCGCAGCTGCAGCTAAGGAAATTGAAGAGCTGGCTGGATAGGAAAGAGACAGTGGACTTCTCAGGTTCAAGAACACATGAGACGGAGTCTTTGTAAAATGTTCACTTTCCTGTATGATGGATCATGTCATAACCGGCAATTGATTCAACAAGCTGGAACAATGGTCATATGGATGATCTACACATTCTTGCAATGTTGTTGTGGAACTTTGCCCACTGTTTTGGACAGTACCATGTTCAATGCTTATTGGAATAAACGCCTGTGAAGAAGAAAGTTATGTACAATATTCTTCCCATTGAAATTGTATTGTGGTACAGTTGTTGGATAACTGATTGCTGGAATCAGAGAAAATTATGCACATGGAGGTTGCAATTGCAACTGTAATGTTGAAGAAAGATACTGCTTTGCTCATTGGGTCTTACGGTCTTCCGATTTTTCTTCTTTGTAGTCTCGAATGCCTCTTTAAGTTTCCTTTCATTATGGTGGGAGTTTTGCTTTTGTACCCAACAATTGTAGAAACTGGAGTGCCCTGGGGGCCTCAAACTGTTAAATTCATATTTGTAGAAAGAAATTAGCCATTTTGTATTTACCCTTTTCTTGTTCTGCAACTTACTTTTTATCTACGCTATCCTCTAATTTCTGTAACAGTGTATGAAAATTTGAACTTGTCATATGTTACCTATTTCTTGTTGAAAGGTCGTTCCATTGCAGGTCTTGGCTTCATTACATGTGGTGCTTAGATTTCTGTACCTATTTTTGGGGGAACTGTTGACACTCAGGTGCAACGCGTGTACTTTGCTTTTATCTTTTTGTGGCAAGAGTTGAGGACAGGACCCATCAAGCCATGCTTAACTCTCACTCAATCAACTGTTGAATTGAAAAGAAAGAAATGAGAGTTGAGAGCCATGACGCTGTTCTTTTATCAGACGGCCTTTTCCAATGTGCATCCCCTGTTTTTTTTTTTTTTTTCTGCAGATAACATATATAACCAAATTCTGCCATGTTAAGTAACTTCTTTTTTCCTGGCTACTCATAATTTAGCAATTCAATTTAACAGTTCCAAACCTATATCTAAAAGAATACTCAACCTGCTACTTTTAGAACTCTGATAAGTCTGTGGGAACTTCGTAGTCTGAAACTAGCTATACTTTTGGCTTCTTCTGCCTTTATTTTATACTCTTACTTCCCATCTTTGGTCTGCTTACTAGAACTGAAGGAATAGCTTGCAAGTTCTTAGCCTTTTGGTAAAAATAGCACATTAAAAATAGCATCTTTGAACGTTTGTTGAGACCTAAAGCCATGGAAAGAGGTTCTTGCAAGAATTAAAGAAGCCTCAGAACACTTCTTGATGACTTCTTGAGATGGCTATTCGTTGCACCGCATCTAAACACACACTTTATCTTTTTTGTCAAACTTAAATGGCAAAGTAAGAACATTTGGCCCATGTTTTTGGAAAAAAGTGAAAAGGCTAATAGGGTTGCAGGCAAGATTTTCAACCCTCGTAGCATAATTTAGTGCCCAAAAAGCAGAAATTGCATCTCCGTATTCGATAGAGGGAATCCATGACGAAGAAAAACATATGCCCTTTGCATGACAATTGAATGAGACGTGTGTGTGAATAAATAGACTTCCTCTTTGTCTTTTGTATGACCCTAGACACTATTATTTACACGATAGTCTTATGACTATTTCGAAATTAAATTAACAAAAATTTAGTAAAAAGTTATAATTTTTAATGTAATTTAAAATAATAAATATATTTACAAATCTTAAATTTTATGTATTTTTATTTTTTTACCCTTTACGAAAAAATCATGTTAAAAAAACTTAATCAAAAAAATTTACCTTTGAGATTGATATTTTGTATTAATCAACCGTAGTTTAAGTTTAATCCAGTATAAACTCGAAGTTCAAGTTTAATTAATACGTATTTTAAAATGATGTTATTTTATTTAATAGTAATTAATTAATTAATTAATTAATATTAGTTTATTTAAATTTCAATTAAAATTTGGGTTATTTGTATGCTAAATTCGACCTATTATTGCTCTAATGTGGAGATTAGATCTTCTGTTTCGATTAACCAATTTTTACCTTATTCTATTAAATCTCATATATATATATATATATATATATATATTTTTATGTAGGATTTATATAAATGTACGAATAAGATTAAGTGAAATAGAGTTGGAAAGTCTAAAGTTAAAATAAAGATAGGTGCTCAAGTCTCTAATGTGTTCAAACATGATAATTACATTTAGATAACATGTTCTTCGCCTTTGATTTTAAGAGAGTGAATCCATACCTGACAAGGCTCGTGATTGGTTCACGTTTTACAGCCTGAGCCCTGAGGCCCTTGGTTGACTCACGTGGCACATGACTAACTCGTGTGAGTTTCAATTGCATACAAGCAAGTGGCGGCAATACGACAACAAACACACATGAACAACAATTATGCACTTGTAATTTTGACTCCTCATCTTCCCTATTATTACACTTGCCTTCAATGCTACTGGGTCGTGGTCATAATTAGGATGACAAGGACTCAAGGTTTTAATTATGGCATTTTAATAACTCTGTCTGATTAAAAATTAATTACATTTTAATCTGAATTATATATTTTTTTAAATTTTAAATTTTAGAAAAAATTTAACCTTTAGTTGTCTAGCTTAATTCAAAGTATAATTTGAATATATTAAATATAAATTTCATCATTTTGAGCAAAGCATTGTTTTTAAATTTTAAATTAAAAAAAGAAAAAATTAGGAAAAACATAAAATTTTGGATTAAAGTTTGGATTTGGGGACTCGAGTCAATTTTTTTTAAAAATAATTTAATAAATTTCAGATTAAATAAAATTATGAAAAATATGAATATGAATTTATTTAACATTTAAGAAGCTTAAACTATTTTTACTAAAATTTAGAATTTTTAGTTTAAATTTAGTTTTAAACTATATATATATAGGATTATTAAAAAAAGAAAATTTGAACTTTATTTAATTTTGCAATTATAACTCAAACTTTAAAAAATGACAATTAAAATACTTAAATTTTTAATTTTTTTCATATCTAATCCGACATTAATATTACTTACTAGTAAGTCACGTCAAACATAAATTTAATAACTTTTTCTTTTTTACTGTCAATTTTTTTTTCTTTCATCTCTATAAACATTATAAACATAAGAACAAAACCCTCGTATCTTAAAAGTAGCGGGCTGCGGGGTCAATTCCGGCCCGTTCATATATTTTTTAATATTAAAAAATACAAAACGACGCTGTTTTGTTGGGCCGCGGGCTGGGTCGACCATGATCGACCATTAGCTCGGTCAGAACAAACCATGGTCGACCCGTGCCTTACCAAATTCGGGTCAAAACAGGCCGGGTGAGGCCGACCCGAGCGGCCGAGCTAAAATTGACAGCCCAGCATGGTAGCTACAGCCTTAACGCAGCCAAACGAGTTGTCGCACACCAAAACACCTCCAATCATGTTCACTGCCCAAAGGCCAGTTATGTAAATTCCTCTGGTGAGTGAAGACAAAGATGAAATAAATCTGTAGTTTTCAGTTTGACATTTCGTCGAAGAGTTAAAAGATGAAAATAATGGTGAATATATAAAAAGGCTCATTCATTCCTACATCCTTAAATTAGAGTTAACAAGAAACACAAAACTGAGGTTTCTCCATAAGCAACTCATTTAAAAGGAAACCTTAAGGCTGTTTGGTTCTACTTCTACTTTTCTAGTTTTTGATTTTTGATTCTTGTTTTTTATTTTTTGTTTCTATTTTAAAAAAAACAAAAATCTGTTTAATTAAAATTTGTAATATAAAAATTAAAAATAAAAATCTGTTTGGTTGAGATTTGTAATAAAAATAAAAACAAAAACATGTTTGATTTTATCATCTTATTTCTATTTTTGTAATTATACTCTTATGTTAATAATTTTAACATAATATATTATAATTTTAAATTAATTAATTATCATTATAGATAAAATTAAAATATATGTAAATTAAATATAATTTAAAATTTACATATTAATTATAGTCACTCTAATCAATAAAAAATATCTAATTCTTAAAAACATAATAATAATGTCATTTACTACTCATTTTGAGTAATTTTTATTGGTAATCAAATCACACTCAAATCTGGCCAAAAAAAGTGGCGCGCATGTGCATTAATGTAACTACAGTGAGTGCAAGACACGTTGCCTATGCTATTCCATGCCTGTTGCTTTATTCCTTAGATATAAAAACTATTTCTTATACTCCAAATTCTGAAGCATCATCTTCCAAGCATTCCCAACATAATATCCCCATTTGTTAAAGTGAAATACCTTTCTCTCTCTCATGGCAACACTCGTCATACCATTCTCATAACCACCAGCAATCAAATTATCTCTAATCAACCATGTACGCCACGCCCTCTTGGTGTCTTCTCTAAAACCTAGTTTTGCTTCATCCAAAGCACGTCGCCTTAGAGTCCAAAACTACAATTTGGGAAGCTTCCTTCACTTGAAACCTGAGTCAAAGATAGGGTCTTTGGATATTGATCTGTCAAGGTTTCTTCCTTCTGATCGTTTTCGCTTTGAATTTGATGTTAGATTTCATAAGCATCATATACGAAAACAAACTTGAGAAATCGCAGATTGCAAAAGACGCGGTACAAGAAACAGATGACGACATAGAGGAGAGAAACTTGTTTTCAAAACACACACAAACTCTTTGTGAAAAAAAAAGTTTTAGAATACACGAAAACCTATTGTGAAATATTAGGAAAATGTCTTTTTTCTGTTTTCGTGAAACTTTGTCGTTTTTTTGTTTTTGAAAACAACGGAATGCAACAACCAAACGTGTTTCTTTTTTACAAAAACCACAACAAGAAATTAAAAAAAAAAACCCCTTAGTTTTTGTACCCATAAACTTCATTCCACGTCAAAAAAGAAACGTTCTTTTAATGTTTTGAATCAATCCCACATTAAAAAATACTTCCTTTCTTTATAAAAAACATGAAAAGCATCTAAAATTTTTGGTGTCAACTCAAAACTGCAATCCTTTTCAGAATAATGGAAGAGAAAGAGAAACACCCTATCAACATGGAAAACTTCAGGAGTTTAAGGTCCCATCATATGTCCTATAAGTATTATAGCATGTCTAGGGTATATTAAGAAGTAAACATAACAAATTAAGTGCATCTACGTATAGTAAAAGACCTAATAGTACTTAATATGAAAGACACGGATGAATGGGTAATTTGTTCGTTTTGACTGATATACATACTTAGACGTGAAATATGGATAGGAATTTTTGATATGATTACTTGGATTTATGAACGTGATGTGAGGGGAATTAGTAAAGAAAGTATCCTATTTGCTTATGAAATGTTTTTGGTTAAAATTGGATGTGTTTTTGTGTTGATCTTGCATAATAAGGCTGAAGTTAATTGATTTAGAATGGGTACTTCGCTGAATGGATAGGTTCTACTGAACAAACTTCTGTAATTTATCCATATCTTGGTCTATATATGTCTAAATTGGATAATTTCTATTAGAGATTAAACTAGAGACATAGTTATAAAACTTTCCTGAAGGAATTGAAATCTGATTCTGCCTCTAAAAGTTTTGAATTCTGTTTTGAAGTTGAGTTCTGGCTACTATCCTTGTTTGAAAACAGCTTGTAGCTTTTTAGGTATAGATCCTAGAATAATTTACCAAATTGTATGAAATTTACTCCATTAGAAAATTAAGACGTAGGGGAAAGAAATAAATTGACAAGATTATAAGCCAATGTGAGAATTAAAGAATGAAGAAGGACCAAATACAATTTTTCTAAAGTCAACTCATGGACCAATAAGATTAAAGCATATGTGTCCAATAAAATTATAACAAAATTATAACACATGACTCAATATAATTTTAACACATGGTCCAATATATTTTAACGCATGGTCCAATATAATTTTAATACGTGGTCTAATGAGATTGTAACACATGATCCAATAGGATTGTGTCATATGGTCCAATGGGATTGAAACATGTGTCTAAGACTAGAAAATTCATGAAAAGGCATATGGAGGGGGAGATGGACAACACTTTGATGGCTTAACTTCAGAATTTTCTCCTCTCCATTTCACTTTCTTCATCCCATCATTTTTCACTTGGTGATTCAAGCAAAGTCAAGGAGGAAGGGAAAGAAAAGCATTAGAAGAACTACTTTGTCAATTTTAAGGTTTGAGATTTCACTTAGTTAAGTTCTGTATTTGTGTACACTTGAATGTGTAAAAAGATTAATTTGGAGTGGAATGGTTGCTGGGATGATGCTTTGGTGCTATTTTGGTGTTATCTTGTATATAATTTGTTAAATATGACAAGAGATTATCGTATAGTGGAATTCTGTCTAGAGTTTATTGAACTAGTCACATTATTTGGGTCATAAATCAGCCTACAAACCTCTAAATTTGGTGATTTTAGTTGCATATAAAAACTAAGACACAGAATTAGAAATATCTAGAAGAGACTCTGACTTAATTATAGCTTTATGACATTGAAAATTAGGATAGAAAATGGTGACCTGATGATACCCCTGTTTTGGTGCAGGATGTGATATTTGGTCTATAGCTCATACATTAGAAGTCCAACTGGGCTAATCTTTTATGTTTTGGAAATTAGAGACATAGATGGACTAATTTCTTGAAGACCACGAAACCCAGTTCTGAATTTTTCTATATGAATATTAAGGAACAACTAGATTCTATCATGTGATGTGTTTTTGGACTGATAGTTTGCCTATTTTTAGATCACTTTAGAGTTTAGCTCAAATTACACTTTTTTAAGTTTGTTTTTGTTTTCAATTTTTACTGAATCTTATCTTAAACTTTTTAAATGTGTATGAAAATTTTCAAACACCTAGAAATAAATGAAATAGGACTTACCACATGTGAATTGGGAGATTGAACATTGGAATATAAAATTGAGCATAATGCATTCTAAAGAAAATTTACATGTACATAAATAATTTTTATGCATATTCATTACTCATATATGTATAGTATGATTATATAAGTGTGATTTTGATACCCTTCTAATGGTTGTAAACTATGAATTGCATATATGAACACAAATATAGATTTTATGACTTATATATATATAAATATATATGAATTGTGAAATTTGCAAATGGTTAGAGGAAATGTTATAGTGCTTGCTCTATTGTCTTGATTGTGGATAGATGGGCATGCCTATAGGGATACAACGCATCTGCGATAGTTTGACACCAATGCTCTCTTCATTTGAAACTATAATGTCTCCACAGTTCGATACCTTCAGGCATCCACGGTTTGATACATTCGATATTCACAGCACCCGTTATCTACACCCAAAAAAATGTGTAGGTTTAACACAAAAAGGAAATTTAATAGTCATAAATAAGAAATATAACATGACAATATGAATAATTCGTATTGATGAGCATTTGCATTGGTTGTAATGATGAATTGTAATGATGTGCAATTATATTGATAATTTGTATCAGCAAGCATTGAATATCAATATTTGGCTTATAAATGTGCATTTTTTGTATATGGATAATATGTTGAAGCATATTGGCATTATGTATTTTGTTTAAGTATGCCATCATTGTTTACATGAGCATTAAATATCAATGTTTGGTTCATAAATGTGAATTTAAGGCATATGAGTTGTAATATTTCTAAATGTATGTGCTTGGCGGACTACTGCTATGAGTGATCATATAATTTCAGTGTTTTCCCCACTAAGCTTTCAAGCTTAGCACGAGTGTTAATCCATGTAGGTCCAAGTCATAAGAGTGAGGTACATGGAACATCTACAGGGACCAAGGCCGACAAATAGAAGAAAAAGTACTTTTGAAATGTATTCTTTGTTACAGATGATTGCGTATGTAATAAAGAAAGGAAATTGTATGTTTTCTTTTAGATTACCGTGTATATGTAAAGAATTATTACTACTGTTAAATGACAATGTTAAACATTGGGGAGTTTTGTAATATATATATGTATAACATTAAACCGAAATGTATGACGTGAATGTATGTACAAGAAATTGGTTGCCTTATGTGTGGATGGTTATAGATTTCGTATAGGAGTCTTACAAGGAGAGTGATCAAAAGACTTGTTAAAATTTAGACTTCAAGTTTTGGAATCGAAGCAAAATTCTTTGAGCTGAGACCCGTCTCTATAAACAACCTCCAAAGAAGAGTAATTGGGATTGGTTGATCCCCATGCTTCACCATCTCACTTTCTATATTTATTTTCACTTCTTTTTACAAACTTACTCTCTCAACACACCAAAAAAAAACCAATAAGAAATGAACTTAAAAAAAAACTAGAAGAAACTAACACAACTTTGCCATCTCACTTCCTTTGTTTACTTTCACTTTTATTTATGAATTCTGAAATGTAATTTTAAAAAAAATATATGTCTAACGTGTTAGTAACATTAACGGAGATATTAACGCCAAGTTAGATTTTAAAAAATTAAAAATTTGAGTATTTAATTGTCATCTTTTAAAGTTCAATCTATAATTACAATATTGAATAAAGTTTGAGATTTTAGAATGATATATAAATATTTCAATTTGAACTCAATTAAAATTTAGTTTAATTACAGTTATATCTTTGAGCCTTAATCTAAGTTCAATTAAATTGGAAGATTCGTCTACTTTAAACTTTTTTATACATATAAAGATATTTCAAGTTGAACTCAATTAAATTTTAGTTCAATTAATGTCATACCTAAATCTTGACTTTTGGCCTTAATTTAAACTTGATTAAATTTTAGTTCAATTAATGTTGTACCTGAATTATGACTTTTAGCCTTAATCTCAGTTTAACTAATGTGTCACATTTTCTTATTTAGAGAAATATTCTTAATTTTAAAATTAAAAAAACTTAAGTTTTTGACAAATTAAAAGGAGTAGTCATTTAAAATAACTATTTTTAAGAATTACTACCTTCATACATCGTTGCGCTTTAATAGAAGAATTTCTGGGCAAGTACATCCTGTAAGGTTAAAGAAGGATTCATCTGTTAGGTGTCTCAAGCTGATCATCAACAATTTTCGTATCGTTAATTCATCTTGTTTAACCCATCGATGAGTATGACGTAACCTCTAAGTCAATTACTAAATCGTCTCAAAGTTCAACTGTTCAAGCGTGACACAACACCGACAAGAACAGGAACATCTGGTTTAGACTGGTCAAAGAGATACTCCACGTGTGTGTTACAGGTAAGTTTAATCTGGCTGAGTAGGACGACCATATGCGGGCGGGCGGCGGCGGCGGCTCTGGTCGGCAACCCTACAAGTTGCGACCTTGTCCTAGTCTGTTCTTCCATGGCAGGCATCAGGCGACGTTATAACTTATAACCCCACCACTCACTGTTCTAGCCATAATTAAATAAATCACTGTTAGCACCAAAATTTAGAAAATTTCAATCCCAATAATGGATAGATCATCTATTTCAATTACAACCTGTCCAAAATGGTCAAATTTTCATGAGTTGAAACTCATGTTGCCGAGGTAAGCACTCGCATACCTGCGTTCAAATTGTCACTGTTTTCTTCTTCAATTACTTCAGCTCCTGATTGCTCTGCAGCCCTTTTATTGTCTTTTTCCACTGTCGTCTTCTCTATATATGTGTGTAAAGTATTAAGTCTTTTTGATCGTATAAAGAAACTATCAAGGTTTTGACAATGGAAGCTCATTCTTCAAGTTCTAACTCTTCTTCATCATCGTCCTCTTCAATGTACGTAACAGAATACCCTCAAGAACAAACAAAGTCCTTCATTTCCTCACTGCATTCTATTCGTAAACCAATGTTTAAACCATGGAAGAAACCTATAGCTCCATTACCACCAACACCGCCCAAAGTGTACAGCGTGGACCCTGTCAACTTCCGGGACCTTGTTCAGAAGCTCACCGGAGCACCGGTCTCCCAACGGCTCCACAGCGCAGCCCCGCCTCCTCTTGATCTTACGAGCAGAGACATCACTTCAGCAGTGCCACTTCAGCTCCTCAAACCGTCGCCCACCTTATCATCACCATTCACTGCCTTGAACACCGATTTGATCATGTCAGAAACAGTACTGGATGCGAAACACAAGATATTAATGGACAGAGGAGTTGGGTCGAGTTCGTACGAGTTTAACCTGTCACCGTCCTCTCATGGTTGGTGTTCTTTTCCACTACTGAGTCCAGGAACTCTTTCCAGTTTGGAGCAAAGCAAAGTTCTTTAGCTCTTCGTTTCACTTCTGCCTGCCCTTCAATCAGATTAAATTTTGGCGTCAGCTCTCTTATAAGTTGGCTGCAAACGGAGGAGAAGATTGAAACCTCCTGTTCTTTTCCTTTTCATAAAAGAATATGATAATATATAGTTGAAGTCATCCACCTTCCCATTCCGGGGTTCTACAGCTTTCAGCCATGAAAAGCAAAGAGAGTAGCTAATCTATAAACTAGTTTAATCCGAAGAGAAGGTGTTGTTTTAAGTTGCAAACTATCATTAGCTCGTACTAGTAGCACTGATCGTTTCTATTTTGTTATTTTATTTTTGGTCCTTTTGAAAGTCTTGGGACATTTCATGTACACTTACAAAGGCCTTTAAAGCTCTTTAAATAAGATTATAAGAAGCTCTAAATATTTTTGGTCTGGTAGCAGTAACGGATTGTTTGAAAGGTACAAGACCTCACTTCCAGGTGTTCCTTATTATAATATAGTTTCGAAAGAATCCATGATGCATAATGCTTCTTTTGTAACCTGGTTGGTAGCTAGAAGAAGGGTGAAGATAGCTAGAAGAAGGTTGAAGACTAAAGATAAATTGAACAGAAGCAATCATCAGATTTGTGCCCTCTGCAACACATTACCTGAAACTGCTAATCACTTGTTCTTCAAATGCAGATTTTATTCTACAATATAGGCAAAGATGTAGTACAAAATGAACTTAGTTTATCCTAAGAATGACTGGAAAAATGTTTTGGTTTGAGCTTAAAATTTCTATGAAAGGACCGGAAAAGATGGGAAATGCCTGAGTTTAATGGTAACCTGTTCTATCTATTCGATTTTTTGGAAAGAAACCAAAGAATTTTCAAGGATGTTCACTCAGACAAATATGTTGTTGCAAAAGGACTTGTTGTTGGATCAGAGAGATTTTGATAGCAACTGATAACTTAAGTTCTTCCATGAAACATAATTGAAGTCTGGAGTAATCAAACCTTGCCTGTTTTTAATTAATTCTAGCTTTGCTACGAGGACTGATTTCCTAACCTCTTCGTTTCATAACTATTTTTCCTATAGTCTTCATGCCACCTTGACTGCCTTTTGACATTTTCAATGATATTTATTTATTTATCCTTTAAAAAAATCTCCATATATGTTTCATAGATGTATATTACATAGTTATATCTTCCTGTTTAGTTGGAGTAGTTAAGGCTAAAGTGCTTAAGCACATAGGACTGGCTTTTCACCCTCAATGTATGTTGTCATCATAAATTGACAAATATTGCAGCAAAGTTACGTAATCAAATCCTAGACTAGAACAAATCCTTCAGAGTCAAATGGTGGACGGTGGTCTATGCATTCTATATTTAACGCCGGCGGGGACTGTTAAGACTAAGGTGGATCCGTGACTTTGTATAGTCAAATTTCAATGGCATGGCTTCCGACGAGCAGCACATGTATTAGGTGAAGTATACTCCTTTGCATGAGCGTGATCGTTGATCTTATAATTAAAAGAAAACGAACCACATCGACCATAATCCATGCTTAAAAGCACCATGCATTCCTAGGAAGCAAAATTTATAACCCTGATAACTATTTAGAACACTTGAAAGACAGCAAACTTAATGTAGGAGAACAATACCTTATACATCAATCAATACATAAATGGAGGATGTTAGATGATATACAGTTGAAGTTATTTGGTAACAGAAAATTTTGAATTTCGTACCGTGCCGATCCAAAAACGGTACAAAATTATGTTCAAAAATATCGGTTGTTAATACTGATTGGTACCGACCAATTTTGCATAGTATTAACCGGTATTTAAAATAACGGTCAACGCTGTGAACTTTAAAAAGTAGAAGGACTTCCCCCCTTCCCCCTCCTTCCCTTTTTTAAACATTTTTTAATTAGCTATTTATTTCAACTTTTATTGTAATTTTTAATTTTTATTTTTAAAATAAAATAAATATTTTTATTACTCGTAATAATTATATATTAAATAAAATTTATTTTAATCTTTTATATCAAATTTATTAATAAAGTATTAAAAAATATTTTATTTTTAAAATGAACATTTTAAATTTTATGATTTATAAACTAACATTTATTTTAAAATATATTTTAATTATTAAATCAAATTTTATTTAAAACTAGTATATTTTTAAAATATAATAATTAATTTTAAAATTTTAAATTAAATTGACTTATTTACAATTTTAATAATAATTAATTTTAAATAATTAAATATGTAATATTAAATTAAAATGTTTAAATTCTTATTAATAAGTAATATATTAAATAATATATTTAATTAATAGTAAATTAAATAATATATGTTTTCATCTCAGGTTTCACTTCTAATTGGTTGTTTTCTCATCATGAACTCTTGTTATAAATTGTAATAATTAGAAAGTTAAGGATTTTCATTGTTCTTTTTATTTGATGTTTTAATGTAATTATTATTTATTATATGATAAAATTGTAATATTTCAAATATTTTATATTGTTCTTAATTTTATACTTATATGATGATAGTTGTCTTTTTTATATTAATTGTGATTATTATTTATATGTGAAATATTTGAAAATTATTGTTATTTCATATTAATTGTCGTTATTATTTATTATCAAGATTTTTAGAAACATGATTGATGTAAAATTATAAACTATACAGTACAAGTGGATAATATGACGACAGCCTATTTTATAATTTCTTAAAAAATTTATGGACTATTTTATAAATTTTAAAATTACCTGAAATACTACCTGATATTAATATAATATCATACTAAAATCTAATTCAATATTAAATTTGGTACAATATTCGTAACATTGTTTAGTAACTACGGGGAAACTCCCATCTAAACTGTGCTGTTTTTAGGATTACGGTTAGTGGTCGTTTGAATATTTGATCGAGCTTAAGAAGCCTGGCCTTAGTACAAGCTCAATTAGGTTTTAATTAGTTCAAAACTCAATCAAACTCCAATAATTTAGACCGAGTTTCAATTTAATTAAGATTTAATTCAATTTAATTAGATAGGGCTTAAAACGACACAGTTTCACGTCTATTAGGAGATAATGCTTAAGCGACGTCGTATGACGGAATAGTTTTTAAAACTATTATCACTTGCCTAATAATACTAGAAAGTGGAAGGAGTAACTCCAACTCCAAAGTGAAAGAGAAGGAAACAATGTCGTGGCTTGCGAGGTCAATAGCCAATTCTCTCAAACTCGACGACGATGACGGTGACGGTGATCGACACGGCGGTACTCAACATAATGTCAATACACTCAATGAACCTGACGCCGTTAAATCGCCGTCAAGTCCAGAAGCTGACCAGCATTCTGAGCCGTACTCAACCACCACCACCACTCCGCGCGGCGTCAAGGAAGACATCTCCGAGCTCACCAAGACCCTAACGCGTCAATTCTGGGGCGTTGCCTCCTTCCTCGCTCCTCCTCCGCCCGATGCTTCCTCGACCCCGCCGCGCTCGCCGCGTCAGATCCCTTCTCAATCGGAATCAAATGATGATGAGGATCCGATCGCAGGAATACGTAGCGATTTCGCCGAGATTGGCGGGAAATTCAAATCGGGAATCACAAAGCTGTCGAGTAACAAGACTGTCTCGGAGATCACCAAGATCGCCTCCAACTTTCTTCAATTTGGACCGGGGACGGATATCTCCGGCGAGGATTTGATTGGAAATGTTGTCGGTGTGACAGAGGAGGTCGTTGCTTTCGCGAAGGACATCGCGATGCATCCGGAGACCTGGCTCGATTTTCCTCTCCCCGACGACGACGACTTTGAGGGTACAATTAATTAAGACTTTGGATTCAACGGACTTCAATTTTGATATCATTGGGGGCATTATTATTATCATTAGTATTACTAGCAATTCTTTATGACGCTGAATGAATACAGATCTTGATATGACGGACGCGCAACAAGAGCATGCTTTGGCAGTTGAACATGTGGCACCGAGATTAGCTGCTCTCAGGATTGAGCTTTGCCCGGGCTACATGAGCGAAGGTTGCTTTTGGAAGATTTACTTTGTGCTTTTGCATCCCAGACTTAGTAAAGAGGATGCCTTGCTATTATCAACCCCCCAAGTATGTCGCTTTCTTAAGCTTATTTTGTCATTTAACATTTTGTTTGGTCTAATTATCTGTAGTTTCCCATTTTTGAATCATCCTGAGGTGGATATTGATACATTTGAAAAGCAGTAATTAGGTTTAGGTAACATTCCTTAAGATGCATGTCTCCTTAGCTGGAAATCATCTTCGATCCCGCATCTGTTTACTCAATGGAAACGGTTGACAAGCCAGATCCCAGGAAATCGTTTTCTTTTGCCACTTGGGCATAGGTAAAACGACTTTGATGGTCATTGAAAGGCATCTTTTTCAGTAATGCTAAGACTGAAACTTGCAATTGTATACTTTAAATATGCTCAAGTTAATGTGTCTCATTCTCTCTTTGTCTCTTTGGCGACTTTATCTTACTATGAAATCATCTGTATGGAATGATAAATTTGGAAGTCTGATCGTTAAAATTTAAGACGATAGTTTAGAAATTCTTCAAGTATAAAGTTTTAACTGGTGATAACATTTAATTTGGATGCTTTGTGGTTAGGTCCATATTCTGATAGTTCTGATGCATCTGATCATCTATACACTAAAACGGAGAAGTGGGGTAATTTTGTATAATATTGTAATGTGTTACTAAAGACCAAAAGTATAGGCTAGAATTCTTTGATTGCATTTCATTCTGCTTCTGGTAAATGCTTTGAAGTTAGAATTCTTTTATTGCCTTTGTATGAAGTGTTTCCTGATATTGGAACTCTTTATGATTGAAGGTCATCCTTATAACGATAATCCCCTTAATTCTGATCAATTAAGTTGCTAATCAGCACTCTGATTTGATCATGTCTTACAGATAATGGAAGCAAGAGCAATGTTGTCACATGAATTGCAAAAACGTGCTAAAGCAAAATCTGCACCGGAGTGGTCAGTTTCCAATACTTCCACATCAAAAGAAGCTTCTGATTTGCACTATGAAAGGTCTCTTTCTGTGACCCATCTTTCTGAATCTGAACCAGTGACACTTGAGACATTTGGCAATGAAGCAGTCTCTTCCAGTGTTGCAACTGAAATAGAAACTGACAAGCATCCTGTCCAAAGTATGGAGATACAAATTATCGACAAGGCTATGGTTGAGGAACAGCCTGTTAACCAGGCTACTCAGCAGCAAACTTCATCATTTTCATCCTCCAGGATTATGGATGAAAATCTTGAGGATGATGCTGACGATTGGTTGAAAGATGAAAGTTCAGAAAGTGTTGGTGCCAGCAACACTATGATATCACTCAATAATGAAGAGGATGTCTCATTCAGTGATCTTGAAGATGACGATGGGGAAGTACCTGTCACTTACAAGAAAGTTGCATCAAGTTCTGATACATCTACAAAAGATTCACGAGATTGGGTTCAACTGAGCAGAAGTTCTGGTGACTCGGTTAAGGACATTAGCACAGTTAGTGTCAAACATGTTGGTTCTGATCAGGTAAGTGCTCACAACTCTGATACCAAGGAATCTAATGATTGGCTTGACGTTGATGATATTGATGTTATGTGATGATGCCTTAAAAGCCTAAGAGCTTATGTATTTCTCATCTTTTTTCTATCTTGTTGTGAATAGTTTGCATACGGTTTCTTCAGTCTGAGTTCGACTTCGAAACTTCATGTTTGTACATAATCTGTTCTTAATCGGTTGATATTGTGGCATAAAATGACCGTCACACTTTAATGACTTCATCACCGTACCATCAATTTGCTGTATTCATGTGACATGAGTTATTATATTGTCTCGTGCACCTGACCATAGATTAGTCTTTGTTGCTTTTGAACAGTCAAAAGTTCAGATAGTTGGACCTAAAAAGAGAAAACCGGGAACTGCTGAAAAATGGAAGCTAACAATATGTAAAAGGACTTTAGTTAGTATTATTAGTAACATTTAATAGTTGAGGAAGTAACAAAGAAATTTATGTACCTCAATAGGGGCTGCATATGCAACAAAAGGATCAGTGCATACAGATTTATATACGTGCCAGGGTCGTATTATTTTGATTCTCATTATACATATAGATCACATTTCACTGCCATGTCGTAATCCTATTATTGTGAAATGTATGTCGTAAAACTTGGATTTGCTAACGCAGAGAAAAGTGCACTGACAAGATGTCTAAATGAACTTTGCCATCTAGGCATGGTAAGTGGCGTTTAATTGCCCTGGGATTTACTCATTGCCCTTTAGTCTTTCTCTATGGCAGATTTATTCATTGCCCTTTAGTCTTTCTGTCGATGGGCAAGAGATCAAATTCTAATGCAACCTTTGTTGAATATTTAGCAAGTGATTCAAATCACTTTGTAATGATAGCGCAGATGAGGAAAATATAATTTGATAACACCCACCGCTTACAATGACACCGATAACATCATATACATAGTTAATAGCAGAGGAAAGCTTCTAGCGCAAAGATAAAGTCAGAAACGTCTTAAGATCAAGAGATAAAGTCGGTGATGTTGCCACTACAACATGAAGTAAAATTGACACACACACAAACACGCACACGCACATTCTACTGTAACATTTAATTGATACTTGTTTGCTTGTGTGGGACACTCGCACTGTAATGCTTTACTTTTATGCGTTATTGAGCGGAGCCCAGTTTGGCGACTTCTTCAATTTCTTGATACAAGATCAACTTGACTTAGTGTTGGTGCCTTTTAGATTTTTAGTTAAAAAGGAGTTTTTGCAGGATTTGAAGCACTGTTAAGAAGTAAGAAAACAAGCTAAGTAGATTGATGATCTTGGAATGTACAGCCTAAAGAACTAGAACTAGAAGATGTAAAACTACTGATTTCCTTCCTAACAAACACATTCATGGCAAGGTTTAAGTACAAGTGAGCTGTTCCTGAGTTAGGAACTCTTACGATCTAATGGATCCGAAATTGCTCGAAAGCCTCTCCAACTGAGACCACAATAGGGTTCCTAGAGAGAATCTAGGTTTGTCTTCTTCATCTACGCTGTCAGTTTTAGTTCTGCTAATGCTACTACTAATTGATGGTGCTTTAGGAGTCCATCCTGGTGATTTGTTCACCACAAGAACTGAACCTCCAATCTCTTTTCTTACTAATTCCACTGTGTGTTGACTAACATCGTATCCTGAAGCACCTGTAACATAGAATGAACCTACTGCTTTATCCCCATGAGTACCAATCTCAGCCCTTGATATCGATAACCCGTTCTCCCGGAACACCCTTGTCATGTCCGATAGTAATCCTATCCGATTATTAGTGCAAACATCCAGCCTCAACCCCTGCAGAAAGTATCATAACAAAGATTTGAAGAGCACATCAAATGGTGAAAACTGAGTCAGACATGGTATAGGATTGTATGCACCCACATGGGATACTCTTCTCTCAATGGCAGCAATCAAGCACTGAGTTAGCTCCTGCCTCTCGCTCTCTGTATCCAAGGTACTTCCATCTTTCTGTCGAATGAAATACTCCTGCAACAGCCACATACAAACTGAAACATGAAGAACGCCGCCAAATTTTGAATCATTTGTAATCATCGTTAAGAGTTTAATCACCTGATCAGCCATGGCGCCTTTGGAGCTGACAGCTGCGTGGAAAACTACGTACTGCATGTCGGTCAACACACACAAAGTGTCGAACAGGAGCTTTGGTCTGTCTCTGCTCCTCATGTTCACAACGGAGTAACCTTTCTCCTTACAGGACTCTATCGACACATGAATCTTGGAGCAACTGTTCCGGTGGCCAACACCACGTCCGGTGCATCCACAACACGGCTCGTAGTCCACGGCGGAATACATCAGCTGGTGGAGCCGTCGTTCTGTGTGGGTTCGGCCAGCGGTGGGGGCCGTGAGTCTCACGCTCTTTTTTTCTTCAGTCCCATGACGGGCCTGAACCACGTTCTCTAACTGTTCCTGGACTGTGGCCAGTCTATCAGGGTCCCAAACGGGCCCACTTGGGAAACCATTTTCGACGTATATTATGCATGCCGTTCTATTGTTGTGGGTCCACGCCGCCGCGGCCGTGATGTGGCATTCCAACTCGGCTAGCACCGCTGATATCTCCGACAGAAGCCCCGGCCTGTCGGTTCCTGTTATCTCCAAGGCCATGTTTTCAGTGGAAACATGTCTTGGCTTCACTTGTCTCTTCATGCTACATGTTTCTATCTCCTTTGATGCCCCTCCTCTCCTACTTGCACACAACGCCTGTAAAATTATCCATTTTTATCAAATACAAACATGGATTCTACTTATATTATGTGTTCTATGGTCAGAAATCTGACTCCATTTTTTTCTGGTTCAAGCTCCAAAAGATCGAAGTTTATTTTATTAAAACTTAACTTTTAATCATAAATTTAATTAAATTTGAATTTAAATTTATTAAATTAGGGAAGAAAAAAAAAACAAAATTATCATCCCTACCACCAACATCAAACATCTGTAAAGAGGCAGAGATTAGGACAGAACCTTTTGAATATAAAGTATGAGACTTTCGTCAGTAAGCTTGTTGCCAAGCTGATCAGTCACGTGGAACACTGCCATAACAACAAACCCACATCAATGAGATACTACTTAAATGTCTGCGAAGCATGACGCAAGCATGATGCGGGGACCTACCGTCCATAAACCATCCTCCATCAGAGCAGATGTACGATTTGGATATAACAAGGTCGAGGTCTGTCAAAACTTGGACCATCTCTAGTAGAATCCCATGCTTGTTTGCGCTATCAACCTGCCACCAACACAACACCCCCACGAAATTTAGATTACAAAGGAAAGATGAAAAAGTATCCATTCCATGAGAATCATATCACTTTTTTTACGTTCTCTCAACAACCCTTCTAGTTTCTAGGGTTTCGTGGCTTAGAACAGAGGAGGTGTCTATGCAACTAGATCAGGACATTTCATGGTTTTGGGTGGGGGCAATTGTGAAACTCGAGTGTGACCGCTCTTTTGTTTGTCACGCACAAAATTGTTGAGGCAAATGGAAGGTCTCTTCCTGATGGTCTCGGATACTAACTGAAAGCTTCCAATTTATAGCTCTGGTGTGCAAAGGAATCTCCAACAGAAAATCAAAAGGCTGTTTAAACTTTAAACCACGTTTATCATCTCTAACAGAGTGGACTAACTACGGCTCAACGTTCCTCCACTAGAGTAATATAATATAGTACTCACCTTGACAAGCGTGCAGTCCCGGCATTGGTCATTATCAATACAAACCCTGCAAATCCAAAACCAGGAAAGCTTAGATCATCGGCATCAAGTTCAACCAGTTCTTAACCAAAGAAAGAATTGAAATCCGTGATCCTTAATCACCTTGGAGGATAAATTCTTTCAATGAGTGTTTCGTATTCAGGGTCGATATACGGCTGGTACGCCATTAAGAGTGGCTCACGTTTGGTTTCATCAGAAGATAAGAAATAGCCTGAGAAATCATCGCCAGGTATATATGACCTGTCCTTTTAGAATTATTCAAACCGGGGAATGGTAAGAAACGTAGGGAGAGGATAAACGTGCGCTATTATTTGGCTAGTTCGTTAGAATCTCAAGCATAATTAATGGAAGACAGCGAGCAGAAATGTATCCGCCAATTCAATTTAAAGATTCTTTCTTGATTAGAAAGGGAAACATGCAATCTCCCATTGAGTTTCTATGGAGATGAACAATAAAACACGTTCTTGAATCAGTCTTTTGGTTGAGATGAGAGATACAAAACGCGTTTTCTGCCTACAGAACTGCTAAGATATATTCAGAAATTCTAATCAGAAGAGTGGTGTTAAAGATAGCCGTCAAATTCGAGTAGAAAAGAAGCAAGAACACCTAATTATCTTGGTAGAGAAATTGGTCAAAGCTGAAACATCAGATAATTGATCACAAAGTAGAGAAAGTTTCCTCACAGACATTGAAGCTTCCCTGAAACACATAACTGAGCGATGCCCATGTAGACTCTACTGGTTGTACAAGAATTGCAAACAGTAGAAGATCAAGAAAACAGCAAAAGATGAAAGTTACCTGGTGCAAGAGTAGAATCGTACCAAAGGCAAGAGAGCTGTGGCTAATCATATAAGATTTTCTTGGTGCAGAGAATTGTATTATATAGAGCCGAAATAGAGGGAGAGTCAATACAACAGAAACTCCAACCAAACTTGGAGACATACAGCCGACTTCATTTTTCATTTTTTTTCCTATTTATCCTCATCCTTCTTTTTCTTGGCTCATAATTGAATTATCTCTTCTTTTATACACGTGGGTGAATCTATTTTTTTTTTTTGAAACGGAGAAACCGCAGTTTCTATCCTTTAGATGCGGACTGAGTAAATTTTCAAATTGACGCAATAATATGCCAAATCAGGTTAATCAAGTTCTCTACACTAAGCAAGCCCTGTACGATAGGCTCAATTAAGAGAGTGTAAGTAGGGGAATTCAAATACAGAACTTTTTGACCGTACACCTTCCACTCTACTAACTCAACCACCCTCTAAGAGTGTATAAAAAGGTTACCTTAATTGGGTATACCATAAATTATAAAATACAATTAATGATCATAAATTCTCTTAATTGAAATAAATTACAATTTTTTGTTAAGATTTGAACTTATAATTTTTCTTAAAATTCAAAATCAACGTACACAGTATATAAAGATTTCCGTTTTACTGGACTCTGAAGAAGATCATAATATACGTAATTTTTCTTTTTATTTTTGTTGTTTCCTAAAATTAAGATAATTTATAATTAATTTCATTTATCTTTTAAATTAAAGAATCGAGATTAAAATAAAATATAATTGATTCAAGAAAACTATAATTGATGTCTCTTTACTTTACGGAGGAGTGCCTTTTTTCTGTTGAAAGGAGACACATTGAAACCTTCATTGGGTACTTGCCACGTCACGAGTCGATGAGACGTGGCAGTACATTTGGCGGCGCCTTTGCCTTGAAGCATGCAACACGTGTTTTATAAATGTAAATCAATCGAGTGATTATTCTCTAATTAGTATTTAAGAGTTGTTTAGGGAATTCTGTATTATTGTCAAATTGAACATTGTTTCACTTAGTCAACGTGTCTAATCTAACTTAAAATGTACAGAAACCGTAGTTTGTAGGTTCAGCTAGACTGCTGATTTGGCAACGTAATCGAATTGAAATGAAAACTCTGCAATTCAATTAGTAGTATTCAATTTCGTGATTAAGTTTGACAACTTTGGATGTATTATGATATACTCCAGCCTTCTGGACACACAAGATGCCAGCTAATACTCGAAAATTGGATTTTTAATGCTTTTTTTTAACAAAAGAATCCGCAATATCTAATCTTTGAAAACATATTAGGTAAGCTTTCATATTGATGTAATAGTTTGTAAATTACGTTAACTAAGTATTTCGTATTATGCAAGCCCTATACGATAGGCTCGATCGAGAGAGTGTAAATAGGAGGATTCAAACATAGGACCTTTTGACATATGCTTCCTCATACTACTAACTCGACCATCCCCTAAAAAACTTTTAATGCATATCAAAAAGTAAGTTAGACGTGTATTTATATATTAAGATTTTTTTAAATATTTCAATGGAGCATTTTTATATTTTTAATAGATAAAATTTATTTGTTAGATTATGAAGATAATGAAAATTCAAAAATTCTTAAAAAATGGAGAAAAATATTAAAATTTATAATAACATGGAAAGTACACAAAATATATACTATTATTGGTACTAAAATAAAGTAAATAGCTATTTGTAACAAAAGATGTATATTCATTCTTTTCCATTTAGAGGAAGGGCATATAGTAAACTTTTTCTTCGTCATTATCATGATCACCTAATCTGAAATCTCGCATTAAAATAGGATCTAAGGAGGTCTAATAGTACGCAGCCTTACCTTTACAGAGTAGAGAGACTGTTTCCTGTAGACCCACATGCGAATGTGACAACGAAAAAATGATGCAGATTAAAAGAGTAGAGATGAAACTGATAAGCTAAAAGAGTAGATAAATAAAATTAAACAAATAAATACATAAATAAAATAAAATAGAACCAAAAAAAGATACCTAATATGATGCTCAGATCTGCTAATATCTAAAATATTGCAAAGTACGATACTTCAAGTCTCTAGTTGTGTTAGGTGTCTGTGCTCAGTAGTCCTTTGAGTATGACACTCTTACGGTCCCAGATGGCCTCGCAGGACCTTTCTCCATACACCCGAGCTCAGAAGCCAAGTAGTATAACAGGAAGACTTGTCTATGACTCGCAACTAGAATAGACAGATTGGACACTAGGGTTGGATTTCCTAAGCAGTAAAAACGACGTGCGAGCTTTACAATTAACTGCTCCCAATACTTACTCGACTGCTTTGGTGCAACTTTAAAGGATATTCTTTACCTGTATTCTAGCACGCCAGAATTTTCTATTTTTGATCACTTCCTCAGTACGGGTCAGCTCTATCATATCTCTCTTGATCACTTCCTTTCAGTTCTTCTATCGCCTTCCTTTTCTCCTTTTGTAGTCACTAAGGGTTATAAACTCACAGCGTTGCGCCGGAGCATCAAAGTGCCTCCTGCTCACATGCTCAAACCACCTAAGCCTGATCTCTCTCAACTTGTCGGCAATACTAGCCACCTGTAGTCTCTCTTTTACTACCTGATTTCGGACGTTAACCCTTCTAGTAATGTCACACATCCACCGAACTATACGCATCTCTGCTACCAACAACTGTCATGTATTTCTACGTTTAGTGGGCCAACATTCCGCCTCATATAACATAGTTGGCCGAATCGCCATTCTATAAAATTTTCCTTTTAAGCCTTAATGGAATGTTTTTATCACATAAGACACCTGATGCGCTTCGCCATCTGACCTACTCAGATTTGATACGATGAACTATATCGGCATCCATATTACTATCACTTTGCATTATAAAATTTTTTATAAAATAATATTTAATAAATTAATAAATTTGTAAAATAATAATTTTATTAATAGATTAAATTGATATATTTTGTATATTATTAATACCCGATGTTGATCAATTATTATCTACAAATTTTTCAATCTTTCAAACTAAAATGAATTTCTAAAATAAATTTGTAATTGATATATAAAAGATAAAGAACACTTTATATTTGTATAAAATATTTTTTTAATATACAAAGTTAGAACTTTTCAGTCAAGTTCACTCTTATGAGGAACGAAATAGGGCATATTATTGAGTTTCGTAAAGAATAAAATGTGACAAAATAAAGCCTATTCAAAATTTTCATAAAGAGCAAAATAAGACAAAATAGGGCTTAATTTACTCTTGACACTCGATAAAGAGCAAAATGAGACAAATCCTCTTAGTTTTCTTTTATTTTTTACATATTTTTCTCATTTGATTTTTTTGTTGTTGCAAGAATTAATGCAACTCATTAGATTCTTCAATTGTGTCCCAATGAGTGTCTTAAGGTAGTCTCCTTAATAATGAAAATATGCTTTTAAAATTTACATATTTATATATTATCGATTTATTAGACTTTTTTTTATACTTTATCCAGGGAGTATAAAACGTTAGGAACAACTTGTGCATCTTCTTAAATTTATGAAAAAAATGAAAAATTATAGGAAAATTTTAGCATGGGTATTGTATCATCCATCTATGAATAATAAGTTTAAATATACCTAAAATTATTACTTACCTAAAATTGTTACTTCATGTATAATTTTAAGTTGAGATTATATATATTTTTATAATAATGCTATTTACAGATCTTAATTCAATAATTTATAAATTATATACTTTAATGTATTATTTAACAAATAAACAATTTAATTTGATTTATACTTATAAAATTTAGCATTTTTTCTCAATCAAATTAAACTTATTTTCGATTGTAATGATTAATGACATCATTAGTCACCAACAATTGAGTGAATGATTCCAAACGATTTTGCTCCAAACAATTTCTCGATGTGGGCGAGTGAATTGAAAAAGTTGAAGGACATAAAAATGGCCCACAAGGACTAATGGTGGCTGGGAACAGAGTTGTGTTGGAGTTGGACTAAGGGATTCTTGTGGTTGTTTGAGCAGTGAAACTGATCGTTTTTCTTCTTCTCCTATCCAAACCGCCATAACGTCAGGTTTCTTCCCATCTCTCCATCTCTCTTACTTCTTCCATCTTCCGTTATCTATACATTTCCAAGATCAACTGATTACTCCATCAAGAACCCACTTTCTCTTTCCTTATTGGGAAAGCAATGACAAAGCCAGAAGGAAAGAAACCGATGAATAACAGGGATTAGACCAATCACTCAACCCTTGTTTACGTCTTTGTTATAAGCTTCAAGTTCGCAGTTTTTTGCCATATCTGCTTCTGGGTTTGATTGATTTTTGGCTATCTCTTCATGGACTTGCAGTTGGCGAGAAAGGGTCTTCTTTATTATACCAGAAAAAACAAAAGGTGGGTTCTTTTGTTGGTAGGTCTTGGTTTTTCTACTTATGGTGCTTATAGAGTCTGTCACCTTCCATCCGTTGTTCGAAAAAGGCAAAGACTTTCCAAGATTTTGGGGGTTTTGATTTCATTGGCTGAAGTTATCTCTGATTCTGCAGAAACCATTGGACTGGTCTCCAATGATCTCAAAGATTTTCTTCAATCTGAATCAGACCAAATTCCCAATAGCCTGAACCAAATTTCTAAACTTGCGAGATCAAACGAGTTCTCTGAATCTGTTGTTACTCTTACACAAGCTTTGACGATGGGAATTTTAAGTGGGTATCAGTCCAGTTCGAGAACTGAAGAGGGTGTGCACACAAGTTTTAATCCCAGCTTCTTGGATAAGGTTTTCGACAAGCTGTCTAGTCCTGCGGGTTCTGGTTTTGTTTCTGTTATCGTTGGCAGCTTTGCCAGGAATTTGGTGATGGGATTTTATCAAATTCTCGAGTCTAGCAGAGAAACGAATACTGATTCAACAGATAGCAATTACAGTAGCAATTGTCGAGTTGGTTGTGAGATGAATTCGGCAAGATGGGTAGACCTGGTTTGTGACGAGAAGCCTAAAGCACTCATTGGTGATTGTGTTCAGTTGTTTGTGAGCACCGCAGTTGCTGTGTTTCTTGACAAAACTATGCATATCAACACTTACGATGAGATCTTCTCCGGAATGACGAATCCTAAGCACACTGATAAAGTGAGAGATGTGTTGGTATCACTCTGCAATGGGGCAATGGAGACTCTCGTGAAGACATCTCACCAGGTCTTGACAAGTGCTGATACTAAGGTGGATTCAAGTTTAAGCACTCCTTACTTGACCATTGATCAAGAAGACATTGGTCTTGCGGACGAGTTTCCGGAGAGTAATAAAGCTTTTTCTAGAGAATCAAAGGCAATAAAATCAATTCCTGAGGTGAAAGATGCCGGGTGGGTTGGTAAAGTCTCATCAACTCTGGCAGTGCCAAGCAACAGGAGACTTGTTCTTGATGTTACTGGAAGAGTTACATTTGAGACGGTTCGATCTTTCCTGGAGTTTCTGCTGGAAAAATTATATCATGGTATTCGTAATTGTGTTCACGCTATTCACGATGCTATTGTGGACAGTGGTCTTGAAGCTGTGAGATTTGTGTCTACCAAAGCCTCTGTTGCTGCTACTATATGCCTTTCCTTATGGTTGCACATACTCAATGGACCTTGGGTTTTGATAACAGCTTAAGATATTTTCTAGTCAAGTATCACTGCCATGGAATTGAATAGACCATTCCTGTATCTGATTTAGGGATGGGAAACCGGCCTAAACCAGTTTGGCCAAAATGCTAAAACGACATTGTTTTAACTTTGCGCCACCCTACTGATGGGCTAGAGTCTAGTTTATTACCAACCCTAATCTGATTGATGTATATGATTTGTATCTGCTTGCACAATTTAAAGTAAAGAAATTCTTCTCAATGATAAAGGCATGCTTCTTTCACAAATTCATTCTCTCATTATTGATGTTAAGGAAAATTCCACTAAAAGTAATGTGCATCACAGGTATCATTTAGCATATGAGGTTGCCGACGAATATATATTACTCCACATACAGAAACGAACCAATATATTACGTTAATGCTCCTACCAGACATATAACAAGAAACCCTCTGTGCAAGTTTTTGTCGAATATGAATTCTGCTTTGTATCCAGCTCCCTGAATACCAGCAGTCAGAACACATTTTAATCTCTATTCTTCAGTTCAAAACATGGAAGTCATTCCAGTTTCCCATCTTAGGGAAGTTTCGAATGACAAATTCCTTACACCAATTTCTAAGTTGAGCTTGTTTCAGTTTCTTTTGCAGCTGCCTCTTCCTGAAGCTTGTTTTTCCAGTATTCATCAAGTGGAGGTCCAAATATCGCCTTCCCTGAAACAACACCGATCCTGCAAAATATCATAAAAAGAATGTTATAATGTCAAATTCACATATCAACCTCTCCGAATTTGTGAAGCCGTAAGAATAAACAACAAACAAGTGAGAATGATAAATGAGAAAATTTTGAAGCAAAGACAATTGCACACAACATAAATACCATATCTACCAGGAATCTACTAAATCCATCCTCTTCAACCAGTCAAAGTACATCATTCTTATGGGAATTGCAAAAAGTCAAGTGTCATGGACTGGCATATTGTTATTACATTTCAGCGTGGCAAGCCTAGAAGACAGCCAGAGGAAGAGATTAAAAGGATGATGACGTTCATGATTTGTCAGACTTCCATTCAATTTCCTGAATGCGAAAGAGAATTTGTACCTAATATTGATGTGTGAAGGAGAATGTGCAAGTAATTGCACTAGATTGGAATGGGCTGTAACAAAATGCAAAACATGCAGCTTGCAAGTTAACGAATGAACAGGAGTAGCCTGATCAATTTTCTTTAAACTTTAGAAACCGACGAAATCTAGACATGGATAGAATCAAGGATGATAAAAGCTGAAGCAATCTAGGAGGTCCTATGAACAGAAATTTATCAGAAGAAATAAGGAAGCAAGAAAGAATTTTAGGGAAGAGGGAAAGGGAAAAATGTAAAAGAAGAATCAAGAGAGAAAAGTTTGAACAAACTCTCATTCTCTTTCTCTGCTGAAATCCCTAGTTCAGGATTATGCAATACGAGAGGAAACTCGACACTCTTAGCTTTACATGACACAATGTATATCGCATTTCCTGAGGCACTACCATTAGATTTTCCATTGAAATTGGGAATCTATCAATAGAACTTGAGCTACTAAGTTCAAGAAATTTTGATTCTATTTGCCCGAGTGATTGATATCAATCTAACATAACTTTCAAAGATTCCTTAATACATATTGAAATCCCTAACCAGAAACGAGGAACAATACAATTGAATGAATGAAGATTACAGCATTCCCAACAAAGCCAAATATCGAAAGCAAAGAAACCAAGAACTTGATTCATCTATTCACAAAACAACCTCAGTCTCCACTACTATAGCAGAAAATTAGGAATTAATCACATAATCAAAAAAGCAAAACAGATGCTTTTAAACCAACCCAATTCCAATCATTTAGCACACACAAAATCCAGCAACAACGGAAGTCAAAAGCCAATATACTAATCAAATTAACTATTTCAAGAAGCCCCATGTAACATCGGAAGCTCGAAATGAAGAAACAAGCAAAAGAAAGTTAGATAAACAACAATTAGATAATACAAATAAAGAAAAAGATGGGAACTTACACTACGGCTCCGATAACTAATGGGAACGAGAGAAACCTGCTCCGAAGGAACATGTTTGAAACGTATCCTTTTTCAAGTTTATGCTTCTCGTAACTTCAATTCTGAGATTCGCAGGTTTTGCTGCCACACAACGGCTTGTAATTAGCTTGGTGCTGCTCAACACCGGAGGTTTTACGGCTTTTTTCCTTGGGAACAATGGGCCTGCAAAAATCTGACTCGCTCTAATCCCATTCCAGATTTACTAGTCTCCTCCGGCCCAAATGTTGTTTGTTTAAGCCTTGTTTCCTGTCTTTATTATTAAAGTTTTTAAAATCAGACTAAAAATTAAATTAGTAATATATTTAAAAATTTTAATTAATATTAAACTGTTATAAAACCGGTTAAAGATTAAAAGAAATTAAAATTTTAAAAAAATCTCTGAAAAATTATCTTTATTTATTAAAAAATTTAAAATTTAATTGAAAAAATAGACTTTCAAATAAAAATTAATTAATTTTATTTTAGTTTATAAGAACTTATTTGTTTATGAAATTTAGGGGGTGTTTGTTTTCATTTTTGTTTTTAGTTTTTAGTTTTTGTTTTTAAATTCAGTAACAAAAATCTGTTTGTTTGAGTTTTTAGTTTCCGTTTTTTAGTTTTGATTTCTTCTTGTTTTCAAAAATTATGAAAACTATAAGATGTGATTTTTGTTTTTGTTTTTTTTTCATAATTTGATTTACTATTATTTAAATATATAACATATAATATATAATTATTAATTAAAATTATGAATTATTTAATTCAAGATTATATATTTAATAAATTAAAATTAATCATCAATATAAATTATAAATAATTTAATTTTATTTAATTTTTATAATTAAATTATATGTAATTAAATGTTAATAATTATTAATAAATATAATTAAAATTAAAATATCTAAATATTCAAATAATTAATAATTAAAACATATTTCAAATAAATATTAATTTATATATAAAATTTTAATTTATAAATTATTTATTTTATTAAAATAACATAATTTTATTAATAAT
>JAOQMS010000180.1:3268882-3288048 GCA_027563885.1 Erythroxylum longipes | reverse complement strand
TTATATGACTAATAATATAATTTTTATGAAATATTTTATTTAATAAATTTATTTTATTTACATTTACATTTATATTTAATATTTTATAATTTATAATTTATAGGACCAATAATATTTTTTAATTATTTATACAACAATTAATAATTTATTAAATTAATGAACTTTTTAGTTTTTTTTTTCCAACAATTACAATTACACTTACCAAATACTTATTTTTACGTCTTAATAATTACTAAAATAACAATAACAAATACATAAATACTTACCCAGAGAATAGTTAGTTATCATTTTATCAGCTCAATTTGAGCATGTTATCTAACGGGGTAACTTTCCCAAACTACGCCTTAGACTTGTCAAGTTGAGTGTCAGTTGAAGACTGAACGTGGGCTGCTCATGGTTCCAGAAAAAGGACACTGAGGACCACCTCGTTGATCTAATCAGTAACCCTTCAGTCAAAACAAAACTATTCCTTATTCAATGGAGTTGCATAAAGAGAAAAAGAGAAAAGCCCAACCTTTCGTTCCTTTCCTTGTCAGGTATTGCAATCATATTTACTCAACCCTCAACAACAATTTGTGAACTCTTTTATTGCCCCTCAACTGAACTCGGAAGGAGTAGATGTTGGCATTTAATTGTTAAGAAAAGAACAAAAAGAATGGAGCTTTACGAAAAATCATCTAACTGTTCGATTACTGTGGACATACCCCTTTTAGGACTTCCTCTCCAAAAGCAAAAGCACTTCGTTGAGTGATGAAAACCGAACAAGTAACCACCGATCATATGCTAAATGTGTACGAATTGCTTTCGGTTGTATGAATTGCTTTCGGTTGTCTTTACTAAAATGAATATTTGTCACGCTAAAGGGCTCTCGTTCTTGTCATCATCTTATCTTTTTTCAGTCGTCAAGTAGTCTTTATTAGTTAGTTTAACACTTATCTTGATTCGTTTTATCTCTACCAAACTAATTTTTGTTTGTTTTTGCATGAAGAAGAGTTTTGTTTATGTTCCGACGTAACTCCAACTGATGACTGATTACTTCAATCTTCCTGAACGTATGATGAGAAAAAAATTTGGAAGTGTCCGGCTGCTTGCTTCAGAAATACAATTATGTCATATTCGGCTATGTCAAGATAAGCTACTTCATTCTGAAGAAACGCGTTAAATGGATATATATATACCTATATCATGTCAGGTCCTGCATATTCTACACTGATATTCCAACACCTTAATTTCCTGAACCAAATATGGAAACTGAAGCAACTCAGAAGAAGATGATTGCGGACAAGAATCACCAGAAATTTACCATTTGACTACTATCTGTTGTAAACCAATGAATCAACGGTCAAAAAGGGAAAAACTATGTGTTAAATTCCAACCATTTAAGTGAGATATAGTACTGCGTTATCTCAAATAGGAAGAACCTGTATCTTTTACCACTAAATATAGTGTTTACAAGCTAAGAATACCATAGCTAAGAAACATGAGCTTGAGCTATGGTTTCAAGGTTTGTGTTTATTGGTATACACATAATCTAGATGAGCCACCAGAGTTCTTCTCGTCAAACACTCTTCTTCTCCGACTCCTTCACAGCTTTCTTCCATACCAGCTTCTGCTGGCTCTGTTACAACTTTCTGATCATATCAACAAACAAAAATCCGCATGCGTTAAAAACCTATAGACGTATATAACCCCCTTTCAATCCTACAAGCAGATTCTTGGGAACCCAAAAGAGCAAATTCGAAGGTGAAGTTACCTGGTTATGGTTCTTCGCCTTGGAGTCATGGTAAAACGCTGGTTCATGGCGCGCAGCTTGAGATAGGGAAGAGCAGAGTAGGACTATTAAGAAGAAGGTGGCAAGGTTAGGCTTAGACATTTTTGGTTGGTAGGATGTGGCAGAGCTAATATGTACTTGATCAATGAGAGTTGAGAGTGTATAATGTGCATATATAGGGATGAGTTAGCAGGAGATCAGATGTGTGAACATGAGAGGCAGACATATGACTTATAGGTCACGCCATATAAGTAAAGATAAGGAAATATGCACTAGAAGAAAAAGAAAATAAAATTTGTTGGTTTTGTATGTACTTTAACAATATAAAAAATTCAATATGAAGCTTTATTATAATTTAGTATACTTAAATTTAATAATAATATAGTCTAATTTGATTTTTATTTAATATGATTCAAACAAATACTTAAATTTAAAATTTAAATCTAATTTAGTCTTTTAATTAAGTTTAGTTTCAATAATTGGGTCGTTTAAAAATTAATCAAGCCAATTAAATCTTGATATAAAATAACATTATTTTGTTAATGCGAAACTTAATCATTTTAACTTTTATTTATTGAATTCCGGCCGGTCCAATTTATTATTATATGCATAAACAAATCATATCTGAATTTATTGTATTTTGCAATATAAATAGAATATGAATGCAATTACGGTAAAGCTATAACTAATTTAGGGTATATGAGATGCAGTATATACCCTAAATTAAGGCATACATTTTTAAACAAATTGGAACATTCATCGTCACATCTCAATAGAAGTCGCCCCAGCTTGTGCTTGCAAGATATAAACAAGGCAACATGCAGTTGGCTACGAAGATTGACTTAATACGATCCTATTAATATAAATCCTCCTACACCGAAAAACCTATAATAACCGAAAGCATAATCTAGAATGCCCTAGAAGAAGGCCTTCGACATTCTTTCTCTTGTAGATTTTGTGCTGCTGATGAGGCTTTGATTAGGTCATCTATTGACTTCCTCTCTCAATATCTTGAGGAATTTTCTCAGGTATGAGGTGGTGAGAAAGATGACAGGATAGACGCGTTGATCACCACCGATTTACCAGTGAATGTCATATATTATCAATCATATGAGTCGTGAAAATTGTTACATCGATTAGTTAATGGATGACAAGGGTTGAGCTTGTGGACTTTAAACCACCTTGTTAATGATGACACTTTATATTGATTTCACACTTTTGATACATAGGGTTAGTAATGAGACGAATTAGAGAGGTTTAATTTTAATTTTAATTTTGTCGAATTTGAATATTTAAATTCAATTTTTTTAATTATCAAATAAAAAATTATTTAACTTTATTCTAAATTTAAGACCATTTAAATTAATTTTAATATTTTAATTTCAAGTAAAATATGAATTAATTTATTATGGACTAAATATGGATTCACTTTTAAATCAGAAAACCAAACCAAACCCTAATATGAAAGATTCCTTCCCTTGTTTGTACAAACTTATTGAAAATAGTTCTCTAAGAATAATCGAGTAGGTGGAGTGGGAGATATAGGGCCAAAAGATCTTATATTTGAATACCCCTATTTATACTTTTTCGATCGAGCCTATCGTACAAGGTTTATTTATTACGGAGTATTCGATTGGTGTGATTTGCAGGATATTGCGTTGATCTGAAAATTTACTTAATACACATCTAAATAATAATAATTGCAGGTTCCTCTGGTTCCAAAAAAAAATTATTGAAAATGACATTGCCCTATTAGGTTAATAATTTTATTGACAAACCCACATTGGTCGTTACAAAAGTGAGAAATCTAAATATCATTCTTTATTTTCAATGTTTACCAAACCTTGTACTGGCTCCAAGCATATCAACATGCAGTAATTAGCCCACTGTGCCTTATCCCATTACTAGAACGCGTAAATGGCCACGATTAGTCATAAGCTGGCAGGCACTAGAGATATTCCCAATATCCTTACCTTATTGGATAGGATACGCTTCTGGACTGAGTGGAAGGGAGGGCTAGCTATACTTACGTCCCCAGTTTTTGAGGTTAGTGGCAAACGCTAGAATCCACATAATTAGTGGAACCACAACTATAAATATTTATGTCCAGTGTTCATCACACTCTACATGGTTATTTAGCCACGTCTTCGTGGTGCCTACCGTATCAAGTAGGGTTTCTTAGTACAGTACTCGTGCTTTTAGTTGCTGAGGAAAAAAACAAAAACAGAGCAAGAATAACGAATACCGCAAAAGTGTAAAACGTGCTCTTAACAATTGTATGGTTGTCCTTTCGTCCATTAATTATATACGATATGCAATCTAATATGTATAAATAAACGGAAGAACAATCAATCACGTAAACTTTAAGATTATGATTTGTATATCCAACCAATTCCTTAGATCTCCAATAGACATGAGTTTCAATTAATTTTGCCTTAATACGTCACATTCATGGATCGTACTATTTCCAGGCGAAGATTAAGGTTTTCCAAGAGTTTCATTATAGTTTGTTCAGACTTTACATCTAATTCTAGATGTACGAAAAGAAAAAAGAACAACCAATTTCTCTTCCGGTATTGGGCTTAGAACATACTACGTTGAATAATAAACTATGAAACATTGCTAACATTATTCTTTGGCTGAGGCGAAGTCTTCGAGAATAACTATAATTAGTCGCAAAGTGCTGATATGGGTAGGTGATGTGCCGGAATCAATAGAGCCAAAGCTCGTGCTCTGATTACCAAAGTCGACCAAAAACAAATCCAAGGAACCAAAAGTATATTTGACAAAGGTTGAATAGTAAAAGAACTTGGATAGGACAATAAAGAACAGCTTGGATTGTGTAAGGAAAGGAAGTACAAACAAGGTAAGACTCAGTTCTGATTGAAAATCCAATGCTTTAACGAGTCAAAAGCATTTCCAAGTATACTCCTTTCGGTTGGTAAAGCAACCGTTAGAGCGTTTAGCAAGGAAATTTGCATATCTCTTTATACTTTGATTAGTATTCAAACTCATCTTTACGACTGGGCACATATGCATATTGTGACTTTTCCTTTCAAACACATGCGGATATAGAGATTACTTAGGTGAAAAAACACTCGTTTGTTGCATGCATTTATCAAGTGAAATCATTCTTGAAATGAAAAGGAGATTATGATCGAGTTAGAGGTATCTAACTTTAAATGTATCAATTCGTTAATACAGTTTTTGCATATAGAGTACTTGTGTTTTTCAATTGCTTATTTATGTTTTGCAACAGAATAACATTTGTAAAAGGAAACACATATGTGCATGTGGGACTCAATAAAAATTAATTATAAGCATTTGTACAGAATTTTTTTTTTTTAATAAATAGGTGGCCAATGGCTAAGTAACAATCAACTTAAAGAATACGGAAGTGAGATACAGAAAACTCAAAAATATCTCCATTGAGGAGTGAAAAGATGCCCTTCGGTAGTTGGTGAAGCTGTTCATAGTGACTTTGTAAGGAAGACCATAATTTGCCAACCAGTCTGCACAACTATTTCATTTGCATACACATGCTGTACACAAATGACGATATCCTTACTCGCCGTCTCTTGGTGTTTTCGTATCATAAGTTGAATATAAATATAGATACAAGCATTTGTTCAAAATTTTAAATTAATCTTATAATATTAATAAAAATATAGATAATTTTATTTTATTGTAAAATAAATTATTATAATTAATTTTATTAAGTTAAAATTGTCATATAAGTTGAGCTCTTTGACGGTAGATAATACATTTAATTTAACATACTTCTACAAAACAATAGATCAATACTTAGTTGATTTTTCTATAAAAATATTTTAAAAATTTAAAATATAATTAATTATTTATTAAAAATTCTCGTTTACATTTATTTTTAACCGATAAATTTATATATCAATCTATTTAATAAAATTAATGAAAAAGGTTAATATAATTAGAATTTCAATATTTATAATAAATTAAAATTTGATATTTGATATTTTTTAATTTGACAACAACGGTAATTTTAAAAAATTCTTAAATTTTACTTAATTTTGCAATATTAATTTAAACCTTAAAAAGTGATGTTAAAATATTTCAATTTTCAATTTTTTAGCAAAAATAGCTCGAAGTTAAGTTCTCTCTTAATTTGAATGGTATGGCGAGTCGCATTAAATTAATATTTTTATCATGTGACTATCACATATTGTATTTGAGCCACGTATGAATTTTATCATCAAATAAAAAATCCAAAATTCTAAGAATCTTTCACATATTTTACTTCATAATTATTTTATAATATTTTTTATTTTTAATTTATTAAATAATAAAATTCATCTGTGAAACAAATATAATATATGATAGTCCATAGTAAAAAATAATATTCTAATGTGTATCATTACATCATTCACATTAAAGGAAAATTTAACAATGTTTTAGAAATTGGATCGGAAGTTAAACCGGTAAGATAAGAGATTGAAGGTTTAAAAGGTTTAATGAATATTATACTATCATAAAACTGATTAAAAATTGAATAAAATTGAAAATTTTGAAATATATTTAAAAGAGATCCTTACTCATAAAAATTTTGAAGTTTAATTACAAAAAAATTATTAAATAAAAATTAACTGATTTATTTTATCTTTAAAATTTTTATTAATTTAATAAAATTAATCTATTAATTAATAAACTTATCGATTTTTAATAGCAAAGTTTATTAAAGTAAACTGAATTGAAAAATTAAAAATTAAACTAAAAAATTGATCAATTTAAGGTTTTTACAATTCAACCAATCAAATTAATTAAATTTTTTAATCATTGAAATTTAATAATAAGTGTTTTTTCTTAAAATTAAAAGCTAAATATTAGTATTATAAAATTGAGTAAAATTTTAGAGTTTTTTAAATTAACCCTTTACAAAATTGTCATTTTGCGATAATTATGAATCTCTAATCAAATAATAAGATTCTATCAAGTTTGAAAATTTGTGTACGATATTATAGCATTAGGGCAGCATTAGGGCCACGGCATAAAGAAAATAAAGAGCCCACCGCTATAATTACACGCCAAATTTTCGGTTCTACTTACTCTATTCTAATTTTATTTCTTTAAATTTCATTCATATATTTATGTGAAATTCACATAAATATATGGATGAGATTTAAGTTGTGTTTGGATCTGTAATGCGGTGAAGATAAGTACTTATTTACTGCAATTTTTAAATACAGTCACATGTTTGGATCTGTAATGAACAACTAGAGGGTGGAAAAAAGTGCAATACTATTGCAGAAATCAATAAACAAAAAGAGGATTACGGTAGGAAACTGCTTCTGCGGTAAAAATTTTACTTTCCATTAATAACCTTCACTACAAGTATTATTTTCCATTATATTCTTAATTAATATGACTAATAATATATTTTTATGAAATATTTTATTTATAAAATTTATTTTATTTATATTTTCTTATTTTAATTTAATATTTTATTATTTATAATTTTAAATTTATATGACTAATAATAAAATTTTAAATTATTTATATAATAATTAATAATTTATTAAATCAATGAACTTTTTAGTCATTTTATCTCTTTTCAGCAACCAAAACCGTACTTGCCAAACACCTATTTTCACGTTTTAGCAATTACCAAAACAGCAATCCCAAACACATAAGTACTTATTGAGAATAATTACTTATCATTTCAGCAGGTTGTCAATCGTCACTGCTCTCCCAAACTCCTAATCACATAAGTACTTATTGAGAATAATTACTTATCATTTCTATAGGTTGTCAACCGTTACCGCTCTCTCAAACCAAGCCTTAATAAAATATGATAAGAACATCATAATCGAAACAAGAGATCTAATCCCTATAATTAGAACAATTCAATACTTAGAGAAATGATTGCATTCATCGACAAAAGGAATGCTTTCCACTGTAAGAAATATCGTTGCATTTTCATGTTTACTAAGGAAAAAACTCGAAATTACCTTTAACTGCTTTCTAATAATGACATTAATTAGTTAGAAAATATACGGTATCAGTACCCTTCAATTATAACAGAAGAAATTAATTAGCGACAATTATATTTAAATTTTTATTACATATTTAGACTGACCAAATCTTTATCAAATTATAATTAAAGTTGCCCTAATTCACACGTAAAATTTTCAAAGTTAACGTACTTAGTGCATAAGACTTTTCGCTTTGTAAAAGTCTAGAGAGGATCATATTGTACAAATCTTCTCTTTGTATTTTACCAAAGAGATTTTTTTTTGTAATTTGAATATGTGACCTTATGATCATAAAATAACAACGTTACTGAGTACTCCAAGACATCACCCTCTCATACGTAAAATTTTTAAAGCTCTTAATGAATATAAATTGAAATCGAGGAAGACTTGTTAATGTACTTTTCAAGAGTATTTTTAAATGAATTTTGTGATAATAGTAATTGTGGATATGGGAATTTATATTTGGTTGTCTCCGTTATTTTTTAAGACATAAAATTAGATCTTAATTATGTAAATTTCAATTTTAACTTAATTATTAAATTTAATTAATTTATAATTAACACTTTACCTTCTTCACATATAAATGAGTAATATCTTAATTGATTTTATTATTTTTGAATCATATGAGAGCTTGAAGCCACGGAAATTAAGAAAAAAGTTGCATTGTGTACATGTCATGACTTATGCGGTGTATTATTCCCCTTAGATACTCTTTTGATTTGGTTTGGAGGAATGGTGACGGTTGATAACTTGCTGAAATTAACATATTGAAATGATAAGTACTTATTCTCAATAATTTTAGTAACTATTGAAACTTGAAAATATGTGTTTGACAAGTATGATTGCGGTTACTGAAAAGAGATAAAATGACTAAAAAGTCTATTGGTTTAATAAATTATTAATTGTTGTATAAATAATTAAAAAATATATTATTAGTCATATAAATTTAAAATTATAAATATTAAATATTAGATTAAAATAAAAAATATAAATAAAATATTTCATAAAAATATATTATTAGTCATATAAATTCAAATTATAAATAAGAAAAAGACAATATGTTGGACTTGTTTTCTATTAGTGGAGGGTATAATGAAAAATAATAATTATCATAAGGATATTAATGGAAAGTAAAATTTTTATCGCAGAAACACTTTCTTATAATAACCCTCTTTTTGTTTATCAATTTTTACGATGACACCGCACTTTCTTCTAACTTCCGATTATTTGCTCACAAATCCAAATGTAAAATAAATGACATCTATGTCTAGTTTTGAGATGAATCATATCTAATTAACGTACACAATGATTATTATGCTCTCTTCACGCCTCGACAATGACCACGGAAGTTCAGAAATAATCTCTTGATATTTAACGAGCAATGTTTTATGTTTATAAGACTTTGTAAATCTTGAAGAAGGAAGAGTACAGAGCTTGAATAAGATAAGAATTGTTTTCTTTGTAGTGGGTTCCATGGAAGAAAATATGCATACAAATTTCTTTGATTAATGATTCAATCTTTAGCTGTTAGAGTTCCAGTTACATGAAACCAAAACAAGACTTGACCACGACGTGTAAAAAGAATCGAAAATGGCTAGAAGTCCATGAAGCGAGACGCTTCTCATGATGTCCTCATCGAATATGTCATACAGATGAACCAAACCCATGTTCTGGTTACATGTCTCGATCGCGTTTCGGTGGTTCTTTTCACTCTCATGGACATATCCTTCAAGCTTGCACCCATCAAACTTATGGCTATTGTAGATTACAGTTGAGTTAGTGTTAAACGACTATTTCATTATAATAGTTTAAGTTGTTGTGTAAAGTCAAATCAATTAATTTTATATATTCTTTAACATATTCCCTCAATTGAAAGCCTTTTAGATTTGAAACTTGCACAGGCCTATTTTATTTTGTGCTTAATTTAATAGGTAGGTGGTAGGATTCGAACTCATGACCACTTGATCACAGAGGCTCTGATACTTTATTAAGCAACCATTTCACCACAATAGCTTAAGTTGTTGTGTGAAGCCAACTCAATTGGTTTTATATATTCTCTAATAGTTAGTGTCAAACAAGAGCCATATATCTTGGAAACGAACAGAAAAACCTGTAAATCTGAAAAAGGGATAGTCAGGAAGTAATTGAGGCAATCAACACCCGATAATGCTGTGTTGTGTTTCATGAACGATTGCCTGGAAATGATATCCACACCTAACTTTAAAAAAGTTTGGTCAAAAGGTTGCAAAATAAAAGAGTTTGATTCTCTGTAATGTGCACACAAGCATGGAAGAAATCCCTTTCCCTCGGCTCTACTTTGGGCTGATTTGATTGGATGTTAATTAATGAAATAGAATGGAACGAAAATGAATGGTTTATAATAGAATAAAATATAATATAATGAAAAGTTGTTTAGAGGGATAGAAGGATTCATTATGTAATGTAATGAAACATTGTTTGGAAGATGAATGAAATAGAATATAATATATAATAAATGAATATTATACCCCTGATATTAAAATTGTTGTTACAAGAAGTTTAACGTTATGATTTTAAAATAGAAATCATGTCTAATTAAAAAGTCACGGTTGTTCTTTGTTCAACCATCACAAATAATTTTTTTATATTTTATATTTTAAAATAATAAAAGTTTTATTATTTTATTATTAATTATATACAATTTATTATTAATTATACAAAAAATATTATTAATAATTATTTAATAAATTTTATTCTATTATATCTGATTTATATTTTAAAATTATTTATTTATATTTTATTTATATAGAAATATATAAAAATAATTAAAGAATAATTTTTTTATATATTTTCTATTTTCATTAATAAATTTTTTATTATTTTATTATTAATTATATGTAATTTTATTAGGGTAAGGAGAAATAATATAAAAATATTATTAATTATATATAAGAGGTTAGGGTTAAAAGAAATAATTGGTATTAAGAGAAATTATTGAGGATATATTAGGTAGTATGTATTTATTAGTTTACGTTCCATCCTAAACCCCCTAAATCGGAGGTTTCATATTTTTACTGTTTAGGATGGAATGGAATGTAAAATGAAACCCTCCGTTTCCATCTCATTCCATCCAATTCTATTATAAAACCCTCAACCAAACGATAAAAGTGTGTTACGTTACGTTCCATTCCATTCCAAATCCTCCAACCAAACAGACCATAAGTGACCTTTGCATTCAAAATGAAATAATGAAGACAATTCGTGAGGTTCAAGCTTCTGACGAACATCAAGTTAATTTGATTAAGATTTGAACTTGTAAAAATCAGTATAATATTTTTATTCTCAATTTGATCGTTTTAATGTTTTAAGGAACAATCTCAATATATATAGTTTTTCATATATTAAGAGAAGTAAGATTTTAATCTTTAAAAAAGTTATTAATTTTTAGAATAAATTTTAAGAAACTTTGAAATGAGTTAAGTCAAATGTTCAGAAGAATGACGTGTATGTTTATTTTGAAATATACGGATGTTTTTTAAAATTTTGAAATGTAAAAAATTTACGATTCATAATATTTTTTTAAAAAAGTTAAAACTCTATAAAAGTTTAGCTAACATAAGGGGTTGGAGGCTTGGAGCACCCTGTTCTACTTCGGATGTTTCAACTCTGTTCTCCTTAATCTGGTCCACATATTTTTTAGACCTTACATAAATATGTGGATGAGATTTAATAAAAAAGAGTTAGAACTGGTTAACTAAAACAGAGGATTTGATCTCAGCATAAAGATTTAGATAGATATTTGGATAAAGGATCACGTGAGCATTTATAATCGACAAAACCATTATGGAGTATTTGGTTAACCGAAATGATCATTCCATGTCTTATATATTTTTAGTAATAGGTTATTTCCTTGTTTTGTTGAAAAAAATATACATAATATATAATCGAAATGTTTACTTATTTCTTAAGTTTAGGAAATAAGTAAACTCATCACTCCTATTTTTATCTGTTCTAAGTGGGTTGGGAAGAAAACTAAGGATATGTTGAACAAAAATATTCTTAAGGAATTCACTTAATTACTTATTTATAATTATAATAATAATAATGTAGTTAGTAAAGACTAATAAATATTTTGATCTTTTTATTAATTATTCCTTTATCATTCTAAATTTATATTTTCAAACCAAATATTGACATTATATCATCGTTAGAAATTCTTAGAAATAATCTAAACTAAATAATATCTATTTCATTATATTCCTCTTATATTTTATTCCTAAAGTATAATTATTATATTCTTTGTCTATTCCAGTTGGTCAACCTAAACACCTTATTAGTTAACGATAAACTAACCTATAAATAACTAGCTTAAGTAATTTTTTTTAAAAAAAAAGGCTAACTAAAAGATTAGCTTATGAACTTTCTATTTACCGGCAATATCATATTACGTAACTATTTATGTTTTAATTGTAATATTACAAGACCGCTAATAATTGACCCAACCCAACAGGCCCGATTGTATAAGTAATGATCAGTCCATCGGTTCCATACTTTCAGAATCGAGTCGGGTTGAATCGAGTCTAGTTAGTCGGAAGCTTTTGGAATTTGGATAGCCAGGTAGAGCAGAGCACCACTAGTATAATCGGAGATGGCAGATGAGGACCCGGAAAAGAGGTTTCACTCCATCATGGACAAGCTTTTTAAATCCCAACCACCCTCTAGGTCTTTTACTTCTTCTTCTTCTTCTTTACGCTGTTCGGTTCTATGTTTTTTGACATTAACTCGTTTATTTGTTTTTACAGTAGTAATCTCTATTTCTTTTTCTAAATTTCCGTGCAATTGCTAAATTGGATTTTTTTGTTATTATGATGATGGGCAGCTCATCCGGACCGCAGTTATCGAGAGGCATAAAGCGAGGGAATCCAGAGTCGGCATTGGCACTAGTGGAGCCAAAAACAACGACATTGACAAGAAGAAGAGGGGATGGTAATGATGACAGTGCTGTGTGTAGACCGTGGGATAGAGGAGATTTGATGAGGAGGTTGTCCACTTTCAAATCCATGTCTTGGTTTGCGAAGCCCAAGGTTCCTCATTTACTTTTATCAATGCATCCTTCTTTTCTATTTAACTTCATTGCCTTCACATACCTTTTTTCTTTTTGACTGCCTAGATGGGGAGTTTTGATGCTTGAGAACCAAATGAACAATTGTTGTAAGAGTTACAAATAGGAACTGGTCAGATTATTTAATAAGATGAATACTTTACCTATTCCCAAGATACAAGATATAGTTTTGGGAAATATGATTATTAGATTCAAACGTTTTTTCTTGTTATTAGGTAGTCAGTGCTGTAAATTGTGCAAGGAGGGGATGGATCAATGTGGATATGGATATCATAGCCTGTGAAACATGCGGAGCCCGCCTCCTTTTTTCTACTCCATCATCTTGGACTCAACAACAAGGCATGTAAAACCCTTTCTTTAAACTTTACAGCTTCTTATTATGTTTGTGTCTTAACTGCTTCTGTTTTTCCTTTGTTTCAGTTGAAAAGGCAGCCCTGGTATTTAGCTTAAAGCTGGACAATGGACACAAGTTGCTCTGCCCTTGGGTTGACAATGCTTGTGAGGAAAGGCTGGCAGAGTTCCCTCCCATTTCACCTCCTGTGCTTGTTGATAAATTCAAGCAACGGTCTTCTGCTCTATTGCGACTCTTTTCTCTTCCTGTCATTTCATCTTCTGCCATTGACTACATGAAGAGTCCACAACTAGAAGAATTTCTCATGCAATCTCCGGTGTTGGAATATGGCAGAACATTTCAAACAGAACCCCTTGGAAGTGAACTGGAAATGAATTCTGTCGACAATTATTACAAGGTCTGTTTCTTAGGATCAATTTTGTCGTGCCTATTACTCCGCTATACGAAGTATAGAATGCTTAAAATGGCTTTCTCAGAACAAAGCATTATTTGTGCTGCCACTATTGTCAATCCTGTTGATAGTGTACCATATTCTGGATTTACTAACAGTGGCACTTTACTTTCCTTGAATTTTTGGTTGAGGCTAATACTGACTTTAAGCATGCGCAGGCATTGAAACTTATAAGTTTATGTGGCTGGGAACTGCGTTCACTACCTTATGTTGTTGACTGCAATGATAAAAAGCAGACCGTTAAAGATGCTGTCATTTTGAGTGTGTCAGATTGTGTCACTGTTGGAAATAATTCAAGCATCAGTGTACATCATACTGCATCCAATGAAACTACAGAATCAAATGAAGAATCTGGGGCTCCTGGTGTATCACAGGCTGATCCAAACTCTGTTGTTTTAGATTGCCGACTTTGTGGAGCCAGTGTTGGATTGTGGACTTTTTCTACAGTTTCACGGCCTGTGGAGTTGTTTAGATTGGTTGGATATGCTGAAGCAAGTGGCAAAATAAACTCTGGAGAAGATTCGGGCAGTGACAGGAGGACAGGCAGTCTTACTTCTGCTTCAAATGGCATTCTATCTTCCTTTGAGCAGCCATCAAATCTAAACATGACAATTGCTGGTGGTCCTCCACCAACAAAGCAGGACTTCAAAGCGACAATCTCACTCCCTGTTGTTGGCCAGAGTTTGAGGGCCAGATTTTCTTTGGACTCCAAATTCAAAGATTGGAAATACTATAATGCAGTGAATTCTAAGTATTCTGGTAATAAGAACACAAATTTATCACTAGAGGGAAAGAAAAATGCAGGATCTAATGCAAGCAGCCAATTCTACGAGCCTGCAGCTCTAGAGCTGTCAGAAAGTAAAACAGGTGATCAAGGGCAGTGTAATATTGAACTTCATGATCAGCCTGGTGTACAAGATTCTGCCATTGAATGTCCTGCTCCTAACATGGCAGGTATTGCACAAACTTTGGATCAAGGTGGCAATTTGTTTGAAAATGCAAAGACTGTTGAATGGATTGACTCAGCACAAGGGGTGTTTGATAGTTCTCAAGTTAGCGTATCCTCATTTGGAGACCAGGATACTGATGTCAGTGTTGCAAGTGAGAGAAATAGAGACAATGATGCATCAATGATGATAGCATCTTACCTTTCTCGTATTCCAGAAACAGAGATCTCTGGAAAAGATGTCAGTTTGAACATATACTCAAAAGAAGATGGAACTTCTTCTGATATCCAAAATAGATCAGCTGAAAAGGAACAACTTACAGAAGGAATAAAAGATACAACTCCTATACAAGGTGAAATTGCAGCCGATGGTACAGGTAAGTAAAGTATTGCCAGTCAAGTATTAATACATACATTTCTTTGTAATTTGTTACTTTACTGAAGTTCTATTACCTTTCTGGTTTTCTTTTAATCATTCATATTGTTGGTTGATAGCATGGGAAATGAAATGAAAAAGATAATGAGAAAGAGAATTGGTACCTTTAGAATATGTCAACCATAGACCATTGAAAAAATCGCACTCATTATTCTAATCTTAAATAGCTTCATAATTGCTTGTTCCTTATGAATTAATGTTGCTTTAAATATATACAGACACAACTGTACTCTTGTGGATTTATCTTGATATGAGTTGAACACTAATTTGGTGTTGATGTTTGAATGACCTACCTGGAGCAATATTCAATTTGACCACAATTCACCTGAATGATGTTATTTTCTGGTTTACATGGAATTCTCAATTAATGATAAAAGAATTTTCCAACCATATTCTGTCTGTACTTAGGTACAGCTCCGAGGCAGCAATCTCTCGACAATGCAATGGAGTTTGATCCAATCAGGCAGCACAGGCATTTTTGCCCGTGGATTGTAACAAGTTCTGGAGCACCTGGTTGGGAACGGACGCTATCTGCTTTGTTACGCCTGAAAGAGCATTCTCATTCTTCTATAAAGTCACATTCATCCTCTACCTCTTTGATTAAGGTATGAAGAAACTTGAGCTATTGCAATTTTTGTTCATATTTGGATCCAGTAGGGCCGACCTTACCACATACCCCTTCTCCTTTGAGGTCATGGTTGTGAGTGGGGTGTTCTAGGTTTCTGCCATATATGAATATTCATCAGCCATTCTTTTACTTAATGGTTGAAACGGTGAAATTTCATCTGTTTAGAGATGTCTTAATGCATATTATCCAAAAAATCTGAAACTTCACTTTCTATTATTTTGTTGTTTTGTTAGATTATATATTTATCCATTTAGAATTCTTAATTAGGCCTTAGTAATTAAATGTGTATATATTCATCAGTGTGCAAGGATTTAAGGCTTCAGTGGGTTGAGTGGAAAATGCTTATTCAGGATTTCACATATCCGTTTATACGTGGTATTTCACATAAAACGATTTTGTCTCAAAACTGCTTTATATGTCGACATTTGTGTACATGAGCAGTTTACTGTATAACTGGAAATTATATTCTGAAGTGAGGCTCATGGACATGAAATCCAAGAAACCAAATTGTTTGGTCAGCTTGATCTTACCCCTGTTACCGTAAAGAGCACACACACACACACATATATAAATAGCTTTGCAGTATTTGATTCACTCAAGCGAATTGATGTATTCAATTTTGTCACTTGGTAGGTGGATGATCCCATTACTTCAGTTAGAATGCTGTTCAAGTCTCCGTCTGCCAAAAAGATGAAGCCAACTTGTTGATCAAGCTGAAGCACAGGAGTATGACATGAGTTTTGTAGGCCACATTTTAGTATTGACTTTCACCGCGTAAAAACAATGGGATAGACTCGTAGATCTAGATATTGCATCATAGTATAATGGATGTGGAGTGTATTTTCGGCCGCTTAAAACATGAGTGAAGCTGTAATTTCCCTGTATTTTTTGATTTAAGATATTTGATGCTTAAATGAGAAAGGGCCTTGGTAGTAGTTGGTCATCTACTCTGATGCAAAAAATATTCCAGGGACCATACATTACTGCTTATTCCATCAAGCCACAATTTGTAACTATGACTTTTGAATATGGTCGATTAAACCCTCTTTCTGCAACAACAGCTCTCTTGTCTCCAATCAGCTTGGCAACTCTGCTCACAGACAATATAACGCTTGTTACTGGATGCTGGTTCTGGGTAACTATTACCATAAAGTTGTTAATTCAAGCGATTTTCATTTTAACTCAACGAGTTTTTATGGGTTTTGATAATACAACTGAGTAGAATGAAAACCCATGAAGGTAGTTCTAAAGATTTTATCAAATAAGGTTTGAAGAAATTAATAGGCCTTTCCTCGATGCTTAGTGCCATTTTATTTTATAGGAGCAATATAAGACCTACCTGAAATAAGGAGAAGAAGTATTCTCTTGTACGGTCTTCACGACCCCGATCCTCTCTGCAACCTCCATTCCTTGCAGCACTCTTCCAACCACCAAAGCTGAGGCATCCAGTTCTGGGGAGTCCTTGGTGGATATGACAAACTCTGTACCATTAGGGTCACTTCCAACCTCTTCTTGGTCTATCTCAAGCTTCCCTCCCCTCGCAATCAACTTTAACTTTGGTGGCGGTTTTGAGGGGTCCCTAACGATTAAGCTTACGGTTCCGGCTAAGTTCTTGGTACCTGGGCACCTCTCATACTGTCTTTCCCATTCACCAACGAGAGTTTCAGCTGCCAAATTGCTTCCCGTTCGCTTTGCGAACTCAGCATCCACACCATATGACCTCACCCCACCATGCTGCACGTAGCCTGGCATAATTTTTACGAACTCTTTTCTTCTGTAGCTGATCCCAGCAGCTCCACTTACAAGACTACTAAACCTTGCAGCTCCGACTGGGATATCCTCTCCATACAACCCAATCACAATGCGACCAATAGGTTCTCCATCGATGGAGACATCGAGGAATGCTCGCTTGGTTGGAGTTTTATCGTAGCAAGTTGCAGTGCTGTCACTCAGTTGCTGCTGATCAGTTCTAATGGGCTCTGGGGAACTTTCTTCAGCTCTTGCTGTTGAGGTCAGCAAAACAAGCAATGAAGATTTGCCCAGAAGTGTTAGCTCTCTGCGGGATAATTTGGAGCATTGTGCGGTTTGGATACGGGGAAGATTGGTTGGTGGTAATGGAGTTGGGATATGGGGAAGGTTGGTTGGTGGTAATGGAGGATGGAAATTAAGTGAGGGGTGAAAGACTTTAAGATTTGCTAACATATCTATACGTCCGGGAAGATGCTAATCAGATCAGAGGGCTTGTGCCTGTAGATTGTCCTGTTTTCCGGCGAGGACACTTGATAAGAATGGTACAAAAGCTAAGAAGAGCTGAAGAGGCTTGCTGCTGCTTTTGTATGGTACATAATGCATACAATTTATCCCCATAGCCTTTTGTAGGGTCACTCCTTTCCTTTCATGTGACGCATTTATACAATACATAATATACTAAACTTAAATAACTAAAAGAAAATTCTTAAGTTTAAGTTTATGTTTAAGTTTTCTTTTATCAATAAATTGCAATGAATTAAAAACTAATCGATTAAGCCGATTTAATAATAAAAATCTTAAACCTCGATTTGCTTTAATAACTCTGATTGTTTATATGATTTTCATTTGAGTAATTATACATTACATAATATACTAAATTCAAATAAGTAAAAGAAAATTCTTAAGTTTAAGTTTTATTTTATCAATAAATTGCAATGAAAAAAAAATACAATTGGTTCAACTGGGTTTACCAGTAAAGATCTTGAATAGTACAATTTTTCGCTTTAATTTTTAAATGTTCGGTGCGATTTACTTTAATAACTCTTATTATTAAAAATTAATCAATTTATTAATTAACTATTCAATTTTTATAAATTAAAAAAATCAATTAATTTTTATTTAATAATCTCTTTTTTTAATTAACCTTCAAAATTTTAATAGCTAAAAATAATCTCTTTCAATCATATTTTAAAATTTTAAAATTTATTTAATCTTTAGCCGATTTTATAAAGATCTAATACCGATTAAAATTTTTAAACTTTAAATCTCTTATTTTATTGGTTTAACTTTTGATTATGATTTAACATATTGATAAATTGTATCTGCTTGGATGGAGGTGGATGTTGTTCTCCTAGTCCTAGTCATGTACCAACTCAATTCAATGTGGTGTATATTGTTGCCCAGGTTGTGAATAATATACCGGACTTAGTATTAGATTGAGTTTTGGTACGGTGCTATATTGGTGTCGGTCAATACCGGGTACCGTTTCGGGTAATTTTTTAAATTTATGAAATAGTCCCTGAAATTTTGTAAAATTTGCAAAATAATCCATTGGTATATTTTATAGTTATATACTATATATTTTACAAGTTTACATCAACCCTGTTTCCAAAATTTATAATAATAAATAATAATCACAATTAATAATTCAATATGAAATAACAATAATTTTTAAATATTTCACATATAAATAATAACCACAATTAATATAAAAAAAGACAATCATC
>JAOQMS010000180.1:3253414-3268782 GCA_027563885.1 Erythroxylum longipes | reverse complement strand
AAAATAATAAAAGTTTTATTATTTTATTATTAATTATATACAATTTATTATTAATTATATAAAAATATTATTATTAACTATTTAATAAAATTTATTCTATTATATATGATTTATATTAAAAATTATTTATTTATATTTTTATTTATATAGAAATATATACAAACAATTAAAGAATAATTTTTCTATTTTTTCTATTTTTATTTTAAAAAATTATTTAAAAAATTATTTTATTATTAATTATACACTTTTTTATTAATAATATAAAAATATTATTATTAAGTAAGGAGAAATAATTGGTATTAAGAAAAATTATTGAGGGTATATTATGTATTATGTATTTATTAATTTACGTATTATGTATTTATTAATTTACGTTCCATCCTAAATTCTGCGAATTAGAAGTTTTTTATTTTTACTGTTTATGATAGAATGAGACGAAACATGAAACCCTTCACTTTCATCTCATTCTGTTCTATTATATTATAAAACTTTCAACTAAATGACAGAAGTGTATTGCGTTCTATTCTATTCTATTATTAACGCACCAACTAAACAAGGCTTAATATAAGGTGGTGCTGACCAAATAATCTTTCGAAGAACAAAAGAACGCTTGATTACCATAAAATTCCTCTCTTTCTTCTTTCTTTTCCTACTCATAAATCTGGTCCATTGCTCCCTTGGCCCTTTCCTATTCTTGGATCTTTCACTATTTTTACTCTCACTCTGAATGACTTCTTCGTCGTCGCTGTGAAGGGCTCTTTAATGGTTTTCCCCTGTTTTATTTCCCGGTTTCATCTTCTGATTAGTTATCTTATTAGTTATTACTAAGGACTAACTTTTAAACAAAAGTTACTCTCCAACTCTCCCATGCTATTTTTTGGTAGTGGAGACAAACCACATCGTAAATATTAAGGATTCATTATCCTTTTCGCCCTTGGCTGCAAAAATAACTCCCTTTCCTGAGACCCTCTCTTCTAATGGAAAGACCGGCCCATGAACTCTTCTCTTAGTTGGAAGGAAGTAGTGGGAGAAGAAAATAGTGAAGCTCTACGTTACTTTCCACATGTCCTAAAGCAAGGAAGAAGCTTGGTGGTGCCTGACATCCAAATTCTCAAGGAGGATGTTAAGGTATGGATCTCAACTCTAGTGAGCTTCTTCTACGAAAGGACGCTCGCATTTCTGTTGATTAAAGATTGGGCGATGAAATATTTGAGGAATAAAGTTCTCATTGAACTCTTGCTCTCAGAGTATAATATTATTCAATTTTGCTAGCCAAGTGAATGCGAATGAGATTATGGAGGCTAGCCCCTGGCTTATCTAGAACCAAGCTCTATTTTTGCTACTGTGGAAACCTAGTCTGAAGATGGAGAATATTACTTATGATTAGCTTCCAGTGTGGATCAACTTGCATGGGATTATGCTCGATTATTAGTCGACAAGAGGGCTCAGTACGTTAGCCAGCTAAGTGGCCGTTCAGTATGCACAGACGAGATGACGAAGGATAGGTTACGCCAAGTTATGAGTAAAGATTGAAAATGGAAAAAGAGCTTCCAGATAAAATCCTAGTTTTAAGACTGAATGAGGAAGAATACTTAATGCAGGACTCAATCCAAGTCTCATACCAGTGGAGACCCATGCTTGGAAACCAAAATACGATATGGAAGGAAACATGTAGGCGTTTTGTGAGGGTTGATTATGAAAAATAGGTGAATTTGGGTGTAAAGAAGAACCAGTCAGTCGGTAAAGCTCCAGAGAAACAAAAGGATACCCCTCAAGAGGAATATGGAGGAACTGAACAACAAGCTTCCTCTCTAGTAGCCCAGGAGAACACCTCTGCTACCAAATTAACTCCTATATTGATTTAGGAGCTAGAAAATGAACAAAAAGAGCAAAAGGAGAGTGTGATAACTACTGGAAAGATAGTAAAAGAATCGATTAGTGGATCAGGAAGCAGTAGCGCCCCGACTAAAGTTGTAGAGGAGGAAAGTAGTTTCCAGATTATATCGAGAAGAAAATCCAACAAGAGCAGGAAAAAAGGTAGCTGCTCCACCAAACCCCCCCTCTTAATGAACATAGCTACATATAACATTAGGGGGCTGAATATAGTCCCCATTACAAAAAAGAAGCATTAGTCGATTTCTGATCAGACAATAATATTTTTGCCATGAGAATTTTATGAACTCAAACTGAATGGCTAGTGGTGGTTTTTTGTCTCGAATAACGCGCACTATCATTATGGAAGGGTGATTATTATTTTTGATTCGAGAAGGATTAGAGGTGAGGTCTAGAATTCTAGCTACCAATATATCCACACTAGAATTTCCTTCATTGGCAAGGATAGAACCTTAGAGGTCGCATTTATCTATAGATGCAACTTCAGATTTCAGGGGGAGGAACCATGTATGGAATCATTGGCTTCGCATTAAACATAACATACAAGACCCTTGGATTTAAGGGACTTCGGTAGCAAATTATATTGATGCAAAGTATAAGGTAACATAAGCATATAGAATTTCTCCAAAGACTTCTGTTATGGACCTTAGCATGGAGGGAAATTTTCATATATAAACCAAAAAACAATCAAGCAACTGGAATATTAGGAAAAGGTTGGATAAAGTATTGGTAAATGAGAAGTGGATGGAATTATATAAGAGAGAGCAAATTAAGAAGTTTTTCCTAAATAATAATGTATCAATTCATGCATCAATTGTAATTTAAAGAATATTTGAAAGGATAACTAAAGTGAAGAAATATATACTTAGATTTAGGGATGTCAAAAAGGGCCCGACCCAGTCCGATTTTTGGCACGGGTCGACCTAGCTACAGACCAAGGTCAGGCAGGCCACAGGCCGGTGCTTCCAAAACGACATTTTTTAAGTTTTTCTAAAAACAATATTTGGCAGGTCAGGTCACAGGCCGGTCAGCTCGTGGTCAGGCATCCCAGCCCGTTCGGCCACGGGCCACCCTGGCCCGCCCCGATCTATTGACATCTCTACTTAGATTAAGTTGTCTCTTTGGTAAATTACAATAAGCATTCCAAAATCACCAGAAGCATCCTTATAAACCTCATTTACAAGCTTAGGAGATTTTAGATCATCTCATTGACAATAATTGTTGTAATAGTTAATAATATTCACCTATTAAATTTAGCTTTCTTTGTCGAGCTTAGTCTAAAATAGACACCAAGATTAAACTCAGCTATAAATAATGGGGAATAAAACTATCTTTTCCATTTTCTTAAGTGACTGCAGGATTAAGTGTATACAAAAAAAGGCCTATTTTTTTTATTGGTCTTGATTGTTTCCTTTACTCTCTCTATGACATCACAAAAATAACATATTGTTGCCTTCTTATCAATTTCAACTAGAAGAATTACTCTTACCAAAGGCTCACAAACTTAGATGATAAATTGTTGTTGGAATCAAAATTGATAATCTTCAAGTATAATTATGGAAACCTTCAATCTAGCATTAAATCTAGAATACTGGAATGCAACTCACTTATCACTTGTAAACATGTGTCTCAGCTTTTTCTTTTAGTAGAAAAAAGCATTAAAGTGATAAGAAATTAGTCTCAAGTCTTCTAATAACAGGACTACATAAATTTCTATTGTTGATCGAATCTTTTCTCATCAAATTCAGAACCCGTGCATGATTATAGATTAAATTGATCACTTTGTTTATTTTTGGACAGCTTCATTAATGATAGGAAAGTATCTAACATCTCTTATATTTTTCAATATCAAGTTAATACCATTTGCAACACAAAGAGTTTAATAAAAGGAATTATACCTGCTTTTCAACCTTTTTCCAATTGCTTTATAAATAAAGTCATTATTAGTGATGGACTATTTTCAGACTCAATTTTATTTACAATATCATCAAATATCTTAAACAGAATATTAACATTTCTAATAAGGCCAAATGCATCAATAAACTTGAAAAATATTGCCCCTAAAGTATAAACCAAAAAATTGATAAAAGGCTCATGTTTTTTATTTTTCCAACCATCACATATAATTGGACGAATACCTATAAATTGCCCAAGTCATTCTTCTTTCAACTAAATATCTATTTATTTCATAAACAGAGTTACTCATAAGATTTAGAGATATCATGGCCCGACCCGACCCGACCCGACCGACTCACCTATATATATTTTTAAAACAAAAATCATTTTTTATGTTCCATTCATGCTCTACCTAACCTTAACCCGTGGCCTAGTCGGGCTGAACATTTTTGATTCGTGGCCCGTCTGTGGCCCAATCAACTTGGGCCAAAATTGGCATTACTAATAAGATTTATTTTATTATTGAAGGAGTTTTATATCTTATACTGTAAGAGGCAATAAGTTAGTAATAGTAAGATTGAGTAGTATTGAACAATATACCTATATCATGCCACCATCTAGCTATTGCCATATCCACATTATGAGCTACTTTTCTAGATTATAAGGCGCTACAAATTAAAGGTTGAGCTTAAGGAGTTATTCATAATATAAAAAAGTTAAACACTTGTTTTTTTCTCCTCCTCACATTAGGTGTAGCAATCCCTTCTTATTGAGTAGAAATACCAACTTCATCATCTCCATTATCATCCTGAACACTGCTAAAACGAACTTTCATTACCAATTCCATTGTTAAGTCCTTATCTTATGACTTATTCATGATGATACTTTCCAAGCAAAGTTTTCGTTTGTTATATCATGTCATGGTTGACTTTCTTACAAGGCTATATCATCTTTGATCTATGCTAAATACTTCTTCAATCTAGTGATCCTCACCTTTCAAATACTTGTTATATTATAAGCAAATGGTATGATTCTTCGCTTTGCACAAGGCTCTTCGCTTTACGGGAGTCTAAGGAGTATATATTGTACTTAATCTTCTCTTTGTATTTTGTTCAAAGCGGTTGTTTCCGCAATAAAAGTGTAACATTATGATCACAAAAGAATAACTTTATCAGTTGCTCTAAGGCATCACCTCTCACATGTAAAATTTTTAAAGCTCTTAATGAATATAAATTGAAATAGAGGAAGACCTGTTAATTTACTTTTCGAGAGTATTTTTAAATGAATTTTGTCATAATAGTAATTGTGGATATGAGAATTTATATTTGGATGTATCCATTATTTTTTAAGAAATAAAATTAGATCTTAATTATGTAAATTTCAAGTTTAACTTAATTATTAAATTTAATTAATTTATGATTAACACTCTACCTTCTTCACATATAAATGAGTAATATCTTAATTGATTTTATTATTTTTGAATCATATGAGAGCTTGAAGCCAAGGACATTAAGAAAAAAGGTTGCATTGTGTACATGTCATCACTTATGCGGTGTATTATTCCACTTAAATACTCTTAACTGGTTTAAAATAAATGAAAACTATGTCTAGTTTTGAGATGAATCATATCTAATTAATGTACACAATGATTATTCTGCTCTCTTCACTCCTCAACAATGACCATAGAAGTTCAGAAATAATCTATCATATCTAATTAATGTACACAATGATTATTCTGCTCTCTTAACGCCTCAACAATGACCATAGAAGTTCAGAAATAATCTCTTGATATTTAACGAGTAATGTTTATAAGAACCCATGCATGATTATAGATTAAATTGATCACTTTGTTTATTTTTGCACAGCTTCATTAATGATAGGAAAGTATCTAACATCTCTTGTATTTTTCAATATCAACTTAATACCATATGCAACATAAAGAGTTTAATAAAAGGAATTATACCTGCTTTTCACCTTTTTCCAATTGCTTTATAAGTAAATTCATTATTAGGGATGAACTATTTTCAGACTCAATTTCATTTACAACATCATCAAATATCTGAAATAGAGTATTAACATTTTTAATAAGGTCAAATGCATCAATAAACTTGAAAAATATTACCCCCGTAGTATAAACCAAAAAATTGATAAAAGGCTCATGTTTTTTATTTTTCCAACCGTCACATATAATTGAACACCTGTAAGTTGCCCAAGTCATCCTTCTTTCATCTAAATGTATCTTTATTTCATAAACAGAGTTACTCATAAGATTTAGGGATATCATGGCCTGACCCGACTCGACCGACGGGCTGGGTGGCCCATAGTCGGGCCAGCCTGACTTAATCCTGTATATTTTTTTTAAAAAATTAAAAAACAACGTCGTTTTTTACATTCCATTCATGCTCTACCTGACCTCGGCCCGTGGCCTAGTCAGGCTGAACAATTTTGGACTGCGGCCCAATCAACTTGGGCCAAAATTGACATTCCTAATAAGAGTTACTCTATTATTGAAGGAGTTTTATATCTTATACTATAAGAGGCAATAAGTTAGTAATAGTAAGATTGAGCAGTATTGAACAATATAACTATATCATGCCACAATCTTGCTATTGCCATATCTACATTATGAGCTGCTTCTTTAGATTATAAGGTACTACAAATTAAAGGTTGAGCTTAAGGAATTGTTCATAGTATAAAAAAGTTCGACACTTGTCTTATTCTCTTCCTCACATTAGGTGTAACAATCCATTCTTATTGAGTAGGAATACCAACTTCATCATCTCCAGTATCATCCTGACCACTACCAAAATGAACTTTCATTACCAATTTCATTGTTAAGTCCTTATCTTATGACTTACTCATGATGATACTTTCCAAGCAAAGTTTTCGTTTGTTATATCAGGTCATGGTTGACTTTCTTACAAGGCTATATCTTCTTTGATATATGCTAAAAATACTTCTTCAATCTAGTGATCCTCTCCTTTCAAATACTTGTTATAATATAAGCAAATAGTATGGTTCTTCATTTTAGCATGCAATCTAACATGAGCCCAAGCTGAATTATCGAATCTTTCTTAGAAGGCTGAATTATCAAATGTATTTGAACTTTTCTCTATTTATCTGTAAAAATAAATACATACATATGTCAAAATTAAATTGATAACTTCATATCAAAATAAAGTGTTCTTCTGATTTAATTTCATTATCAACTATTATCACTAAATGCGTATTGTTCAATTCAAAACAAACACAAAAGCATATCTTAGATTCTAAAATCATACGCACAATTTGAACTTTAAAAATATACGCACATCTTATATTCAAAGTTAATAGTCCAAGAATCTTGATCACGAACTACTTGTGAAATGCAAAATGTGGAATAAATTATATGTAAAATAACAAGAAGAAATAGAACAATAACAACTTCTTAATAATCATATGATATAAATATGCGAGTGAACTTCATGAATTGAGAAATTCGAGGCTTAAGCACATTTTATCTCATAAATTCAAAGTTTGTTATTATAACTAATATATATCATATATATGCTTCTTAAAGAATAGAATTCATAAAACTAATGTATTAGGAATGATATTACTATATTCTTAACATGTTATGAGTTATGACTATAACATATTCAAATAAATTCTTTATTTATGTAGAGCAAATAATATAACTGTAAACATATTAAAAAGTCAAGTGAATATTTGTAGAAGAAACATGAAAAGAATTATCTGTAGCAACATTAATAGCATACATCAATTTTTTGTATCTTACACTTTTCTTTGGTAGTGCACAGTTACACTTTAAAAAAATAACTTTATAGTAAAAATTAAACAAATCATTATATTCTCATAATTATAATCTATACAGAAGCAAATCATGTATTATAATTTATTCCATAATGATCTTAAATAATTAAATCTCAACTAGTTATGAATTCTAAAATGGTAAAATTATCTCAAATCTCAATCAAATTTTATTTTAGAATAATAAATTATCTTAAATTTCATCCAATATTTTCACCCTAATAATAAAAATAATTCCAAATCCAAAATCCAAAATCCAAAATCCAAAATATAATTTAAAGCTTATATTCGTTGCTCGTAATCATAAAAATCATTCCAAATCTAAAATACAAACTATAATTTGAAGCCTATTTTTGTTGCTCATAATTATAAAAATCATTCCAAATACCAAAATTCAACTTGTAATTTAAAAATTGTTTTATTGCTCTAGACAAATATTAAGAGACTACTAATTAATTATTGCTAAAATCTAAATTATGTATTAAGTGACAAGACTAAACCATCACACGATTTAAGTCAAAATAGAAACCACACATGACACAAATCCACAATTTTATAACCCAAACTCCTCACAAACAAGTCTAAAACATAAACACAGCTTGAGGCTAAGAGGCAAAGCTCTTTGTATAGGTCAGTTAATAGCTGCAGTAAGGGTTAAGGAGAGGAGCAGCAATTGGTGACGGGTGACATAACACGTTAATAGATCTAGCATTTGGTGATAATGCATGGGCAAATCAACAAAATGAAGTTGGATATATAAGTAGCAGATTGGAGGAGACTTAAGAGTGCCACTAACGATGGAAAGGAGAGTTGAAACTGAAAGCAATTGAGGAAAATTAAGAGCTAGTTGATGGAGATATGTGTTTTAGTGGTTGGTTGTGTGTGCTGTGGCAGTTGGTGGCATTGGTTTGTCTATGAAAGGGTGAGGGATGGGACTAGGGTAGGTAAGGTGATTTTTTTTCAATTTTATCCTTTGATTTTTACAATTTGTAAATCTATCAATATTTTAAGTACTAGCCCATACCCAATGAAAAATCTGGTATCAACCAGTATCTATAACTAGTACGCTGCCAAATATATGAGTAATGTTTTTTGGCCGGTACAAAAACAATACTCATAAGTTTGTTAGGTCCCACATTCAACCAACTTAGGTAACATTTCTAGAAGGGCATCATATTAGAGATAGCATCCTAATTTCCTAAGAGTTATTCAGAGGCTATTCGAAAAAGGATTTTCCAACTAGTTGTGCTATCAAAATTGATCTCCACAAGGCTTTTGACTCTTTAAGCTAGTCTTTTATAGAACAAACAATAGAAGTGTTCAATTTTCCTTCCAAGTTTAGGTCCTTGTTGAGCATATGCTTCACTTCTCCCTTTTACTTGATCCTTGTGAATAAGGAGCCAACAAATTAGTTTCAAGACGAAAAGGGCTTTAAGGAGGGGGATCCTTTATCCCCCTACATATTTATGTTATGTATGGAAGTACTTTTGAGACTTTTGATTCATAATATGTCACAAGATCCTTCTTTCCAGTTCCATCAAAAATATAGGAAGTTGAATCGGTTTTCCTTCTCATACAAACTATGTAAATGTTCAAAGACATGTCTAGTCTAGAAATCAATTAGCAAAAAAGCTCACTCATTGTTTCCAAAAGTGCTCTTTTTGTTGTGACTTGGCTAGCTTTAATTTCTAGTATAAAGACAATTTAACCCCCTTTCATGTATTTGGGACTTCCAATTACCTCGAGAAGGTTGCTATATAAGGAATGCATGCCTCTTATCAAGAAAATTAAAACAATAATTGGTTTATGGTGTAATCTCCATCTCTCTCCGATAAGTAAAGTGCTTCTTATAAAATTTGTAATCAATTATATGAGGGCATATTGGAGCTCGCATTTTTGTTTTGCAAAGGGTTTGGTTAAGATTCTAGAGAAAATAACAAGACAGTTCCTATGGTCTGGTCTCAATAGTAAGAAATATAAAGCCAAAGTGGTTTTTAAAATGGTATGTAAGGGGAAAGCACTACAAAAAAGTAATACAATCTGCGACGTTTTATGAAAACGTCTCAGATTGTTAACAGTTTTTGGGACGTCTTATAGATAAAACATCACGAAATACCAACCGCGACGTTTTATTGAATAAAACGTCACTGTTGGTTACCTAAAACGTGCATTCTATCTAGGAGCAAAATAACGTCGTTTGGTTTTAGGTGGGGGAGGAAAGGGGACTCAGTTGTGACGTTTTAATAAAACCAAAATGACGTCGTTTGGTTTAACTCCCCCACCTGCGCGTTGTTTCCTTCTCCAGATCTGCTCCGTCCTTCTTCCTCCTCCAGATTGCTCCGTCGCATGTCGTCTGTGTGTTACCTGTCGAGCTGCTGCGTCTTCGAGCATTGTGGTCATCTTCTTCGGCATATTTATTCAAGGTATTTTCATCTTCTCTCTATATTTTTAATGTATTTTGAGGGATTGGTAGCGAAAGCACGTTGTGGTTTGGTGGTTCCAAATTGTTACGTAGAATTTTGAAGTGAAGAGGATTGATTTGAGAAGGAACACGGTGACTAATTGTTTAAAGTAGTTAGTTTCATATCAATCTGAATGTGAGGGATGAGAGCTTTTTAATAGATGATGTTAAGGAGTTGGCTTTTTTTAGTTTCTCTAGATGTTTCTCACGATTTGAAAGTTGCAAGGTAGTTAATTTCCATGGGTCTTTTTAGGATTGAGTTTTTGCTAATTGAGTTGCTTCAAAGGTTCTATCTTTCTAAAGTTTTAGTACTCCCGAGCTATTGGAATTACAGATTCTGACTTCTCGCACTGCTAGAAAATTGTGAGGTAAGCCTTATTAAGGTGATTCTTGGAGGCCGTTTAGGTTTGACTGATGAAGCAGTTGTAACCTTGGCTAGGCTATAATGGTGCAACCGTCGAATGCTTGAATTTTGGATGGTTGTAAGAAGATTATTGATTCTAGTAAAATGCCTGTTTCTCTCTAATCTTGATCTGTCTAAATGCCCAGTCACTGAATTTGGCATCACCATCATGTTTAATGGCAGAACTAAATCCTCAAGTACTTTTCTTGTATTACCTTATTAAATTCAGTGAATCCAAAAATGAAATTATTTGTAGCGAGAGTACTGTTATTCTTTGATATTTTAGAACATATCTGAAATGTTTACTCATTGTTTTGAATCTAATCATTAAGTTATATGCTATCATTAGAATGTAGTTATAGTTTCAATTGCTACTTATCATTATAATATTTCAATTAAGATCATGATATAAAAGCAATTGATCCTGAATAATTGTTTCATCTTCTAATTTTGTTTTTAGGAAGACAACATTTTTCACCTAAGTCTCCTCATAAATAATAAACCAAACTAACACAAAAGAAGAAAAGGAAAGAAATACTAACACGAAAGTTCAACATTATGATTGAAGTTTAAATACAAAAGATATGGCTCTTCTTATAGTTTTTTTAAAACCACTAATAAAATATGGATAAAATTTATTAAAACCACTAATAAGGTTCTTATGGCTAAAAAAGTATAGGAGATTGTTTAAAGATCATAAGACCTTGTAAGTAAAATGGATGCATGAGCAATATTTAAAGGACAACATTTTTTTGAGCATGAAAGCTCAGATTGGCAATGGAGGAACTACTAGCTTTTGATTTGATAACTGATATGATTTAGGCCCTCTCTACCTATTGCAAGCTTTCTTTACTCTATAACTTACCATATGTGCTAATACCAAAATGAAAGAGATAATTAGAGATGATGAGTGGATATAAAAAAATCCTCAAAGCTCTTATGTGTTATCAAAACAGGTACATCCAGGAACCATTAACTTATCCAAGAGCACCTCATAACACTGAACTTGCTCCCCGTGTGGCTCAATTTCATAAGTGTCTATAGCTAGTAAACATAATGCCCATCCTTAATATAACAAAATGAATGCTCTACTCAATACACAAATCTTTCTGTTCGAAATTACTTTGCGATTGATAACCATGTTGATGTTCAACTCTTTTCTCTTAAATGAGGTCATATGGTTGGACGGCAAGAATTCAGTACTGCATATAAATTATACGAGAATGTATAAAGAACATAGAAACCATTTTTTGTGAGGCTAACAACACAAATATATCATAAATTATGCTAGAATACAAAAGTGAACAACTTATTATAGGAATATTTGAATACATTAACATCCGCATGAGACGAGATAATTACCTCAGAAGCATAAAAGCTTTAACATTTATTATATTCTTCTTGTTGGGGATGGAAACCCTGGAATCTAGCTAGTTCCTGGTTATTTAGTACAACTCATTCTTGAATGCATTTAATTTTGGGAATGAATGGCTGTGAATAGGCATGACCAAAGATATTGAATTTGGTAATTTTGGGTTCCAATCAAATTCAAAGTAATGTTTGTAGCTACTTTCTCATGCTTCCAAGAAAAAACAAAACACTTAAATGAATTCCCCTTCCTTTAGTGATGTATAAGATGGAAGAATTACTAAGTAGAAAGAAGCAATTTTAAAAAGAAGTTGTGGTTAATGTTTGATGAAACATTAATGTGATGTTTGATGAAAATTCTACTTCTATTGCCTTTCTTGCTGTGTTTCTTGGTTACTATGCTACAATATTATAAATTACAGTAAAATTCATGTAAACATGCAGGTGATTCACATGGGAACTGGTCTACCTAAGAAGAAGAATAAGGCTGTACCAAGCAGCTTAGTACCGACACAACTGCAGTCGCGGTACCGTCAGCTTCTTGGAAGTGTAGCTGATGAGCCATCTGCTCCTACACAGCCAGAATATCACACACCTATACCTTATGAGCCTACTCCAACACCAAGAGATGTCACATCTGCGCCTATTACTCATTCTAGAACTTCTCAAGAAATGCCTGCAGCTTCTTATAATCAGTTACCAGTAAATGACATTATTCATCCCAGTGTTAGTGCTACCTCTACAAGCACTGCAGGTATGATCTTTCATATCACATTAGTGAAATATATAAATTTAATAATTTTGTTTGTCTAAACAATTAAGAGTATGTTATATGCTAATTGTAAAATATTCCTTTGCTATTTTTAAGATCCACGACTGATCCTAAAAAGACAAGGGGTGTCACAAAAGGACACGGATTGGCAAAGATTAATAAGGCAATAGTTAAGAGATTGGAGATAGAGATTTCCCCCGCTGAAGGAAGACCAACCAACTCTATACAGTCTACCAAATTATCGAGTGAGATTGGTGTGGTATCCTGAACTTCCTTACCTGAAGAACAAAGTGAAAAAAAATAACTAATGAGGAGTTGGACATTGCATTTGATAAGTTAGACGTAAGTATTATAAAAACTATCTAATTTGAATAAAAAAAGTTGAACAAATGCAGGATCAATTAACTACCAAAGTCGAACAACAAAAAAAACTCTTAGAACTTTTATGTTCTGCACATAATATTCGTTTAGATTAGATATATGTACTCATATTAATATATTATACACTTATGATGTACTTTTTATATTAATTAGTGTATTATGAGATGTTTGCGAATTGCAATTAAATAATAAATTGTCTGCACGTATGAAATTCTTGTGATACATGAATAATTATTAAAATTAATTATATACTAAAAAAATTGAAGAATTAAATTAATAAAATTCATAAATAATATTAAATTGTTATTAAACAAATAAGTTTAATAACAAGTTTCTAAAAAAATTATTTAAAAATAATTATTAAAATTGAAAATTATTAAATTAAAATTATTTTTGAAAAAATGAAAATAATTTAAAAATGTATTGGCGACGTTTTTTTAACATTCCGCGGAATGTCGAAGACACCTTCTGCGACATTTCCTGTAAACGTCACGAAAAGTAATCCGTGACATTTTTAAAAACGTCGTGGAAAGATACACTTTGTGACGTTTTCAGAAAGGCTAATTTTTCAGTAACGTTTTACGGAAAAAGTCGCAAAAACCCTTTGCCTACACTACATTCGCGACATTTTTTGTGACGTTTTTTAAAACGTCGCAAATTGTAATCTGTGATGTTTTTTGAGATTCTGTGACATTTTTTAAACGTCGCAAATTGTACTGTTTTCTTGTAGTGAAGGTAAAGGAGGTTTAATAGTGCTACCTTTTAATATTTGTAACAAAATCTCCTTAGGAAAGAGGATACGGAGAACTCTTACACAAAAAGAATCGTTATAGGTCTAATAGATTCACACATATTATTTAAAGGGGAATGGCTTCTGAGAACTTCAAGAAAAGCTTGGCAGATGTCATTTCTTTTCTGAACTTTTGAAATTAAGAAGCTCCTTATTAAGGCTAATAGTATATAAGGTAGGAGACGGTACATTTGGCCCCAATGCACCATGACAATTGGTCCAAGTTTGGAATTCTGAACGACTCCCTAACTTTGCAAGAAATGGTTAACTGGATTCGGAGGAATGCAAAAGTGTGCTTATAGATAGAAGGTAATCAATGGAGAAATGTACCTTAAGCACTTACTTATATAATCCATGATTATACTCCTAATTGTAATTGTAAGGATTCCTATTATTGGGTACCACATACTCCAAGAAATTCACAAATGCTTCCTATTGGAATAGCTTAAAGAGAGAGGGAGAGAAAGTGGCTTGGAGTAAAATGTTACAAACTACTCTTTTGTAGAAGGAATCAATGCATCTGGAATGCACATCACATATTTTCTTTTAATGTCATACTTCTAATGGGACATGGACCTATCTCTTTAGAAATTCCTACTTATTATAAGTGGGGATAGCTAAAACTCTTTCACTTCCTGGTACTTGGGTGAAAACGGTATAGGTAGGGCTGATAATTAAGCTCTTTAGAGGATAAGAGAAATATAAGTACATGGAGGAAGGAAGCTTTCAACTGGTCAAGGGAAATTATGATTTTCAACAATCAGTGCAAACCATGTAGCGAGACCCTTGCAGGAGCATATGGAGAATTTGACCTCCAAACAAACCGCCAGCCATAAGAGTGGATTAGTGAACAAGCTCTTATGCTTTAGTTTCTCTTATCCCCTACTTGTACATTTGATTCGGTTTAATGAAATTTATTTTTTCAAAAAAAAAGAATGACTTATGATATGAAAATATAATTTTATAATGGTCACACAGACCAACTAAAATCATCCCATATAATTGGAATCATACATTGATTTGGTTTTGATATGGTTTGAACGAGACTGAATTTAAATTATCATGCTTCAGTTCCATCCTTAGTTCATGGTTTTCTTCACTGGACTGAACTTAAAGTAAAACAAAATGTCTTGGTTTAAGTAGTCCTAGATTAGGTGCAATGGATCTTGCACAAACTCTGTCATGGCGTCTCCTCAGGCTGAAGTCGGAAATCTAAAGGCCTATAACTTACATGCAAGCAATTGTTGTGAATCAAAGAAACATCAGTGAAGAATTCAATAAGTGCTTTTTCCTCTTATTTAGGGTTTTGAATTTCGGTTCATATTTTACAAAGAACTGATTGATATTGTTGAACATTCTTCTTGAGCTTGAAGCGGTAACTTAGGGTCGTTTAGTTCTACTTTTATTTTTCTGTTGTAGTTTTCAGTTTTTATTTTTATTTTTTTGTTTATGTTTTTCTTTAAAATAAAAACAAAAATATGTTTAGTTGTTAATATTAATGTAATTATATTTTTATTACTGATAATAATTACATATTAGATAAAACTTAAAGATAAATTATTTTTAATTAAATAAATTTATTTAATCTCTTATA
>JAOQMS010000180.1:3241959-3253314 GCA_027563885.1 Erythroxylum longipes | reverse complement strand
TAATATTTATTAACAAATTATTAATAAAATTATGTTAGTTTAATAAAATAAATAATTTATAAATTAATATTTTATTTATAAATTAATATTTATTTGAAATATATTTAATTATTAAATCAAGTTTTATTTGAATATTTATATATTTTAAATTTAATTGTATTTATTAATGATTATTAAAATTTAATTACATATAATTTAATTATAAAAATAATTAAAATTAAATTATTCATAATTTTTATTGATAATTAATTTTAATTTATGGAATATATGATCTTGAATTAAATTATTCATAATTTTTATTAATAATTAAATAATATATATATTTAAATGATAGTAAATCGGATTATGAAAAAAAGGAAACAAAAACCACTTTTTTTTGTTTTCATAACTTTTTAAAACTAAAAGAAACCATAACTCAAACTAAAACTCAAACAAACATATTTTTTACTAAATTTGAAAATAAAAACAAAAAAAGAAAAAAGAAAAAAAGAAACAAACATCCCCTTAGTGGCCCATATTCAATTCTTAAAATCAAAGATAGCTTTAATATTCTTGCCTTTTAGACAAAAGAAAAGTATAAAAGTTATCTAAATAATAAAAATGTTCTAAATGAGTAATTTAGCAGTAATTAAGAACAACAATGATTTAAGGCCCAATTTAATTTACATTTCTAAATTTTGAGTTTAAATTTAAAAATTTTTATAGACTTAGAGTTTAAGTATGAGTTTAAGTGGATTTAAATAAGTGGTCTAAACTCGAGTCCACTTCAATTCTGGACATGTTTGAAAATCATATTTAATAATAAGGTCAACTATATAAATAAGATATTTTGGTGTGATTTTGGTCGGATACCTTTATATATAAAGTTTAATCGAAACTCAAACTCAATTAAATTAAACTCGGCTCATTAATTTTGAATGAAATTAAATTAGAGTGAATTGATTTGAGCGAAAGAATTTGTGTCATCCTTAATCTTAAAGAGATGATCTCATGAATGAGAGTTAAGGAGAGGCTATTCCACATTTAGTACAAAATAAGCAGTGACTAGGGACAAGGAGAAAAAGGCATTAAAGATGGTCGTAACGGAGTGTACTTACTTGATGCTTAAATTGAAAACTTGGGAAAAGAATAGCTTCTAAACCTCCCAACCCTCCACTTTATGGTAAGCGATTCTAGTTTCAAAGTTCTCGAACTGATTCTCCTAAATGAAGAATATTGCTTTTGTTTGATTCTTTTCAATTCTTAATTTAATTACTCTAGTGAATCCTATCGTGAAGTTGCAAATGATAACTCCTTATCTTATATAATCAAAGTCTATAAGATTAAGCACAACATTGAAATTGTACAACAATTATCAGAATCAAAGCATTATACTTTCGACAAATTATTAAATACTCAGCTCTCATATAAAATTAGAGATGATTTAATAATAATATAAAAATCTATAATCATCATCTTTAAAATGCACATTAAATAAAATGAATTCAAATTAAATAATCAATAATTATTCTAAAAGTTGAAAAGATTGCAACCCAAATAATCATAACATCTAGGGGTGACAATGCATCAGCTTATGAGCCCGCTTTAAAATACTTTTCTTAAAATTAAAAGTATAAAGTAACTTTCTTTTTTAATTAAATTTAAACGAAAGTTAGGCATATTTAAGACTCAATTCTTTTAAATAAAATGACAAGAGTGATATAAGCCTGAGCCATCATGTAAGCCTAAGCCGGTCCATTAAAAACGCTTTAAATTGTCTACTCATGCCCGTTCTCATCCCTAATGATATTGTGAATTGAGTTAATGTCTTCTCATTTCAACTTAATAATTTTTTTTCTAAAACCTCTAAATTTTAAAGAGAAAGACATTGACAGCATTTCGTTCGCCTACCCTTCCTAATCCTAACCCTACAAAAAGACAACAGCATAAACAGTAAAAACTGTTTTTCTTTTGACTTTATTTGATTACGACATTCAACGTCTTCTATATATCGTAGCATCATATGATTAAAAAACCGAAGTTCAAGAAATGTATCTCAACTAACCCACTAAGAAAATCACCTGCGTCGAGAATTATAAGCGATTCTGTACCTTTCTTCAGTGACTTTTATGGACGTATCCTCCGTCTCCTGGCCAAGAATCATAAAAAATTTCTTATTTACTGCTTGGATTTGTTGATGTCCAAAACTATGGTTTGTAAGTCATCATCATTCTAGAATATGAACATTGATTTAACTTTAATTGATTGATAAACCTTCCAAAGGCATGACTTCTGTAATATATTGATTGTGGATTTACTACTAACTTCAAAACCTTCCAAAACCTACATCTGAGTCTGTTGTCTAGGCTACTTTTACTATAAAAAAAAACTCAAAATGAAACCTAATATTACGTCTAGAAGATGCACGAGTTGGTGCTGCCATGCACGGAGTCCGGTCAAGCCGATGAAGGATCCACCGGCAGGCCAGTGCGATGCTCCACCTTGTCAGATGCTAGATGGGGTTGCTACATGGATGGTCAACGGGGTTGCTGGTGTCTTCTTCACATCTCTACGGCGGTGTGCTTGCGTCTCCGTTGAAACCAAAGATGACTCGGAAGACTCTTGCCTCTCGCCGTTGGTGTCCCATGGTGGACAAGCCAAAAGTGAAGAAGAAACTGGAATCGCCAAGAACGTTTGTGTTGGTCACGACACGGTCTAAACTAGCATTTAGTTGGCTTCTTTCAATCTCATTGAAGCACAGAACATAAATCCATATGAATAGATGGATTTAATCATGTAACAGAAAAAAGATACATGTTTATTGATATTGAAAATAAAACTTTATTTTGATTCTTAGTTTTGTCAACTTTAGATAAATAAACTTTTAATTTCTAGATGAGTAAAGATATTCTCTTTCAATTATATTTCAATTCTTCAATTTTATTTAATCTTTAATTTAAATTTAACTTCTGATCTAATTTTAAAAATATTAATTATAATAGGCTCTTATGATTTGAAAAAATAAACAATTAAAAAAGAGGTAAAAACTAGACGAAAGAACCTATTTTAACAATTATGATATGTTAGGCATAGTTAAATTAATTTGTGAAAAACAGGTCAAGTCTAAATAAAAGTAAATTATATACAAATGATTAAGGGGTCTTTGAAGGAATTACTTTTGGAGAAATACTCACAAATTATTTGGTTGGCATTAAATGCTTCTAATATGTTGGTTTGTTAGGCACTTGAGTATATGTAAATTTGAATCGTATTGTATCTAATGACCTGAAAATGAAACCATTAACATGGGTTCCATATAGTTCGTTCCTATCCAATATGCTAATTTGTGATCACGAAATCTTCAATGCGCAGTGAAGAGTATGGACAAATTTAGGTCTTTGTTTTGTCGATTTCCAATATAACATCTTGCATGGAAGTTAGTTGTAAAGCAATTGACTAAATGGACGGCAATTACAAAGTTACATGTGATTATGTATAGATGTTGCTATCCCAGTTGAACAGGAACTTGCATCTTTCCAAGCATTTTCGAAGTTACAGAAAAAAGAATTAATTATCCCAACTTAGGATAAGGAGACACAGAGAAAGACAAGAAGTTCTGAAAGTGATTCCATACCTGGTGCAATTGTTGACGTCCGAATTAGGTTTGGTATGGATTTGATGAGCAATTTGATGTATTGCCTAAATTATGTCCTAAGCCCTAATTTTCAGTTGAATTGCCTACATATTTTTAAGTATTGCTATTCCTATCACTGGCCGAATTGAAGAACTGCTTATGTTTGGCAGGACTTTTAACGTTAAACCCCAGAAGAAGGCAAAATTATTGGTTTCTACTAAATTGTATATGATTGAGCCTAAATAAATTGAGCACATATAAGTCCAAATGAAGTTTTATCCTAAAATTAATTGATACTAAGAGGAATAACTTATTAGGATTATATGCATGCTTAAGGCTATATATTCTTTCCATGTGGGACAAAGTTTCACTTATATTTCAACACGTTCCTTTCACGTGTGGGCTAATTTACAGCCCAACACGTGACACAGTCTATCGTGACGAAGTGGTGACGTGTAACTTAAGAGCAACCTACTCTGATACCATGTTAGATTTTTTAATAAGGGCAGCGTAGAGTTCACTAATCAGAATTGGGCTTAAGTCAACTATTACTAAAATCACTAGAACGAACTAATCATTTGGATAGTTAACCCTTACCACTTATAAATCCTTTAACATTTTCATGTTTACTTAATATGGGATACTCTAACACTCTCCCTAAAGTACAACTGGGACTGGACATCGAGTTGTCACTTGAAATAAACGCAGTGGTAACCGGACCGGGCTGCTAGGATTGAACATCCAGACGGATAACCGAGAAATTAATAATCCTAACCAAACATGCTCTGATACCATGTTAAATTTTATATAATTAGGCCTAAATAAACTGAGCACATATAAGTCTAAAAAAGGTTCCATCATAAAACCAATTGGTACTAGAAGGAGTAGCTATTGTAGTGAAATGTCTGCTTAACATGATATCAGAGACTTTTTGACAAAGTGGTGTGAGCTCAAATCCTCTCACCCACTTATTCATCAAATTAATTCAGCATAAAGTAGAGTGAGTCTGTGCAAGTTTCAAGTCCAAAAAGTTTTCACTTAAAGGAATATGTTAGCGAATATATAAAACCAATTAAATTAACCCCACACAATAAGTTAAACTATTTTAATGAAATATTGTAATAAAATCTTCGCTTAACAGTTTCTTCAACACAAAAATGAGAAACGATACAAGAGCCATGGATTCAGTAAATCCTAATAAGTTCATTTTTCACGATAACGATTTTTCCAAGGCTGCTTCTTCCTGAAATGAAAATGACCCAGATCGAGCTAGCTTCTGGTGTACCAACTCAGCAAGTTTGAGCTTGTCTTGAAGTCCCAGAGCGCTCCAGGTGACGACTTTCATTATGTGCCTTTCCACGTGCTAAGGATAGGTGTCAGCAGTTGGCTGCAGGTGGCATGTCTTTAACTAGGGCTGTAAAATCAAAAGCAAAAGTAACCCTTGAAGATTCGTCACAAAGGTATATATTCTGGTCAACCAAAACTCGACGACATAAAAGGAGACACTGTATGGTGTCTCTTTACGTTTTTCCTTTATCCCATATGAATTGGCATGCATGTTTTTTAAACCATTTTTTATCAATTATTCAAAACCCCTGTCCCAAGAAATAGACGGATATGGAAATTGGGAAGTACGTAAGTCATAAAGATATAAACATACAATAAGAAATTGAGAATAGTAGCTTTTTGTTTCCTTCATTTCAGCCTCATGTTGATGAGACCCTCTTTTTATCTTTTGGTGTCTTTCACATGAAGTCTTTAACTTCATCCTCCCAAGTGTCACCTCCTGCGCCTAGCAATGCAAGGAAAGACGAGAATCTTGCTCATTTTTACTAAGACGAGAAGTCTGAGCTACGGTTTTCTCCTTTGAAGAAATCGAAACATAGAATATTCTCTTATTTATTGTTTTAATTCTAAATTTTTTAGAAAACAATTAGATGGCAAAATATAATTCCTCCTTATTGTATTGTCTAATGTTATTTTGATGGTAAAAAACAAAAAAAAAACATCATCAATCACATGAAGATACACTGATGGGTTATCATGAAATGAAAACATTTATGAGCATATATATGTTCTTGTGCTCATGATTTGATGTCGGTCTTGTGCTAGCCATTTGTTGTGCAAGAACAAGCAAAAGTTTTAATTGACCTCCTTTTTTCTTACTTCAATGATGATTCAAGTGAGCTATTAGGTTCCCTTTTCCTCAAACTTTGGCCTTAATTTGTTCTCCTGATGATAATTTTCTTACCCCAAACAATAAGAAAATGGAACACCCTTGACGCTTTTGGATATATAATTATACTAGAGAATACTTTTGATTCTTCTACATGTATTTTCTATGTGATTTGGCAGCAGCCTGTGGAAGCACCTTCTTTTTCAGGAACTTTCGGCCGGACCACCCACCATGCAAGTTTAATTTGGAGTGCCACCATGTCGTTGAAAACATAATCAACAAGGGTACTAATCATAAGTTGGCACAATGTCACTGCAACTCAATCAATCTTCTAAACCCACCACGATTGTCAACTCAGTCCAGCAATTTTGTAGTGACATTGCTAGAGACAATTTTGCAAATATCACGTGTGTATTTCTAAGTTGAATATGGTTAAAGGCATACCGAACTTTGTAAATATAACTTGAATTGAATTTGTTAAATTAATTATAAATTATTTTCTTTCTTAATTTATTTAGAACATGTAATTTATAAATTATTATGTAAATACAACAATTTAGTATATATTAAAAGTAATAAAGTTAACAATTACTCCTACCAACTTCCTCTTAATCATACTCTATAATTTGACTCCATTAGTTATTATTAGCCGTGACCCATGCCTCTTAAATTAGCCGTGACCCGTGCCTCTTAAATTAGCCGTGACCCATGACAAGCCCACACAGGTGGCTCCACGTCAGCACTATTCCAAACTAATGGGTGTTCACACACTTACCCGGTTGGAATAAGACACGTGTTCGGTGTGGAGCCCAACTCTGTTGTTTCTTCATGAGTAAGCTAATTACACAATCTTTCATTGGGCCCACAATGCTGATGTCACCCGATGCCCTTTTTTAAAAAGCCGCCTAACACTTGAACTCTAAAAAACCCACTCAGTGTCGCAAATTCTGTCTTAGACCAAAATACCCTCTGGTGGGTCCAACCAATACCCTTCAAGTTTGGCCATAAATATGGGACTCCTACGCTGCATTTCTTCCCTTTCCTCCTCCTTTCTTCTTTTACTATTAAGTATTTCCGTAGTGATGGAGTCCAGTATTCCGGCCATATTCCCAGCCGGCACGCTGCCGGAAAACCCATTTTCCTCCTTCGAGAACGGGTTCACACCATGGGAGTCTTGTGAACTCTTTCCAAGTCATCCTCAATCACCAAAACCAGTTTCTGATGAACCGAATCCATCCGACCAAAACCCTGCCAATTCAAACTCCTGTTCTGATGAACTGAACCGGGCGGTTTCCGACATCGATGAGCGAAAGCGGAGACGGATGATTTCGAACAGGGAGTCGGCGAGGCGTTCACGGATGAGAAAACAGACGCACTTAGAAAACCTAAGGAACCAGGCGAGCCGGTTAAGGATTGAGAATCGGGACCTGACGAACCGGTTGCGATACGTATTGTACTACATCCACAGTGTACGGTCGGAAAACGACCAGCTGCGGTCCGAACAGGGTATGCTCCAACAGAGGCTGTCGAACGCGGGCCAAATTTTGTTTTTCCGGCAACCGCAGCAACAGTACACGTCTGCATGGCCATGCAATAACGCTATAACGAACGAAACGCCGTTGTCCTTAGTCACTTCATAAACTACATAAATAAGTCATCACTAAATTTTAAAACAGGAACAAAGATCAACTTCTCTCTCTCTCTCTTTCTCTCCAGGGAGTCTGTAAATCAATGGGAAAAAGCTGCAAAATCAAGAATGATATATACTTATGGTGGGGTTCCGGCGATTCTAGCCAAAAGGTTTTTTTAGGAACTCGACGGTTCCTGTGAAGCCTGCATCTTATATTTTGTGTAAGAGGCTTAGCCCCCCGAGTAGTGCTAAATCGGATTGTGTTGTTTTGCTACTGTTTTCATGTCAAAAGCACCATCTCTTGAGGTCTACTTATATATTAAATGTAGTAGACTAATTGTAGTGAGTGAGGTCCCAGTGTACATATATATATGGTGGCACTTGCTATTGAATCACTAAAAGCTGAGATAAATTTCCAAGTTCCTTTTCCTTTTTGTTGGACTTAAACAAACCTGAACAGCTGTTTGGACTTCTGGTTGAACCTGGAAGCTAGCACTCCAATGTCCTACCTTGAAACAGTGCTAAATAATGCCAACGAATCATTGTGTGGAAAGCTATTATTGTCTTCCACTTATTTCGTTCGTACCATTTCATATTATAATCCACATGTCATGCACTTTCATTGATGACCAAACTATTTCAAAATTTGAAACGACAGGATATGCTACTGGATTAATCACTAATTAAGAAGTAAGAACGACTTTGGATTACACAATAACTATCGCTAGGATTGAAAGATCATCTACTCTTAAGGTAGCTTCATACCTCCGCTCGCTCCTACCAGCACTTTCAGATATCAAATTTTATTTTACTTGGATGATGAAGAACCATATGGCTTTTAACACTTTCATAGTTTATTAGCAAGTGATCCTCAAATACTTTATTTTTATTAAAAACAAAAAATTGTGATCCAGGACGTAATCCAATCACCCAAAAAGAAAGAGTTCCCTTTTGTCACACCCAATTGTGAGCTTCTTTTTTGCAAAACTACCAAACTAACGAGTAACAATCATAATCAACTTTTGTAATTCTCAACTTATAGCTTTTGTTTCGTGTCGTAGCTATAGTATATTAGTATTCAATTTGTAATGTGCAACTAAGTGAACATAACGTCAGGATTAAGGTGCTCTGGATATTTTTTCTCATTTATAGTACCCATCATCTAATTAAATTCCCATAATGTCGATATCCCACTTACTACTTGTAAAAAGCTACAAATCATCAAGATCAATCTATCTTTCTTTTTTTTAATTAGAGAAGCAATTAACTATGATAATAGTGATCGCTGGTAAGTGCATACTTAGCTTTTGAGTGGTGGGGAAATGTTCTACACGTATTGGCTGATGTCAAGGATGAAGAAGCACAAGTTATTTGTGTAATATTGAAATGTATTGATGAATTATCAAATTAAGTATTTAATAATTAAGTAAATTAAGTCTATCTCTTTGTCAATTATATCTTCACATTAGATAATTAGAAGCCTTATCAAAGAAATGAGTTTTAGAAACTTTTTATAATAGTCCTATCGCAATCTTAGGTAATATGAGAATTCTATTATTTTCTTGGTTCGAGTTATAGAAACAGACTTTTTGTAAAATTAAAAAAAAAGGTTGTGTAATGACCGTTTTTCGATCTTCGCAAAACTATGTTTGGTTTATAAGAGAAGAATTATTACTTACCTCGTTTATAAAGTTGGTTTTGGTCAAGTTGGGGTAGGTGTAGATTAATACCACCGTCGAATCCCACAGAAAGGCAATGTTTTAGGTTGTTTAGATGTCCGCTCCTTTGTCTCTTCTTTACTTCATTAATTCACAAGTCAATAAGGGACTAAAATACTTGGTCTTTGGAAGAACTATACATATATACATGTAGCAACTTTTGATTAGGACATTTACTGAATGGTAACTTATTTAAGGAAATTTGCATGTCATAACCTATCAAATATTATAATAATATTATGGTACATATATTCTAATTAAATTTTGAATTGTATTTAACTTTTTAATTATTAAATCGTCCAATGTTATACATCAAAATGTAATTACTGACCTGGAATGGATAACTTTGGGATCCCACCCTCTTGACCACTTTGGATCCCATTATAGAACACTACTGATGCCCACCCATCAACTTTGAATATCAATTAATCATCTGATTAATTAATTAACCTGGGTCCCTCGTTCGTTAAAACCTGGATTATTCTCCTGCGTCCAGTAGTCATGTCTCAGCTTTATTTATGCTAGCCACCATGAGCTTCTTTCTTCAAAACTGTCCTACAACTTTGTTAATCACAAGTTAGTTATTTAGTAACAAGTAGAAATTTGTTTCATCTTGAAGCTTTCTCGAAGCAACCGTCTTCTTTCTTTCATGCTGGTAGTTCACAATTTCAAGTTGATTTACTGTGTCCTGATATCGGCAAATTGGAATAGACAAGACATGGTCACTGTAATTAACTCCTTCATGATAACAAAAGTCAGGAATTAAGTTGGTCCAGGACAGAAATTAGCTTTCGTAGCTTCACAAAATTTGTGGTTCTAACCATTGCCTTTTCTCTTGATGTGAGACTATGGCTTAGTTTGGGAGAGCGATGGCGGTTGACAACCAGCTGAAATCAACCTGCTGAAATGATAAGTACTTAATTTCAATAAGTACTTATGTATTTAGGATTGTTGTTTTGGTGATTGCTGAACTATGAAAATAGGTGTTTGGTAAGTGCAGCTGCGGTTGCTGAAAAGAGATAAAATGACTAAAAAGTCCATTAATTTAATAAATTATTAATTGTTATATAAATAATTAAAAATATATTATTAGTCATATAAATTTAAAATTATAAATAATAAAATATTAAATTAAAATATAAATATAAATAAAATAAATTTAGTAAATAAAATATTTCATAAAAATATATTATTAGTCATATTAATTAAGAGTAGAACTGAAAATAATACTTATAATCAAGGTTATTAATGGAAATTAAAATTTCTACCGCAGAAGCAGTTTTTTACAGCAACTCTCTTTTTGTTTATTAATTTCTGCGATAGCACCGCACTTTTTTCCAACTTTCGGTTGTTTACTTTAGATCCAAACATGTGACTGCATTTGAAAATTGCGATGAATAAGTACTTATCTTTACTACACCTCAAATCCAAACGCAACCTATATATACCTATGCATGCAGGATTCCAAAAATAGCCTAAGTCTCAAGTAAGCCCTTCTCTTTTCTAGAAGGATGACTAATAATAGGAACTCTTGACTTCTTATGATGTAACTGAGAAATCTGAAACAAAATATTCTAACTGTAAGGAGATTTTATTAATTCTGTTAGTTTAATGCCATCATTGAGCAGTTTAATGAATTCCAACTTCAATTGTTTGAATTTAATTAGAACACAAGATCCCGTGATATCTGATCACAGGAGTCAATGATTGAATAGTTCAATATTAAACTTTATGCTCAAAGCTTAAAGAAAAGACCATGAGTTTACCCCCGACGGGGAAAAGAGTCATGTCTGTGAAAACTTTTTCGCACACTCCCGAGATAAAAGAACGAGTAGAAAATCAGTGGTCAAATTTTCTACATAAGGCATCCAATGGATCTTCAACCATCACTCTCTACTAATTTGATATTCAATGATTAAAGAAAGGCAAAGGTCTCACTTCAAAGAAGAAAGTAATTTCACATTTTTCTTAAAATCTGTTTGGTTGGAAAGTTTAGAATGGAACGGAACATAATGTAGCACACTTATATCGTTTGATTGAGGGTTTTATAATAGAATGAGATGGAAGCGGAGGGTTTCATGTTATGTTCCATTCCATCCTAAACAGTGAAAATATGAAACCTCCGATTTGGAAGGTTTAGAATGGAACGTAAACTAATAAATACATACTACCTAATATACTCTCAATAATTTTTCTTAATACCAATTATTTCTTCTAA
>JAOQMS010000180.1:3218516-3235844 GCA_027563885.1 Erythroxylum longipes | reverse complement strand
TATGAAAGAAATTATATAAAACTTTTGCTTGATTCAAATTGTTGATTTGATAACAAATTTAATTTAAGAATTCAACTTCTTTGAAAAATTAAATTAAATCCCAAAACCTTTTCCTAATAAAAAACCTTTTGAAAACAATTTTCAAAAATTTTGTTAAAAAACACTTTTCAATTTTATTAGGAGTATAATTCAATCTCTATTAAATTAATAAAATTAAAAGGTTTTTATAAAACATTTTTTAAAAAAATAATTAAAAAAAATTAAAAAAAAAGTCTAGCGCGTGCACTGCACGCGCCAGACGCAGTCAACTAAGCGTCGTTGTCACGCTGACAACGTGCACAGATGATGGGCGCGTGAATCTCATACACCCATCATCTTCCCCACGCAGCCGACCCTGCAACGTCTCTCTCTCCCATTTTTTCAAACTTCTACCCATAAACAAAGCCACATATTCCCACATTTACCCAACCGTTGGGTAGTGCTGCACCTTGCTTCAACTGCCATGTTTTGTCCTCATCGTTGCCGCCGTCTCCCATGGCGTCACCAGCGTTCATCGCAAGGCGTCACCGACGCCACCCATGGTGACAGTAACCCCAGCTACTCCCTGCCCTTGTCCAGGCAACATCGCGACGCCATCCATGGCGTCGCACCATAAGCATAAGAAAAACAATTTTTTCAAGATTGAAGAACAACAACGTGACCCAGAACAATAGATTTATAATCCAGAATAAACGCAGGCAGTAGATTTCGTGAAAAACCCAAAGCAGATGCGAATACATAAACAATCGTAAATCAGTCTGGACAAAAATATGCAAAACATAATTTAGGGCTTCTAGAACAAAAGGGCAAAATTTATTCTAGAAACAGTATATGCATAGGAAACAATTTCCAAAATGAACACATACAACCAATAGACAATTCGAGATCAAGAAAACCCTAGAAACATTTTCCAGATTTAATACACAAACAAAAAACAATTTCCCATAGCAGTCGTCGAAATAACTTCGGATAAAACAAAACCAGAAGCAAATCATAATAATTTTTTATCAAATCAACAATAATCAAGCATCGGATCAAGTAAAACAATTAAAGGAGGCTCTGATACCACTGTTGGAATCCAATCGTGATCAAATCATGGACGCAGCAGAAAATAAAATTTTTTTACAGATTCCGAGCGGATCTCGATAATTGTATAAACTTAAATAAAACATTAAACAACTTAGAAATTGTACCTTGTTCGCTTTCCAGTTGAAAAATCTTTGGAACTTTTCCAATCGATCAATCATGAGCTATCCAAGCGTTCAGCCTTTGATGGTATCCACAGAGCAATTCTCAACTGTTTTGAGAGGAAAAGACAAAAAGTGCTAGCTTCTAAAAGCTTTTCCGTATTTATAGAAAAATCATAAATCTTTTATTAAAATTAAATATCTTTAATTATAATTAAAATCAAATTGTAATTATAATTAATTTAATTTTAATAAAATCAAATATCTCATATTTGATCCCTAAAGTTTCTCAAACCTTATAATTAAGTCCAACTTAATTAAATTGATTTTTCTTTTACAAATTGCTCTTTGATGTGTGAATCATTAGGTTCCTAATAAATTGGCAATGATTATAAATTATAATTCTAATTCACAATTAAAATTAGATAAATTAAAACTTCTTTAAATTTATCTTTAATTATCCAATTAAACAATTCATAATCATAAATCATGATTGATGTCTAGCAACATGTCATGATTACCCAAATATCAGGAATTTGTCTATGCATGGCTATAATGTATAATTTAATCCTTTCGTCATTCAATATTCTAATTGGACAAAGTATGGATACAGTATCTACTCTTATCATCCAATCATGTTCATTCTTGCTAATTAGTAATTGATTTATAATTGAAATTTGAAAAACCTTTTCAAATGTCAATTCACTCTAGCCAGAGAATTCCATAAATCATTAATAATCAAGAACAATAGAATATTCTCTCTAATTACTTTAGAGTGACGAATCCTATATTGACATGGATATTTGATATTCAAGAGTGACCATGCTGCTTCTGTTAGAAATAAACTTGATTTTTACAATTCTGCAATGGCTTAGGAGTAGTTGAATAGTTAAATCATAGTCAATTAAGATGATTTAAGATTATTTTAGAGCTTTATATATCTAGATTCAAATAAATCTAACATTTATTCATTTGGAGTTACCTAGAGAAAGATAAAGAAAAAGAGAATGATTCATTTTTTAGTTATGCAAATTTTATTATGTCATTGAAAGTGTTTCCCTCTCTTTATATTTTAGCATTAAGTGGCTTTAAGTTAGTTGGTTTAGAAATTTCAATTGACATTATAAATAGCCAATAAATGTTTCATTTTATAAGAATAAAGTATAAAAGTTTTATTGCAAGAATACTCTTGTTTCAATGTTTATGTGTTTGCAAGCATTTGTGAGTATCTTATTTTTTCCAATAAAGTGGTATCCAGCTACAATATCAAAAGGAGCCTCTGTATCTTTCCACTATCCATAACTCGAAAGTCAATTAAGAGAATCAAGCATAATAAAGGTCATTCTTGGTTCATAAGATATGTATGACATAATCGTAAAGGCTACATGGAGCCTTAAGATGTGGAAAGCTTCACTCAAGATGATAAACAAGCCTTAGGGAAGCAAATAAAAAAAAGATCATAGTGTACTTACCATCATCCATCAAGGTTTTGATGAAGAAATGTTCAAAGAAATAGCTAATGAAACCATATCAAAGAAAGCCTGGAAAACTCTCTAAAATTTGATGATGGGAGTTGAAGCTTAAGAAGGTGCAACTTCAAACTGTAAGTGCCAACTTTGAGACACTCTTAATAAAGGATGGCAAATCCATTTCAAAGAACATCATAAGAGTCTTAGGAGTGGTGAATTAACTGAAGGAGCTTGGTGAAACTATGCAAAATCTTCAAGTTATGGAGAAGGTCATACTATCTCTATACTTGAAATTTAATTATATGTTAGTGGCTATTTAAGAATTCTAAGATGTGAGAAAAATGTTCATAGATGAGATAATTGAATCCTTACTAGATCAAAATGAAAGGATGAATTTAACAAAAGAATGAAATAATAGAACAAGCCTTACTAGCAAATTTATCTTTAAAATCCAGAACGAATTAGAAAGAAAAGACAATTTATTCGTGGAGTGGATGTGATCACATATGAGGTCATAGACATGCATGGAGCCAAAAAAGAAGAAGAGATGAAAATTAATCTTCCATTGAAAATTGACCTTAAAATTTTCTATATAGTCAACAAATAGGAAAAGGAATACGAAGATGCAATTTGGAAGAAATAATACAAAAAAGAAATTTCAAAGTCCAAGTTAAATATTATTCTTATGGCAAGCATGACCATTATTCTTAGGATTATTTTTCTAAGAATGAGGATGAAGTAAAATTTGTAGAATCCAATGAAGATACAATAGAGAAAACTTTGCCATTTACGTTAAAGGATGAACCAAAACCTAAAAAGAGAACATGTTACTTTGATAATGCAACAAACAATCATATGACAATTGATAAAAACATATTTGTTGAGTTAGATACTAAAGTGATAAAAAACATACATTCTAGTGATAATACAGTAGCAGAGATCAAAGATAAAGGTCTGATTTTGCTTAAGACAAAAATAGGTGGTCATGAGCTTCTATCCAAAGTTTACTTTATTCTAAAACTAAAGAATAATGTTTTAAGCCTTCGTCAACTTTTGGAAAATGGTTGTTGAATTCAATTAGAGGGTCATACTATTTGGCTTCGATATTGTGATGCTAATCTTATGACCAAAGTGACTATAACTAGCAACATGGTATTTTTATTGAACTTACACATTATAGAGGTCGTGTGTTTGAAGGCTGGTGCTACTGATTCTTCATGGATATGGTATATGAGGAGTGGACATTTGAATTTTGATGAAAACTGTAAGAGAGAAGAAGATATTAAGAGGCATTTCAAATATAGATCATCCTAAACAACTATGTGAGGTATGCTTTCTTAGAAAGCATTCAAAGGAAAGTTATCCGAAAGAGCACTTTTAATAGCTACTGAGCCACTCCAATTTGTTTATGTATATATTTGTGATCGTGTTATCCTCCATCTTTTGGTAAAAGCTCTTACTTTGTTCTCTTTATTTATGATTATAGTAGAAAGACACGGGTGAAAATTTTAAAGTATAAGTTTGAAGCTTTTGATGCATATAAAAAAGTTAAACATTTGGTATTAAAGTGACTTTGAGATTAAGATTTTAAGAACTAATAGAGTTAGAGCATCTACTTCTAATAAATTTAAGAGCTTTTGTGAGGTGCATGGCATTTCTTATCTTCTTACATTATCAAGATATGCTCAATAAAATAGAGAAACTACAAACCGAATAATCTTAAATATGATGAGAAAATTTGCTAAAAAGCAAGATGATACTTAAGGAGTTTTGGAATGAAGTAGTTGCATATATAGTTTATCTCCTAAGTTTTAGTTCTATAAAGAGATAAAAATAAGTCATTCCATAAGAAGCATAAAGTGGAATGAATCCTTTTGTATCACATTTTAGAGTGTTGTCTTTATTGCATATGTTCTTTTTTTAGATTAAGAAAAGTCTAAAATTGATGACCAAAGTAAGAAGTTTATTTTCATCATATATAATAAGAACTTAAGATCCTATAAGTTGTTTAATCCAAGCAATAGAAAGATTATTCTTAGTATAGATGTTGAATTTGATAAAGATGCATATGAAATTAGAGTTCTTAAATAAAGGGATCATATGAATTCTTTTCATGTTTTAAAGAAAAAGAAGAAAAGGAGGTTGGTAAAGATGTCGAAAATAATTTTTCTTTACTATCCTTACAAATCCCATTATCTCAAGCATCATCATCGTTCACATCATCACCAACATATGTGAAAATTTAAGGATATAAAAAATTTAACAAATTTATGATAATCCTTACCTTTTTTCTATTTACAGAAATTGAAACTTTGAATTTTGAAGATACTTGCAAGAATGAGAAATGGATTCATGCAATTAATGAAAAAATTCAAGCCATCGAAAGGAATGATACATTGGAACTTATTTCTCCTATGAGAAGTCTTCATGCCATTGGAGTATAAAGGTGTACAAAATATTAAAAAAAAATCAAAGGAGATATAGAGAGATGCAAGGCAAGCCTTATTTTTAATGAGTATAAGCAAAAGCAAAGCATATACTATAAACATGTATTTAACCCTGTTGCTCACTTAGAAATAATTTATTTGTGAATATGATTGTTGAATTCATCAATTGATTATCAAATAAACTTCTTAATTCTTATTTAGAGGAAAGAATTATAAATTGAGCAAACACTAAAATATGTAGTTGAAAGTTAAGAAGATAATGTGTTAAAGTTAAAAATGACATTATATAGACTTAAACAAGTGCCAAGAGCATGCAATAGTTGAATTGATAGTTGTTTTGAAGAGAATGGTTTCACTAGATTCTTATATGAATATGCTCGTTTTGTTAAAAAGGATAAAGATACTTTTCTGTGTATCTTTGCGAATGATCTTATCTTTATAGGAAACAATCCAAAGATGTTTGAAGAGTTTAAAGATTTTATGACCTTAGATTTTGAGATGAATGACACAAGATTGATATCTTGCTACTTAAAAATTGAGGTTAAGCAAATGGAGTATGGAATTCTCATCACTTAAGAAGGTTATGCAAAAAAGGTGCCTAACAAGTTCAAGATGATAAATAGTAAGATGGTTAACAATCTTATAGAATGTAGGATTAAGTTATCCAATTTTGATGAACAAGAGAGTGTAGATCCAACTTTGTTCAAAAATCTTGAGGGAAGCTTCAGGTACTTAACTTGCAAAATACTCAATATTAGATTATCAATTAGACTTATTAGTCGATTTATAAAGATGCCATCTAAAGTTTACTTAAATGAAGCTAAGAGAATTCTTTGGTATCTCACAGGTACAATTGATTGTGACATGTTTTACTCATCTTTCAAAATCTTTAATTTAATAGTTTTTGTAATAGTGATTTTTTTCAAAGATCTTTTTTTTTAAATGAAAAAGAATTTTAATTATAGTTAGAACTATATCAACATGACAATGAGTTCAAGGCATTAAGCCTACCAGGATATTACAATATGACCAAAAAACTCCCTAGGTAAGGCAATATAACTGTCTACAAGATGGACAACTAAAAGAAACAACTATAAACACCACTTATGTTTCATTTCCATAGAAAGGCTTATTCATCATTTCATGTTCATGAGGGTCATTAAACCCCAATGTTCTACACTAAGACTACCTTATTTGGGTAAAGTCCCTTAGTGTTTGGTATTTTGCTTTCTTTCCTTGCTTTCTTTCCTTTTTGCAGTTTTGGACTACACACAAAAATCTCCTGGGATATTAGGCACTTAGGCTGCAATTAATAGAGAATCACAATCCTCTGCTTGTTTAGCATTCAGAAAGATGATATCCTCTGTCCCCTGACTAGCCACACAGTCATCATTAAAGTTTACCATTACTATTTGTTATACATACTCTAACCTAGCAATAGAGGTCTTGTCAACAAAATTCTCAGTTCTTACAACATTTGCTACTAGAGGCAACATGTTGGCCCAATTCATCTAACAATGCTCCAAATAATGGGAGGTGAAGTCATTCACTCCACTGTCTAGACTCTCCACATTGTCTGCATTGAATTTGTTAATAATTGTTTGGTCTACATTTGCAAGCTGAGTTGAAGATATTTTAGCAAGAACAATTTCAGTCATCTTAACACACTCAAAAGGAGTCTTCATCTAAGCCCAATTCATTTTACAACTTCCCTACGATTAGGAAGTATTTTCAACAACATTTTCATTCCTCAAACTAACTAATTGCTTACCATTGTCGACAATATGGGCCATTTTTTCAGTAGGAACCCTTAGACTAACTACACTAATAACATCCACATCACCATTAGGCACTTCCATAGCGACATCACAAGTATTTTCATCCTCAGCACTATGACTTTCTTTAACAACCTCAACAGGGGCTGTATCAGAAACTACACCAGTAACATCATCCCTTACACGTTCCTCCTTTTAACTCCTCATGACTGCCAGTTATGATCATATGTCTTATGGGTTTCCAGTATTTTTTCACTTCTTGTGGCTTCCACGGGTAAGAGATTGTCACATTTTATTTTATCAACTCTCCATTCTCATCTAATTTCATAATTGGTAAATGGTCCAGAAGAGGAAAACCTCTCCTCACTTCAATGCAGAGCTTAGCAAAACAAACTCTCTTCATAATAGCTGTCTAGGCATCCATGCTTCTGGGTTTGCCTAGATCAATTACAAGGTAGCTGAACCCATCCATAGTCCAAAATTCAAACAGAACATTATGAAATTGAATCCATAATGGGATTGTTTGAATATTACCTGAATGAAACTCTATGTCTGGCCTCCATCATTGGATTAACATGGGCTGCCACTCATATGCCATGTCCCCTGTTCCAAGATATCACTGGTGCTAGCCTCTGTATTGAACTTGAAGAGAAAAGAATCGTCATCCCTGAGCATCACTTTCTCCAACCCTTTCTTCCCCCACCGAGCTATGGCCCAAGCTTTCACCACCAGATTAGCCATCGTCTTGTACCAGAAAACACCAACTATCATCGATGCCCGTACCGATGCTTTAGTTTTGAAGAGTTCCATAGGAGGTGTTAGTATGTCGTCCTTTATGACATTCTAGAACTGTATTAACTTTCTCCTCTTGTATTGCACCTGTGGGAGAGATTTCCAAGCTCTGATTGAGGGCTTCGAATCAGGCTAGAGGGATTTCTCATTCTATGAAGAAGGTAGGGTTAGTTCCTGCTTGTTAGTCTCTTCACCAGTCACTACCATTGGAGTTTTTTTTTTTCCTTTTGATCTCAATCAATAGTGCTGGGTATTCTTCAGAAGTTAAAGGAGGGGGGTAGGAAGCCCCCTTTCTCTTCCATTAATTAGGCCTTTGAAGGCCTACACCATTTTGAAAAGAGCAGTTCCAAGGAGAGACAAAGGAGGTCCTCCTGTAAAGATTATAACCGTGTTTTGTTTGTAAAACTTGATAGAAAATGTTATTCATTGTAGTCTATATTTATGTACATATAATAAGTAAAAGCTAGCCATTGGATACAATTTATTATGATCTAAGGGCTTATAATTATAACAGAATGTGTTGTTCTGTTATAGCTAAAACTATTTTTACAAGTCATCAAGGAAGTTTCAAGAGTTTCTCTGATAGGCTGAACTGTATGTGGGTTTTATTGTAACATTATTTTGATAGGCTTTAATAAATTTACTAGTTATTAAAGACCCATCAGAATCTTCTTCTCTAATAGCCCCTCTCAAGCGATACTCTGGTATAGAACAGAGATTAAGCTTTTTGATAAGATATATGGATCGATTCTTATAAAGTGGTTTTGTGAGTAGATCGGCTAGTTGGTCATTAGAGCTAACATATCGCACTTCTATTTGCCCAGTTTTGACCTTGTCTCGTATGAAATGCACATCTATTTTAATGTGTTTCGTACGACCGTGGAAGATTGGGTTTTGGGCGAGAGAGTGAGCTCTATTGTTGTCAGACCATATAATAGGAGTGTGAGGAAGAGTGAATTTGAGTTCTTTGAGGAAAGAGTGAATCCAACGTAGTTATGTCAACATGTGAGCTAGGGCACAGTACCCAGCTTCGGTGCTGGAGCGAGCTATTGTGGTCTGCATTTTGGAGCTCCAGAATACCAGATTACCCCCTAGGAGGACACAACCACTGGTGGTGGACTTCCTATCATCTGGAGATCCAGCCCAATCGGAGTCGCTATACCCTTGAAGCGACAGAGGTTGCAGCGATGGGCGAAATACCAAGGTTAGTGAGTTTGTGCCTTTTAGATATTATAAAACTCTCTTACAAGCATTCCAATGAGTGTTGAGAGGATGAGAGAGAAATTGACTGAGTTTGTTGAAGATAAAGGTAATGTCGGGTCTTGTGTTACATAGGTACTGGAGAGCACCAATGATGCTGGGATAGAGGGTGGGATTAGAGAAAGGTTTGCCATCAGTAGCCGAGAGTTTGGTGCCAAGAGCTAAAAGAGTGGCACAGGGTTTGCAGTTTGCCATGTGGGCTCTGTCAAAAAGATCAAGAGTGTACTGATGCTGAGACAAATACAATCCAGTGGAGTCTCGATAAGCTTCGAACCCTAGAAAATGATTAATGCTTCATAGGGCTTTTAGAGCAAATTAATGATAAAGCTTGTGTATGATGTTGTGAATATATGTTGATGAGCTACCTGTGATTAGTATATCATCTACATAGATCAATATTAGGAGAACTAAACCTGTTTCATATCTATAAAATAGAGAAGAGTCACAAATAGAGTTAGTGCATCCACATTTGAGTAGAGTAGATCGTAAAGTGGTGTACCAAGCTTTAGGAGCTTTCTTGAGTCCATATAAGGCTTTATCAAGTTTACAGACATGGGTTCTAAAATTTGGTTCTTCAAAGCCTTAGGGTTGATTGATGTAGACAGATTTAGTGATAGAGCCATTGAGAAAGGCATTGTTGATATCAATTTGTTAAATGTCCCACCCTTTAGAGACTGCAAAAGATAGGATCACTCGGATTATAGAGGACTTGACCACTGGACTGTATGTGTCTGTGAAGTCAAGGTCAGGTGCTTGATTGAATCCCTTCACCACAAAACATACTTTGTGTTTGGAGATGGATCCATCAGCATTGTGTTTGATCTGCAAGATCCATTTTATGCCCAGTAACTTCATGGAGTGGTGGTAGGGAACAAGGTGCCATGTCTTGTTTTGCTTGAGAGCATTGAATTCTTCTTGCATATCATTTTTCCATATAGGGTCCTGGAGAGCAATGATAGGTAATTTAGGTAGTGTGGGAGGTTTGGGTGATAGAGAGGTGGTGTATGGTTTGGGTTTGAAGATATCAGATTTGGATATAGTGGTCATGGGATGTGTATTTGTGGGGTGAGGAATGGCTGGAATGGTTGTAGAAGGGTGAGAGGATGGTAGGGTGGAAGTAGTTACTTGTCTTGTTGTGTACGGAGGACTCTGTTGAGGTGAGGAATCTGCTATAAGGGATGACCTTTGAGTGGTTTGTTGGCAGTGTTGGAATTGTAATGTATCTGTTAAAGTTGAAAAAGGAAGACTCGGTATTGGTATGGTAGGTTGTGAAGAAGAGGGAAATAGTTGTGGAAAGGAGAACTCAAATTCATTGAAATGAATATGGCTAGAGATGCAGATGGTGACGTTAGGATGAAGACATTTATATCTCTTATGAAAGAAACTGTAACCAAGAAAGATGCATTTGGTAGTGTGAAAATCCATTTTGTGTTTATTAAAGTATCGCAAATAAGAGAAACAGGAACAACCAAAAATTATGAGATGGTCATATTGGGGGGGTTTGTGATACAGTTTTTCAAATGGACTTTGGTGATTGAGGGTAGGAGTTAGGAGGGTATTGATGAGATAGGTGGTAGTAATGAAGGCTTTAAGCTAATATTTGAGAGAAATATGAGCATAAGAGAATAAGGTGAGACTTGTTTCAGTTATGTGACGATGCTTTCTTTCAGTAATGCCATTCTATTGGTAGGTATGAGGGCAGCTAAAGTAAGGTTGTATGTCGTGGGAGGGAAAAAGGGGTAAGAGACCTTTGAATTCACCACCTATATCACTCTAAACTGCCTTTATTTTGAGATTTAGCTGATTCTTAACTAAAGTTTTGAACTAAATGAAAACAGGTAGAGTTTCAAATTTGATTTTTAGTGGATAAATCTAAGTGAATCTGGTGTATGAGTCTACAAAAATGATATAGTATTGGTGCCTAGTAGGTGAAGAAATGGGACTGAGGCCCCATAGGCCAGTGTGTGTAATTTGTAATGGTTATGTAGTTGTAATGTCATGGGTTTGGAAGGGTAGTTGGTGGTGTTTACCCATTTTACAAGCATCACAGAAAAGAAGAGTAGTAGGATTGAAATTGTATTTCATTGATTTCATAACATAACGTAATACAATAGAATTGGGATGTCCTAGTTGGGCATGCCATACATTTATATTTTTTTATTGAGAAAAGCTACAGTGGTGGTGTGAAGGTGAGATCTATGAGGAAGTATGGGAGTGGATTTAGATGGAGTGTGTGGAGGAGTGGATTGGAGACTATACAGACCATCCTTAAGCCGTCCCTTGAGAAGAGTCTTCCTTGTGACTTTGTCCTTAAACACATAAGAAGAGTCAGTAAACTCAATAATAATACCATTATCTTTTGTTAGTTGAGAGATGCTAAGTAGATTTTTTGAAATGCTGGGAACTTGTAGATTATTGGATAGTGAAAGAGGTCTACTGTTATTGAATGTAAGTGAAAAAGAACCGGTGTGAGTGACAGGAAGATGATTACCATTGCCTACAGTAAGAGTGTCAGACCCATTGTAGGGGTTGTTGAGAGATAAATTGCCAAGCTTGGCAGTGATATGATCGGTTGCATCACTATCCACAAACCATGTAGGATCTGTAGCGGGATCAGGTTGAGTTGTAGGGGAAGGTTGATGTGTAAGATAGGCATGCTGGGGATAGTGAGAGGTAGAAGATTGGGACTAAGGGGTGCGACTGGGTCTAGTACGTTGCCAGGAAATATTAAAACGTTTGTGGCATTTGAATGCATCATGCCCTGGTTTGTGACAAATTTGACAGTATAACCTATTAGTTCTACCCCCTCGACCACGACCACCTCTTGAGCCTCGATGGGTTTGGCATCCACCTGGTGGATAGCGAGAGTCTCGATTGAAGTTGGCTACGTTAGCTGATGCAATAGGGTTGGAGAGGTGAGAGAGAGCAAGTTGTCATTCTAGGTGAGTTTCATGCATACGGCGACGTCATAGTCTGTGCCTAAACCATTGAGAGTGCTAAGAAGAAGTTCTTTCTCAGAACAACTCTAAGAGAATCACCAATAACTTCGATTTTTTGGATGTAATTAGGGATGGAGAGAACACCTTTTTGTATAGTGGCTAGTTGTTGCTTCAGTTGCAAGACTTTAACAAGGGAAGTGTGCGCGAAAAGATTAACTAGGATCTGCCATAGCTCTTTGGAAGAGGAGGCGTGATTGACTTGCCCAATCACTTGATCACCGATGGTGGTGAGTAATCAACATAAGAGAAGCTATTCTACACAGAACCAACATTTGTAAGCTGGGATCTCAGCAGGAGGAGAGGCATCACTGCTGGAAGGAGATGAAGGAAGAAATTAAGGGGGAGGAGCCTGATCCAAGATGAAATCTAACGCGCGTATAGCAGCGAGGACTTGGGGCTTCCAATTGAGGTAATTGTGTTGATCTAAGTTTGAGGGGAAGGTTGAAATTGAGTGTTTTTGTAATGGCTGGAAAATCAACGTTGGATGGGACGGAAGAGGGGGAGTTTGTGGCAGAGGTGGTGAATTCTATGGAGCTGGTTAACGTGAGTCAGAAAAAGTCCTGATACCAGGTAAAGATTACAACCGTGTTTTGTTTGTAAAACTTGATATTTATATACAAACAATAAGTAAAAGCTAGTCATTGGATACAATTTGTTATGATCGAAGGACTGATAATTATAATAGAATGTATTGTTTTTTCATAGCTAAAACTATTTGTATAAGTCATCAAGAAATTTTTAAGAGTTTCTTGGGCTGAACTGTACGTGGCTTACATTATTTTGATGGGCTGTAAAGACCCATCAGAATCTTCTTCTCTAACACCTCCAACGTCACTGCCACTCCTCTGACTCTCTTCACTGTTATACAACTGTCGGCTTCTCCTATCCCTCCTTCTCTCATGACCGATCCATGGCCACTCCGTCCAGATCTCGCCTCTCACCTGTTGTTCCAGTCCAGATCTCTCCTCTCAACCACCTCTCACAGTCCAGATCTTGGAGCGTGAGGCTGTGACGCCACAACAAAAGAGAGATCTGTGACGCCGGTAGTCCATATCCCTCCTTCTCTCGTCCGCGATCTGGAGGTTGCTTCACGCCCCAGTTTTGAATTCTGTCTACAAAGTTCTCTCAAGCAGCGGAGAAGCTTCCCAAATTCTGTTAGGCGACGGCAAGCCGCAAAGATAGATTTTGTCAAAGATCTTAATTATAAGAAAAAAGTACTTATGGGTTTATTTTCTTTTCTAGATAATGCAGTCTTTTGGTGTTCAAAGAAATAACCCATAATCACACTCTAAGTTGGAATCAGAGTTTGTTGCAGCTACTTCCTGTACTTATCACACTATTTGTTTGAGAAGGTTATTGAAAGAGATTCATGTAGGGCAATTTCAAGCAATAAAGTTCATAATTGGTAATAAATTCTTTTAAACCTTAGCAAAGAATCCATTATTTCATGACAGTAGAAAGCATCTTTACACTAAGTTTCATTTTATTCGAGAATGCATTGCTAAGAAGAAGATTAATTTGGAGTTTATAAAGTCCCTTTATCATCTTTCTGACATTTTAACTAGTCCCCTCAAGTATTATGTTTTTCAAAAATTATGGATAATCATTAGAAATATGCAAAAATCAAGTTATAGGGGAATGCTTGAAACATACTTGAAATTTAAAATTCTACAGAGAATTTGAAAGAATAGTGGAATAGTCAATCGTAATAAATTCAAGTGATTTAAGATTCATTTTAAAGCTTCCTGTGTCTAAATAAAGATGAATCTAGCATTAAGTCATTTATAGTTATTTAAAGAAAGTTATAGTAAAATAAATATAAAATTGTCAGTTTTTCAGTTATCCAAATTTTATTTTGTCATTAAATGTTTTTTCCGCATATTTTAACATTAAGTGACTTTAAGTTGGTTAGCTTGAGATTTTCTATTAATACTACAAATAGTTATATACTATTTTATTTTATAAGAATAGAGGGGGAAAAAAACAAAAGTTCTATTACAAAAGTACTTTTATTTCATTATTTAAGTGAATGTGCAAGTTTTTATAAGTATCTTATTTTTTACAGTAGCTTTATAATTTGAGTGTTTTAAGGCAAGGGGAAGACGTTTTCATGACAATTAGCTTATCAAATAGCAAAGGAAGTTTGTAAGGAAAATCGCGGTGTCTCTTGTAGTCCGTCCGTTCTAAATTACTTTCACTTATGGATGTCAACTAACACGTGCAATTTGATTGATAATTCAAGTTTGGTGTTATCCTGTCAACTTGATGATGTTTTTCAGTTCCTTTCATTGTAACATGAAATATTTATATCTACAACTGCAATCCCACACCATCTTCTTCACTCAATAAAACTAAATTGAAGTTACAATATATTTACATAAGGAGAAGCTAGCTAGTATGCAAAAGAAGATTCAAGTTCTTGTCTTGCAAAATCTTGAACGTTTCTAATTATGGGCAATAACTTGTTGGACTAGTTAGGAAGCCAACTGTGATCGAATTACGAACATAGCGGAAAAATAAATTTTTACGGTTTTCGATCAAATTCTAGTAATTAAATAACTTGAAATACTCTAATCATAAAATTAAAAATCGTACTTGATTCGATAATCCTATTATAATCCTTTCAAAACTTTTTTGACGTGTCAATCACGACTTATTCCTTGTCCACCCTCTGATAGTATCCACAAAGTTGTAAAAGATACTCAACTCTTTGAGATGAGTTAACATGATTGCTGGTTCCTTTATGCTTATTCTTACATATAGAAAAAACATTAAGGGGTTTAGTTTCTATTAAAATTCAAATTTTCAATTATAGTTAAAGTCAACTCTAATTATAATTAATTTAATTTTAATAAAATCAAATATCTCATATTTGATCCCTAAAGTTTCTCAAACTTTATAATTTAGTTCAACTTAATTAAAATTAAAATTTCTTTTTTAAACTGCTTTTTATGTATGACCCATTAGGTTCCTAATATATTGGAAATTGTTATAAATTATAATTATAATTTATAACTAAAATTAGATAAATTAAAATATTTTTAATTTATCTTTAATTAAATAATTTATTATCATATATCAAGATTAATGTCTAGTATAACTACCCAAATATTAAGAATGCCAAAGTAATTTGTCTTAACCTGTCAATGCATTGTTATGATATATAATTTAATCCTCTTGTCATCCAATATTCCTATTGGATAGAGCATGGATATAATGTCTATCCTTTTGAATCCAATAATGTTTGTTCTTGCTAATTAGCAATTGATATTTGAAAGCACATTTTCAAATATTAATTCACCCTAGCTAAAGAATTCCTTAAATCGCTACTAATCAAGAACAATAAAACATTCTCTCTAATTACTTTAGAGTGACTAATCATTTATTGACTTATTCAACTATCTCTATATAGTTTATACTAAATTCAAGTACTACCAACTAAGCTACCTTAAATAGGACAAGTCATAAGTAGCATTAAAACATAGTAATTTTCACATAAGATACCTTGGTAATCTCAAGTTTAAGGATCAATTATACAACCATAATAATGAGGGAATCCGTAGATACATCAGAGAAATATTTCATTTAGGATCTTCATAATCAGGTTAATTTAGTGAACTTATTCTCTAATAATCACCCATACGTTAGTTTTGAGTATTTTTATACTTTCATTTATTAGATTAATTACTTTCTTCGTAAGAAAGAAAAATAATATGTGCTAGTTTTACCGTTTCATCAATATCATATCTCGATTAAACTATAATTAGGAACATTTTCAGAATAATACATAAATGCAAATTGAATCTCATAAGTATGATCTCATCATAATTTCAATTATACATAAATTATTTTGGAATTTTACCTTTAGTATTAAAAAATTAAATGTAATTAACATAATGCATAAAGTTAAAGAATGAATTATTAGTTAAATTATAATGTTAAACATAAAATTACAATTCATTGATTGGCTGCAAGGGTATAAACTAAAAATCTCCCACTTGTACTAAATTCAATCGCTTATGTATCTAATAACATATTCTTCCATATATCGATCATATGTTGCTTTTAAGATAATGGCTTAGTGAGAAGATCTACAAGATTCTCTTCAATGGGAACTCGCTCCAATGTTATATATATTCACTCCACTATCTCTTTGATCAAGTAAAACTTCCTGAGTAAATATTTGGACCACTGATTAGAACTTGGCTTCTTTGCTTATGTAATGGAGCCATTGTTGTCACAGTATAATACTATAGGCTTTACAATTCTAGAAACCACTTTAATTTCAGTGGTAAATTTCTTGATCCAAACTGCTTCCTTTACTGTCGTTACAATTGAAATGTACTCTGTCTTAGTCAAAGAATCTGCAGTGGTTGGTTTATTGGAACACTTCTAAATTATCGTACAACCATTTAGAGTGAAGATATACCTTGATTATGATCTACTATTATTTGGATTTGACAAAAAACTAGCATTTGAATACCTTTCAACTCTTATTTCAACTCCTCTATAAACCAATAAAACATCTTTAATCCTTCTTAATTACTTTAAGATGTTCTTCACAGCCATCCAATGACACTCACCTAGATTAGCTTAAAACGTATTCATTATGCTAAAAGCATAAAAGACATCTAGTATAATACATAGTATTGCATACATGATTGATCCAGTTGTCGAAGCAAATGGAACATAATCTATTTTATGTCTCTCTTCTTGTGTCTTAGGACATATACTATGTGAGAGAGAAATCCGTTCTGACATAGTAAACAACCCCTCTTGGAAATCTCCATGCTAAACCTCTTTAGCACTTTGACTATATGCGTGGATTGAGATAAACTAAGTAACTTCTTTGATCTATAGACTGATACTCCCATATCCTTCATGGAGAAGTTCTTAGATAATAAAATTTTACAGATTGGAGAATTGATATATCGTTTCTAATTAGCAATGTGTCATCCACATATAACATTAGGAAAACGACCACACTCTCACTAAACTTCTTATAAACATATGGTTCATCAACATTTTTTATAAAATCAAACACTTTTACTCCATGAAGCTTACTTAAGTCTATATTTAGACTTTTTCGACTTGCATACTTGATTAGGAAATATCTTCGATTTAAAACCCTTAGTTTGTGTCATATACACATCCTCAAGAAAATTCTCATTGAGAAATATTGTTTTGACATCCATCTGTAAGATTTCATGATCATGATATACAGATATGGCCAATAAGATCCTTATAGATTTAAGAATACCTACTGGTAAAAAAGTGTCAGATCCCGGATTCGGAGTCCAACTCGCATGCAGAATATCTTAATACGTAAGTTATCTTCCAAAGAGAACACCTTGACCATT
>JAOQMS010000180.1:3202532-3218416 GCA_027563885.1 Erythroxylum longipes | reverse complement strand
TCAAAATTAACCCTAATAATTTAAATACTCTTTAAACCTTTATAAAACTAGTCTTTCATCAACAATTAATCAATTATGCAATAACAAATTAAATTACACAATTTAATTTATCAAAAATAAATTTTAAATAATTTTTTAAAAAATCACTAAATATTTATTTAAAGTGTTTTTTTCTTAGTCTAAGTAAGGGTACCCATTACAACTTAGGAGATAATTAGAGTTTTGAATAATTTTCCAATTTAATAATTCAACAACTCTTTTAGAAATTTATTCATGTGAAAAAAACAAACAATTCTCATACATGAAATTTAGGGAATCGGATCTCTTGTTCCAGTTATGATGTTCCTATTATGTTTCATTAAATCTTAATTGAGTCTTAAAAATATATATGTACATATGGACAGAGATGCAGTGTTAAAGAAAAGATAAATACTCTCTTATCTATATCTATCTATCTATCTTATCTGTATCTCTTTAGATATTCATTAAGAGTCAGGATACTGCATAAACATCATGGCATATTATAAGATACGAGAACATAATCCAACAAGAATTGATAATTCTAGCATAATTAGAACATGACATAAGTTATCATCACGAATACATTAAATTTCACTCACCAAGTTAAAGTACGTTTTCTACTAATCATTAATTTTAGCCAACTCAAGTTCTCTAATTAGTCTTGTATGCGTATTTAATCTAGTTTCTGTACATTACACATGATTCATAGGATATTTAGACATTTAAAACAAAGAGGAAATCATTAAAGTGACCACTCAGAACTTTTGTCGAACACTTCAAAAGCATGACAGATTCATCCCAAATAATCTTCAAAAGCATGCCAGATTCATCCCAAATAACCTAAACAAATCATGTATTTTTTCTTCCTCAATGTTTTCCAGAACATTGCAAAGACAAATGCATCCCAGACAATCTAAACAAACGCAAAAATACTCCAAAAACTCCCAAGTTTCTGCATAGGTTCGTGCATCATTCGAACATAAATACCAACACAAGTTATTAAAAAACACAAAGACAAAGGCTGAATGACTTACCTCCGCCAAAGGTCATAATGACAATGGCCAGAGAAGACAGACGCACACAAATGCCGACAAGTAGAAGAGGAATCGACGACAGAGAAATGAGAGAGAGGAAAAACGAAAACAAAATGCAGGGCAGAGGGAGTCGGGTAGATTAAATGTGTAGGAAAATGGCATCGTTTTCATTTTATTATAAATGTTGAAGCCGAAGGAAATGACGAACGTTTACCTTTAAACTTCATCGACGAACTACTATTTTGTTGATAAATTCAAAAAAATTTTATTTCGCTAAGTATTCCCACCTTCTTTACTAACGGAAATTTTATACGGTTGCTCTATTATGTTAGAAAATTTCTCGAAATAATTTCTCTCCATATTTATCGACAGATATTTTTCCCGTCACAAAATAAAAATTTTTTCGATAATGTTACTAATGAAAAATTATTTTTTGTCAATAATTTGCTACAGTTGCGTTTCCTTTAATAATTTTTCATCGCCAATTACTACTTTTCTTGTAGCGCATGTCATTATAGACCCTTTGAGATTAAGTGATTTCTTCCGTAACAACTCAAACTAGGAAACTTTATCTCCGTTGTCCTGGAATAGTTTATAGGATGAACGGTTAGAGAACACTCCTTTAGGGTCAGCTACGCAAGTAACATCATCCTCTCTCTACCATTGTGTAATTTGAGGGAAGTATTGAAGAATGGAATTAAAAAGAATCAGACCTAGTACCATTTTGAATTAGAGAGGAAGCTCTTGCATTGAGAGGAAATCTATTAATCAACTAAGCAACTTCTCTTCTCTACACTCTAGGACTGAAATCAGTCCAATTATCAAACCAGCTCCATATGTTCTCCCCATTACCTAATATGTGTTTTAGCATGTGACCCAGAAATGTCTTTGGTGATAGCTATCTGCCAAAATTGTCTCTGTTGGCATAGTTACATGGTCACTCTATAAAATAACTCACAAGTTATGTGGTATTGATAAATTATTAGAATCAAACTAACGTTTTTCAATTTTCACTGCAGTTTATATGAAAGTGAAATGGGAGTTTTGTTTGGGCTTTGAACTTGTTCACGTTCGAAATTGGGCTTCAATTGACCCAAACCAATGTCCAAATTTAATTGTAGTTTCCATGCCACTAAAGACCCATCTCGCTATATAATCCACAAAACCCTAACCCCCAAGAAAGACGCAGCTTTTGGGAAATCCTGAAACCCCAAGCCGCCCGCAACATAGTGGCCAGGGTTGAGTTTCTCAATCTGTTCTTCACTTCCATTGATTTTGCATAATCCCGACTTGATTTTGTGGCAGTTGTCTTGTTTTTGTTATGATTGAATCGCGAGGGCAGTGATGACTGATTATCATTTCTCGAAACTGATTTCGTGTTTTGCTCATTTTTCTGGACATTCAAAACACAGATTTAGATGACTGCGTTTGTGCGTGTCTGAGCCTTCATTCGTTTTTCGTGTTTGTTTTTAATGGAAATTTGATTTTATTTCTTTTAATTTTATTTGGGGGGATTTTGCGATGATAATAATCAAAATTCCTCGTACTGAATGCTCCATAAGGCATGACAGACTCATCTCTTACACCCATAGAATCTGAGCTCTCTCCCCCCAAACTATTTTTCTCTGTTTAGCTTTTCTGTGTAATATGTACTTGGTTTTGGGTTCTACCTATTGAAGGAATCTGAACTCTTTACTGATGAAGAGTTCGAGCTTGTTCCTCATTAAGTATTTTATATCCCTAACTTGAAATTAAACTCTCTTTAAGAAAACCATTTTATGTTTCCGGTGAACAGTTGTTCAAGGTGCAGCTTTTGTAAGAATCATTGAAATGATAGGAACTGTTCTGTTGGAAGTTTCTACAATGTCTGAAGAATCTAAGCTTAGAAAAAGGTTTTAGTCGTTGAAGACCTTTCCAGGTAACTATGTGGGCGTAATCAGAATTTCTTCAACTAATGTGACATCGTTAACCTCTGTAAGACAAATCTACCTTTCAACATGGAACGTAGAATTCAAGAAAATGGTCTTAAAGGATGTGAAGTTCTCTTAAAGTTTGTTTCTATGTATTAGAGGTCTTGCGATCTGAATCCATGATTCCGGATGCACCTTTACATGTCAACATTGAACACCGATTCAAGCTTGTAAGTCTAGATTTGGACTAAGCGTCGTGTCTAAGAATTGATTATATCTGCATCAAATGTGTTTATTGTAGAAACAATCAAAGCCTGCGCCCAAAGAGTTGCTATGAAACTTTGTGGTCACTTGTCAATGCTCCCCAAGTCAACTGGAAAATGAGAACTTACAAGAGCTCCTTTCGGAACCCAGCAGGACCACCGACAGCTGTTTGTTCGAGTGAAACAACTTGCATTGCATGTTTTAGTTTTACCCAAACTTAGATCCCAGAATTCATAATTACAGTACTTATACAACATAGTATTATCCCCATGTCTGCATGAGCTAAGGTAGGGTTTTTTTAGTTGGACACTTTTTTTTTTCTGTTTCTCATAATTTAAGATGGTCCCTATCGCGCTGTCCTCAATTCAGACTATTTTGCTTTATCTCCAAGCAATAACGGCAGCTCTAATGGCGTCCCGAAGTCCCAACCAATAATTTCACCTTGTCCTTGGCAAGTGTCTCACTAGATGGTACAGCATCTGTCCTTTCTTCCAATATTTCGAATGCACTTAAATAAGTTGCATTAACATGATCACTGAGGTGAGAGATTTGGGCTGGCTGGCTCTGACCATCTTCAACAATATCTCAACAGAACGGGGACCCAGAGGGTTAAATAAAATCTAAAACATGACGTCAAACCAAGATCAGATCAAGAAGCTAAGGATCGAAATAGACGTCAGTGGCTGGGCCAGAGTGAACCTGCAGGCCAATTCACTACTTAAAATCAAGATTTGTGGGGAGTGTTCACGAGTGTTGAGTGTCTCCTTGCTCGAGCCCAGGGAACTTCTATGTATTTCTATCTCCTAACTCGCGACATTCGGACATTTTTAGTTAGATATCTTTGTTAGCGACCTACCCAACAGGAATGGGTGGAGAGGAGCCTGCCACAACATTATATGACGATGGTGCAACGAAAGAATCAATCAAATGATCAATATATGTTATTCAAGTTACATTATGATATATATATATGTATGCAAGTTTCACCCTTCATCATTGACTCTCTTGTCCCCACAGGTCCTGAAGTCTTTTGACTTTATATGGATGTACATCATTCCATATATATATATGTATGTATATGAATGTATGTATGGAAGTTTCACTCTTTATCATTGACTCTCTCGTCCCCACAGGTCCCGAAGTCTCTGACTTTATATGGATTTACGTCATTCTATTATTTTTCATCCCAAGCAGAAGTTACTTTAAATTCGTCAAACTATAGGATAGGTTTCCATAAAAGCATGAACACAAGTAGCTGTTAAAACGAAACCAACAAAGTCTTACATTCTAAAATGAGACATAGCAGCAGAAATAAATTTACAAGATAAATGCAACTCCAAAGCTTCTTCAGTTCTCTTTCACCGGATTATGAGTGCTCAGATGATCCCAAGTTACAGAGACGGAATGCAGGATGAACTTACAACTGTTGAACTAATCACATCATCACAGAAGCTGGTACCATCATTGTTCTTTTTGCTCTCAGCTCTGGGGCTGCCACCTGAACTGCTGTTGGAGAGTGATACGAAGTTTGCTTTCTGCAACACTCCAGTTGGAGAAGATCCCAACTTCTGACTTCCATCCCACCCTTCATTCAAGAGGTCAAGGGCCGACGAACTCTTGTAAGTACTGGTGTTGCCGCCACCGGATGTCATGCTGAAGGCCTCCCCTAACGGTCCACACATTGAAGTTCCCCACGAGATAGGTATCCAGTTTGCTTGCTTTTGGCTTGATTCGCTCAGGAAGCCGCTAGCTCCTGAAACCATTTCAATGGTGTCTAATTCACGAGATAGCTTTAATGGTGAGAGAACGAGCTTATCCTGGGTTGGTGAGGATGATGATGATGAGAAATCAGTGGAGACCATTGGGATTGACATTGAGAGTTGAGTCCAATCAGATTTCAGCTCTTCAGGCCAACTAATGACTGAGCGACTTCCATGGTTTTTGGGCCAGTCATCCATGAATTGACGAAGGGGATGTTGGTCTTGAGTTTCTTTGTCACAGAAATTCAGAAATGACTCACAATTTCTGGAGTTCATATAACAACTCGTCTGAGAAGGATTAAGGAGAGAATCAAAGGAAACAAGTCCAAATTCCGACAGAGAAGATTCAACAATTCCTTGATCTTGCTTCGGGATGGTGAAAGTAGACTCCTCAGACTTTGGTTTGACGGCAGAAGAGACAATCGTTTTGCCCCTTACATCCTGCGTTCTGCTAATCAAATTCAATTTAATTAGTGTCCAAAACTTTAGAAGTAACAAGAACCATGTGTGAAAAAATTTTGAAGTGAAAAGTCGTGTAACAACAGAGTAATACACATCACAGTTACCAATTTGGACATATATAAAGCCTAAAATCAATGTCCAAATAGATCATTAGCATGGCAGATCAAAAGGTTCCACCTTTGAGAAGGAATCCCAAGTTTCAACTCTTAGGAATGGTCATTTTCTCCAAAAGAAAAGATGAAAGAAAGAGGTCAGCTCTATAGGAAAAGTGAAGGAAGGAATTTTAAGTTTAAACTCTTTTAAACCCCAACTTTAGAAAATAAGAACATTAAATTGGAAACTCAATCACAAGAAATTATCAAAGTTCTTTTTCACCTTTTGACAGCAGAAGAATTGGCATCGGTTGGTAGCAAGCTCTTAAACTGTTTCTGTGCAATAGCAAGGCTGTTGGTGGTGCCACCACTGGTTATAACCGACCTTGACATGGAAGAAGTCATCGGCTCCACCTTGGAATTGGTAGTCACAGTGGCAGCATGGCCAGTCTGGCCTTCCACAGGCTTTCTTGAACGATGGCGGCCACGATTAATGTGCCTTTCACAATACTTTTGGTCCACTACAGCATCCCTTGAACACCGCCATTTCTTCCCGTCTGTTCGACGGCACCTTCCCGGTTCAGGATCATTGTTGTTGCTACCATAACCCAGATGGAAAGCGCCCCATCCCACTGTAAATTAGAAAGAAGCAAAACAAAAGAGGGGAAAAAAAATAGAAAGCGGAGGGTTGAAGGAGGAGAACAATCAGCCAAAAGAAGGGGACCCAAAAAGAACAACTCCAAAGACTCATACTTTAAAAAGCTAAAAGGAGCACTTTTGATTCGTGAGCATATAATGGATTTGTGAAAGTAATTTCGTTAAAAAACTGAAAACACAACACAAACCAAACAAACTAAAAATCCCATTACATAATAAATAAAAGCGACAAAGAAATCTATTGTAACCAGTAAAAAGTCAGATATATAAACCAGCATACTCATGAGTAAACCCAAACACACGGATGAAGACATAAACTTTTCGTCTAAAACAAAAAAGAAAGAAAAAGGAGCATACGGAGATTGATTCAGAACTATGATTACTTGTACAAGTATTGCAGGGAATACAATGTTGGCCTCAGCTATTGTCTTAGAGATAAGGAAAGCAAAGAAGCTTACATGAGTTGGGAGGGAATGATCCAGCAGAAGCTCCGGACAAACCGTACGGGTAAAGCGACTTCTTGAGCGGGATGAGTAAATTGGAGGGCACAGGCACATTTGCAGAGATATATTTGTAGATCAAGGCCTGGTGTTCTAGCTCCATCCACTGAGATGGACTGAAAGGACCCCTTGTCCCAGAAATGGGACCATGCAAGCTTCCATTCAAACTTCCAGTACCAGAACCTGCTCATTTGAATACAAATTTTCTTGTTTAGAACATTTATGGTAGCCAAATGAAATATAGATTTATGTCAAACAACTAAGCTCTATCTGTTAGTCCTACTGATTTCTCTAATCTTAATTACCTTTTTCATTTCAGATATGGTTTGACCGTTTTAAGATTTTACCAAATCATGAGCAGAAAGAGTAAGAAAACATCTTTACTCTCAGACAAGACTCTCTTTTTCTGGTTTCCAAATACCCAACCTACCTAGAAGATGGAGATGAGGACAAAATGAACATCACTAATCCATCTTAGCTATCTCCAAGACCCACTTCACAAAATCAAATACCAAAGAAACCCCACAGCCCAACTTTGACCAAAACAAGAACTATCAAGGCAAAAGCACAAGAGCATTCTAACATAATACCTGAACTTCTACTGTATGCAGCGGTTGTCAGTTGATGATAATAGGGAAAGACAGAGTTATTTTGAGCGCTTTTCTCCATCAACCCACCACTTGTACTAAGAAAAGGGGTAGCTTCGGCTTTAGGTGAAGAGAAGCTAAGCATGTGCTCTCGTTGGCGAGTATCGGAAGAAACCATAACATTAGATCTCAAGAAAGGACTTGCTTGGTGCAATGGCATTGTCTTGGGGACAGATACATCGTCACTCCTAACGATCTTCAGACTCCTCCACTCATCACAAGACGACCCCTCGTGCATAGCTGAACTAGATTCAAGAATCTTTCTTTTGGTCTCAGGAGCTGAGACCTGAGAAGAAGCTCCAATATGTTCAGGACCCACAAAACCATCCAACCCCAGAGCCCCAAAGTTCATGTTGGAGACAAAACCAACCTATCTACAAAACGACCATGAATACCCCCATAGCAGTGGAAGTGGAAGTAGGAAGCTTTTTCTCCTCTCTCTCTCTCAAGGGTTGAAAGGGAAAGAGAGAGTGAAAGAGAGACGCATCACAAGGGTGGGCTCTGTACTTTATTTGTTTAATGGGGTGAGCTAATTGAAGAGAGAGGAGAGTTGAAAGTTGAAACTGAGGAAATACACCAACACTAGCCAAAGAAGGCTATCACCAAAAACTCTCATCACCAATGCTACTCTCTCAGACATGCTACCATATACCTATCCATGGTCTATTATAAGGTGGTGAAGAAATAAAGACTTTGTCATTTTTAGTTTGTGAAGTTACTTTAGTGTCCCTGTAAGGGTCTTTTTGTTCTTCTCGAACTTTTTAAGCTCTTCTTTTGCTTCCAAAATCACAAAATATCCTATATTTTATAGTAATTATTAATTATTTTTATCGGTAAAAATCAATCAATTTATTTGTTATTTTATAATTTTATAAATTAATCAATTTTTATAAAAATAAATAAATCAATTAATTTTTATTTAACATTATTATTTTTTATTTAAATTTCAATTTTTTATAAGTAAAGATATTTTAAATTATATTTTAATTTTTTTGATTTTATTTAATCTTTAACCGATTTTATGACGATCTATTGATTTAACATTTTAAACCTAAAATTTCTTGACTTACTAATTTAATTCCGATCTAATTTTTTAAATATTTGTAATTACTCTCAAAAATCGAATCTCATAATTATCTTGTAATTTTTTAAGTTAAATGTTTAAACTTTTGACACTTTTTGTAAGTTAAATTAATCTACATTAGCAAATGCAAATAAATATATAAAATTTAAAATATCAATTAACTTATTACAATGATAAGTTCAAATTATAAATTAAGAAATTTTCTTTTTTCAAAATAGATTTTTAAGGAAAACATTAAATTTGATATTCTAAAATATATAATTTTAATAAATTACCATCTTATTGAACTAATATATAACAACAACAACAATAATAAAATTTCAATAAAAATGTAACATTATACAAATAACTATTAAAAGCATACACAAGTTAATGACTTTGAGATATATAGTTTAAAGTTAATTATCACATACAATTATAGCATTTCAAGGCTAATTATGGCATTTCACACAAAAATATATCTTGATTTAAATCTCGACGCCTTTGGTATTAAACTTGTTACTTGTCTGGTGTAACAGCATCATCGTAACTTGGGGTTACAAACTAAAGCGGTTTTCATGTCTTGTGGTCGCATCTGTCATTAGGGTATCAAACAAACATGTCATTGCCACGTGACCCCAGGACCCAAAATCTATTTACCTTTTCCTTTTAAACAGAAATTTGCATTGGTTATCTTCTGACCGTACACTAAGTAAATCTTCGAATTAAAGTAATAGCCTATAAATTGTGTTAATCGGATACTTTATAATAGACAAGATCTGTACAACAGGGTTGATCCAAAAAACATAAATACAAAATTCAAATACAAAATCTTTTGACCTCAAACTTTCCACTCTACTAATTCGACCACCCCTAAAAACCCTATTTACCTTCTCGTTTGACATCTACTAGTAATTTTGCACCAAAAAAATTAAATTGATAAATTAAACAATTTAAACATTTAGTTGTTATAAAATTAGCGTATAATAAAAATTAATTAAAAAATAAAAGTTTTAAAATAAGAATAAAGAAAGAAAGAAATTATTACAATAAATTTAAAATTTAATTAAAAATCAACTAATTTGTGATAACAAATTTATCGAAGCAAACCGAATTATAAAAACTGATCAGTTCAATATTTTTGCGACTGAATCATTCAAATCAGATCAATTTCTTAATTATTAATTTAGTTCAATCTTGTAATTAGATAATACATTTCTCGAAATTTGATACTCTTGTGTCTTTTATATTGATAAATTTTAAAGATGACATGTTTTAAATATATAAAATGAATTGTCAAAATATATGCAATTTTTTAAAAAAATGTCATTTAAATAAATTATTTTATAAATTAATAATTTAAAATAAAGTGACATGTTCAATTAAGTAAGTTTATAAATTTTAACATGTTTTTCTACTATTAATCATTTTATTAAATAGGAACTCATTTCCTAGTTAAGAAAGCAACACATTTCTAATCTCTTTTTATATTTTTAATGAGATCAGATCTTCTGTTCTAACAATCCTATTCCAATCTTATTTTGCACATAATACGACGTCGTTTTAACTACAAAATGATGTTGCATTGACCACGAAACAGGGTTAGAACATAATAACAAGAACAACAAATCTAAACCCCTTTTTAACTCTATTTTATTGAAATAAAAAATTGAATTTATTATCCAATATTAAAGCAGTAGTCACGTATACTTTGACTTGATACTTTGCACTCAAAAGGTGAAACCGTTTATTTCAAGCACCTGCACACCTCAGCTCGATAGAGTGATAGAAGGATAAATCACGGTTTAATTTCAATCGGTTCTTTAAAAAGGAAGTTCTATGTTTGGTGTACATAAGGAGTCACAATATTAGATGAAACTCTTACACTGCCGCTACCAAAACTCAAACTTAAAACTTTACACTCATCACCCTCTTTGAACACTAGTTGAGCTATTCGTGTGGGCAATTTTAACTTGTTATTGTTCTTATGGTAAGGTTTTGTGATGGTCTAGTCGGTGGCGGTGATTATAACCCTTGGTTTGGTGCAAGCCTTAATTTCGATAAGACAAGTGGTGTGCATGCAATCATAAATGTGCAACCTTTTGCTTAATAAGGCCAAAGACTCTTTTTAGTTACTTTGAGATAGGACCTAGTCTATGTTTTGTTTAGGCACGAACTATCCCACTCAAGAAACCGACTAGATAGCCCCATTAGAAAATAATCCAAAAACCACAATAATTGGATTACCACATGTTTTCTCACGTTTAATTGACCCCAAGGAGTTAGTTAGGCAGCCTTGCTCTACTACTTTAGAATTGGATCATGGACTATCTATTCGAACGTATTCTTAAAATTATTTGAATTTAGTGCCCGTTTGGTTTAATTTTTAGAGGATAAATAAGTACTTTTTTCTATTATAAAAGTTTTTTTAATGAGTATTTAGCTGCAAAATAAAAAAGCACGTTTTTAGTGGATATAGTTTTTTGACAGTTAAAATACAACTTTTTAAGAAGCTCAAATTTAGAGCTTCTAAAAAAAAATACTTTTTTCAGGTAGATTTGCAGATCAATTAATGAACCTATTTTTTAGTCCACTTTATCCTTATATTTTACACATAATTCTCACAATACCCACAAACACATCTTCACGTTTATTTTGAGATTTATATAATATTATTTAATATTTATTTTTTATATTAGTTTTACTTATGTTAAAATCCATACAGAATATTTGTTTAGATATATTTTCATTTATATTTCATATGTTTAAAATTATATAATAATTAATATATTTTGCTTTGCATATTGTTTAATATATTTTAAATAATATTTATATGCATAAATAATTTTTATTACAAAATAAAATATAGTCAAAATTAAAAGTGCTTTTTATTTTTATATTGTCAAACAGTCTATTATATGAAGCTCTTTCAAAAAAACTTTTTTTAAAATGACAGTCAAACAGTTAATTAACTTCTTAGAAAAGTTATTCTCAGAAAAGCTCTACTGACAAAAGCTTTAATGATATAATATCATCCAAACAAGCACTTAGTTTCTTAAGAGCGATTAAGATGAATGGAATGGATTCTTTTAGAGCATGTGTTAAGATTTTAAATTTAAAACGTAAATTTTAAAAATTAAAATTATTAAAAATAATAATTAAAAAATAAAGCAATTCGACTACTTTAATCTTAAAAATTTTGAACCGACCAAATTTTAAAATTAGTTCATCTTAATAACTTTTTTATTAAAAATCTATTAATTTTTGTAAATTAATTTAATTTTATGCATCAGTTATTTTTAATTTAAGAGCATATTTCTTCCATTAAACTTTAATTTTTTATGAATAAAAGTAATTTCCTTCTTGAACTATATTTAAAATTGTTTAATTTTATTATTTACTAATTTTATGACAATTTAATATCAATTGAAATTTATAATTGTAAACATATTATTTTATTAATTTAATCTTCAATTCAATTTTTGGAGTGAAAGTGGAGAAGAGCATTGATGTTTAAAATTTATATATCAAATTCTCTATTATAGTTATTTTGTTCTAACTCTATTCTATTAAATCTCATTCATATATTTATGTAAAGTCTATATAAATATAGGGATAAAATTTAATAAAATATGATAAACGGAAATCAATTTTCTAAAATTTATGCTCATGGTTGGGTCATTGTCACAAACATACGGCCTATTCTAATGTTGTTTTCATGTCCATTCTACTATCCACGCTCATTTAATGTGCCATCAATATAACGTTGAAACTGGGCATCATTGACAAATATTTATTATTTATAATTATTTTAAAAATTATTATTTTAAATATTTTTAAAAGACTTTTTAATTAAATAATTATTTTTTATTTTTATATGAATCATTCCAAAATAATCTCTCTGTTAAGTAAAAATAAGACTGCATAATATTAGATCTCTTTAAACTCTACTTATCAGCAAAATTTGTATTGTGATATTATTATTATTATTTATAAATTTAATTAAAATTTGATTTAATAAAAAAAATTAAAACAAAAGTTGAACTAAACGACATTTAATTAATTACATTTTCAAAACATCACTTTCAGGGACGTGCTGGGCTTGGTGGGTTCCAGCTCCTGCCCGCGTGACCGAATTATCTAAAACATGGTCTGTTTTTCCTTATTTAAATCAAGAATCCCAAAGCTGATAGATTTGTTGCTGTGCCGAGTTTTAGCAATAACTCTCTTTTTCACTTCTGGTCAAAAACAAGAACAGTGAGACCTTAGAGCAGGGATGGCAAAAGAGCTGGGAGAGGCCTGACAGGTAAAGGCAAAACTAAATTATTTTGTTGAAAATAAAGTCATTTTGTCAAAAATTTCTAAAAGCATAATAACTTTGGCCAAATTCGGGTTCGGGTTTAAGTTCAGGTTCAAATTAGAGCTGTCTCAGCCTGATCGAGATTGGGCTTCGGCTGCTATCTAAATTTAAATCAGGTCTAACCCATTGCCATCCCTACTTAAAGAGGGAAGAGTGATAAAGTCTTGTTACATTATTCTTTGTTTCTTAAGATAAATACCAAAGTCACAAGTCATGTAATTTAATACTTTTCAATTATACAAATTACATTTTGAAAATGAGCAAATATTGTATTATTCGTAATTATTAAATTTTTAGAATTTATATGATACAAAAAAGAAACACAAGGTCGTACTTGTAAAAAAAACATAATCTTACATAATGTCAGGACAATATAAAATTAACGGACTAAATTTAGATTGATTGAATTTTGATTCAAATTTGAATTTAGAAGTGGTTCAAAATTTAGATCATCATTTTCTTTCAAATAGTGATGAAGCTCTTTCAATATATTAATAAATGCAATTAGTTAAGACTTAAGAGTGAAAATATGTCAAATTTGTTAAAATTAATTGATTTTGAATCTTATTTGGAAACAACCTCTCTACTACTTAGAGATAAGGCTGCATATTATTAGACCTTTTTAGTTCTTGCGTCTCAACGGGATTTCTACTGAATGTTATTATTGTTGTTATAATTGATTTTAAATCATTTAATTAGACAAATAATTTAAAAATTATTATGTATAATTTAAAAATATTGATTGTGAGTTTTATCAAAAGATAATAATTATAAGTTTTGTTAATATAAAAGGCATCTTAAGATTTCAAACTTCCAAAATTTGAAATTCTCAACATGTTTTGTGTTAGAGTATCCCAGATGGACTAAAAATGAAAATATTAAATAGTTAATAAATGATAAGTGTCAACTAACAAAATGAATGACTAGTTATAGTCATTTTGAGAATTGTTGAACCCAAGCCTAATTCTTGTTAATAGACTATACACTCCACCCATATTAAAAATTCTAATATGGTATTAGAGTAAGTTTGGTCTGAATTCTTAATTTTCCTATTGTCCGTCTAGATTTCCAGTTCCAGCCGTCCAATCTAGTTAACATTATGCTTATTTCAAGTGACAACTGATATCCAATCTCAGTTACATTTACGGGCCATTTGGAAACCTTGGAGTTGAATTCAACGTTAGAATTGAATTCAATTACATCAATTAGATTGAATTGAATTCAATTTATACTGTTTGGAACAAACTCAGTAATATTAGAATTGAATTCAATTAAACTGTTTGGAACATAATCAAAATGAATTCAATTATTTCATATGACATTTTTACCCTTGACTAAAAGATAACCTTATTAAATAATCAACATTCACACTTACATAGAGCAAGTTATAAACATCAATTTCATTATAAGTAATAATACAATTGAAGAAATGTCAATGGGTGCCCGACAGGCCTGGATAGGTCAACCCATGGCCTGACCCATGACTCGATGGGCCCCTGACTGGCTGGGCCAACCCACTTCATCTTATTTTTTTAAATGCCAAAAATGACATCCGACGGGTCATTTTTCAGGCCGTAGCTCGATCAACCTAGGTCAAAATCAGGCCGATCTGAGCTAAAATTAACATCCTTAAATACAAGTCACACGATGTCTGGTGATTATTCTCTTACAATACGTAGATTAGTTACGAAACTACATACTATACGTTATAAAAACAAATAAAATTAAAGATTTTCTAGATTCATTTTGAAAGTTATGTTGTTCCCGCATCATGTACTTGAAAATGAATAACAAAAACAAAACATGTTAGTCACTCGTATATGTTAGATATGCTCAGTACGTTGAAGAAGAGATATGAGGGTATTCTGAGAAGTTATTTTCCACGTTAAAAAAGCAGCCTTGAAATGAGAATGGGAATTCAATTCTTGTGATTTTTAGCAAGAATTGAATTCACAAGATAGCTGGCTTCAATTAAAGAATTGAATTCAATTCTTTTGTTTTTTTGGGCTCCAAACATAAGAATTGAATTCAATTCCTATTGTTCTAATAAATGGTGATGGCCAAGAGGCCAAATAGCTAGTTTTAATAATTTTGACAGTGGTTAGACTCAAATTCAATTATTGTTAATGGACTTTATGCTCTATTCATATTAAAAATTATAATATTTTGTGTTAACATATTTACTTTGTATTATACTTTATTATTAATTATTTAAGTTAACTTTAAATTATTAGTTTATCTACTTCATATGGTTATTTGGTTATCATGTTTTTTTTTGAAATTTTTTTCTAACACGCACTCATTATTTGTGGTATTATTTAATAAGATTATCACTCGTTTGTATCCCAAAATTCCAAAAATTGTTAAAAGTCTTTGGACCGTCGCCTTAGAAAATCACCGCCTGGTTGAATAGCACTAATGGTACGGGGCCAGAACCAATTGATGTAACCGATTAAAGGTTTTTCCTTTTATTCATTTTTCAATTTTGAGTTTGGACTTTGGAGGTTAATTCATAATTGGTAGGGAATTTACAGTATGAGGCTCCATAAAGAAATCACGTGAGAGTCATAAATGGCCCATGGCCATATCCTTGTTTGGAATCGGTCAAATATACAATGGAAAAGGAATAATACCCCGAAATGATTACTTTGCTGCTGCTACTCCACATGAGTGCGATAAGGATGGCCTTGCTCCATCACTCATCAACATCGGTTAATAAAAGGAAACTTGGAGAATAAAAGAGAACATTTTAACATCGGTTAATAAAAGGAAACTTGGAGAATAAAAGAGAACATTTTAAAAATGTTTTTTTAATAATTTAATAGTAAAAAGATATCACCTAATGATAAAAAAATCTAAATTTAATTTGATTGGAAGCTTAACAGATTAAGGCCTTGTTTGGCAATCAGCTGATTGTATTAGCTGTTAGCTGATAGCTGATTTTATCAGCTGATTGCATTAACTGTTTGTTAGAGATGTTTGATAAAATTAGTTGTTTAATATTAACTGTTTATGTATAAAATGACTTATGAGGACGTGACTTTAAAAAAATTATAAATGTATAAATATTATATATCTTAGTATTTAGTTGAATATTCTTATAGGATTTTAGAT
>JAOQMS010000180.1:3163603-3202432 GCA_027563885.1 Erythroxylum longipes | reverse complement strand
AGTCAGATGATGGGTAAGAGAAGATACAGTGAAGAATGGAGATGAGAGTCGATTGGAGAGTATGTTGAGAAGGAGACCTTGAGCGCTCGAAAGCAAATTGGAAGGAAGAAGTTGTAGAAGAATAAAGGAAACAGATTGATGAGTGTGTTGGAAGCCTTGGTGAGTTGAGTGGTAAAAAAGGGAGAGAGATTTGAGGGGCGGGAGCTTCACCATTTTTGCCATCAACAAGTACGTTACTCATCCTGTAAACCCCATCTAAGGTCTGCAAAAATTTGCGGGAGGCGACGGGGATCATGGTTGCAGCAACCTTCATCGAAGTTTTGAGAGTAACGTGGCGATGGGTAGGGGCACACTCATCATTAGCAAACAGTTAATTCAGCTGATTGTCCAAAACACTCCAATTTGGAGCTTTTCACAAAACAGCTGGTTGGGTTGAATCAGCCAACCCAACCAGCTCTTAACAAAACAGAAAAAACAGCTTATCAATAAAGTCAAACCTCTAATTTGAGTCAATCAGCTGATTTTCAGCTGATAAGCTAAATACCAAACGAGCCCTAAATTTGAAAAGGAAATACACATACAATATGTATTTGATATATATATATATATATATGGAATTCGAATTGAATTCGAATTCATAGAGTCCAAGTCTCAAAGTAACAAATGGGTTAAAGCTCAATTTTGAGTCTTAAAAAAAGTATGAAATATTGTAGAAACACACTATTTATTAATTAGAAATAAGCTAATGACTTAGTTCTTAATGCTGAATTCGGGTCTAATTCGAGTTATGCATGGCGGAGTATTTGGGAGGCATTGCAGGTAGTTCGGATGGGATGTAGGTTAGGGAGTGGTGTTTAGATTTGCAATAAGCCTTGGTTACCTTAGGAGGTTGAACTGTTGTGACTCATAACCAGGCTTTTGAAGGAGCCTTCGTACAACAACTGATGGTCCCAGGGAGAAGAGAGTGAGATCTTGATTTGGCGTGTGATCTGTGTGAGGCTAGAGATACTAATCTAATATTGAGTATCCCTCTTAGTAACTCAGCTGTAAGGGACGAGTGGTATTGGTTTAAGGAACAGTTTGGTGTGTATTCAGTTTGGAGTGCCTATAAATTATTGCAGGAAGTAAAGGGCAATCGGAGGGAAGGGAACAACTCTGGATTTTGGTAAAAGTTGTGGAATTCGAAGATCCCACCTAAGTCAAACAAAAATTTGTGGCGTACATGTACAGGCTGTGTCCCCACTCGTGTGCAGCTTCGAAGCATGTTAGAGTTAGTCTACATTGTCCTTTTTGTATCTATTCTTCTGAAATTATTCTACATTGTATGGTCAATTATTTTTTTTCAAACAATATTTGGAAAAAGGTTTGAAGAGGTAGAGGGACAGGTGTGTGGGGTGATTTTGTTGATTGGTTAGAGGACCTGTTTAAGCGTGACTCACAGAAGGTAATTGATGAAGCTTGTATGATTTGCTGGCAGATTTGAAAAGCTAAGAATGATTTAGTTTGACAACAAATTTCTATTTCTATTGATTCGATCATCTCATCGGCAAGGACTAGCCTCGAACAATGGCAAAAAGCTCAAAAAAATTCATTGGAATCTTCAGTGGAATTGTCAAGTGACAATATGAGAAAGGAGCTGTGGTGTAGATCATAAGTTAATCAAGTCAAGGTGAATGCTGTGTTCGAAGTTGAGAAGCAGTTTGATTTTGGCTTTGCTGCAAAGGATCACGCTAGAACTTTATTTGAGGCACGACAAGTCTGTATGGTAGGATGCTTTGCTCCTAAAACTATTGAAGCTATTAGAGTGAAGGAGGTGTGATAGCAACAGAAGAAGGAGAAATAGAATTAGAGAGTAGAGAAGAAAAAGACGAGAGAAGGCTTTTGGAAATTTTCTTTATCTCTTGTATTTTGTATTCTCATTATTTATAGTAAGAGTTGTTACATCGCTCATGATTGTATAACCAATTCCTGATATTATGGTAACAACCATCAGAGCATATTCCTCCTTGGCATAACTAATAATTGCATTGCTCAATCTCAAGAGACCACGTAATCATTGAGGTGAATTGGTTTCTTCTTAACACGTGCGCCCTTGCCTTTGTGGTCCTGCCTCGCATGATTTGCCGGTATCCCCTGTAGTGGGCTTGCATCAATTGCCCCTTGGTCAAGAAGAACCTTGTCCTCAAGGTTGAACTGAGGGAAATCCTGTCGAATTTCATCAAGAGGCTCCCAGGTGGCTTGGTCTGGTGGCTGATCAGCCCAGTGTATAAGCACTTGGGAACATTCCTTTCCTTGCTGAATGATGCAACGATGAGCAAGGACAGCAGCTGGTTGCAGCACAGGCTGAAAATTCTCAAATTGAGTAGGCAGGGGAAACATATTAGGGACCGGATCTCCCACAAACCGCTTGAGGTTAGAGACATGAAAAACGTTGTGTATCTGAGCTGATGATGGCAACTCTAATTTATAAGCAATCGCCCCTATGCGTGCCACCACTTTGTAAGGGCCATAGAACCTTTTTGCTAGCTTGTTGCTTTGGCGATGAGCAATGGAAGATTGCCGATATGGCTGCAACCTGAGCAACACCCAATCTCCTTCTGCAAATTCGATGTCTGTGCGCTTAGAATTGGTCTGGTTGCGCATTCGATTCTGAGTTCTCAGCAAATTAGAGCGCAGCCGGTCTAATAAATCAGTGCGAGTCTGGAGTATGGACTCGACAGTAGCAACAGTGGCCGTAGGTGCTAAATAATCAATAAGTGATGGGGGAGCGCGTCCATATACGACTTCAAAAGGGGTCATAGAAATGGCGGAGTGCCAAGATGTGTTGTAGTGCCATTCTGCCCAATGTAAAAATTGAGCCCAAAGTTTCGGATAATCAGAGGTAAAACACCTCAAATAATCTTCAAGACATCGATTAACAACCTCAGTTTGACCATCGGTTTGAGGGTGATAAGCACTATTTGTAGCGAGCCGGGTTCCTTGGAGCTTAAATAATTCTTGCCAAAAGCGGCTCATGAAGATGGGATCTCTATCAGAAATGATGCAAGAAGGAATCCCATGGAGTCGAATGATTTCCTTTGCAAATAATTCAGCCACCTGAGGTGCAGTAAAATGCGAGCCCAGAGCTAAAAAATGACTGTACTTTGACAAGTGATCCACAACTACAAAAATGGTTGTCTTGCCCCTTGAATTCGGCAAATTAGTAACAAAATCCATTGAAATAGAATCCCATATCTTCCCCGAAATAGGAAGTGGTTGAAGCAACCCTTGTGGAGCTTTGTGAAAAGGCTTGGTCATTTGACAAATGGAGCAACTAGAGACATACTCCTGAATAGACTTCCGCATTTTAGGCCAATAAAAAACACTAGCAAGGCGAGCTAGAGTGCGTTGGGCCCCCGCATGACCTCCGCTCGGAGAGTTATGAAACTCTTGTAGAAGCAAATGGTGAAGAGCTGATTTTGGCGGAACGTAAGCTCGTTGTTTGTACCACACAAGCCCATCCCTTACTGTGTAATGAGGATAATCAATCGGCCTCTTCTGAACTGACGTTAAAAAATCAGCTGCTCCCTTGTTCACAATAAAGAACTCTCGTAAGGTGTTCCAAATAGCAACCACCGGCTGAGACACAGTATATAAAGCCATAATGGATATTCTGGACAAGGCGTCAGCTGGTTTATTATCGGAACCAGGCTTGTATACTATCTCGAAATCATAGCCAAGTAATTTGGGCAACCATTGCTGCTGTTCGGGGGTCTGTATCACCTGGTTATGAAGCGCTCGCAAACTTTGATGATCCGTTTCAACAACATAGTGTCGACCCAGCAAATATTGGCGCCACCGCTGGATAGCCTCTGTAATTACAAACATCTCTCGACAGTATGTCGAAGCTAGATGAATCCGAGGAGGAAGTTCCTTACTAAAATAAGCAAGTGGGTGCCCTTGCTGTGTGAGGATAGCTCCAACTCCTGTACCTGAAGCATCGGTCTGCACTACAAATAGTTCATTAAAGTTAGGCAATCGTAAGATTGGAGTACTAGCAAGCGCAATTTTCAGAGCTTCAAAAGCAGCCGTGGCTCCTTCTGTCCAGACATAGGCATTTTTGCATAATAGTTGTGTCAATGGCGCGACGAGGGAAGCGTAATGTGCAACAAATTTTCGATAATAACCAGTGATCCCAAGAAAACCTCGTAACCCTTTTAAATCCTTAGGTAAGGGCCACTGTTGAATTGCCAATATCTTGGTGGGATCAACTCCAACACCTGCTGCTGAAATAATGTGACCTAAGTAACCAATCTCAGAACACCCGAAAGCGCACTTTGTAATCTTTGCGAATAGGGAATTTTCCTGTAATGTTGTTAGAACAGATTCCAAGTGTTCCAAATGTGATTCCCAAGTTGGGCTATATATAAGAATATCATCAAAAAATACAAGAACATACCGACGGAGTTTATCTCGAAATACCGAATTCATGAGGGCCTGAAACGTTGATGGTGCGTTGGTTAATCCGAATGGCATTACGGTAAACTCATAATGTCCGTCATGTGTCCGAAAGGCCGTCTTCTCAATGTCTAGTGGGTGTATGCGAATCTGATGATATCCAGCTCTCAAGTCTAACTTAGAGAATACAGTTGCTCCATGAAGTTCGTCAAGCAATTCATCCACCGTAGGAATGGGAAACGATCTTTCACCGTGACTGCATTCAAGGCGCGATAATCCACGCAGAACCGCCAAGTACCATCTTTCTTCTTTACCAATAGTACGGGAGAAGAAAATGGACTTGTACTTGGCCGTATAACCCCGTCATGTAACATTTCACTCACCAGCTTTTCAATCTCCGATTTCTGAAAATGCGGGTAACGGTAAGGCCTAACATTGATCGGAGCCGTCTGCGGAAGTAAAGGAATATGGTGATCAAGAGGCCGATGGGGAGGTAAGCCCGTTGGTGTGTTAAACACACGGTTAAACCTTTGCAGAAGGAGTGGTAGTTGTTGACCAAATGTTGGTGGAGCTGCTGGACTTATCTGGGCTTGTGAAGTGTGCAGCATGGGTGTAATGGACAGATGATAATACTGAGCTGTGGAGTGGGTAGTATGGATCCGTTTCAATGGCTGAAGAGAGATGTGAGCCAAGGTTGGCTGTTGTCCCAGCCCTGATAACCAAACTTCATCCATAAGGCCTTATAATCAAATAAGATAGGCCCTAATTCAGCTAACCATTGTACCCCTAAAACAACATCAGCCCCATATATTGGCAACAAAAGTAAGTCAATCGAGAACATAGCATCACCCAATTGTAGTGGAGTATCCTTACAAATGCCGCCGCAGCCCAAGGAGTCTCCGCTGCCCACTGTCACCTTCAGATTAGGGCTGGTGTGAATCGGTAAGCCCAAGTGTGCCGCAAGTCTATTTTGAATAAAGTTATTAGTACTACCTCCATCAATTAGTACTATTACTCGTTGCCCATTGATGCACCCTGCCAACTTCAATGTTGATGGCACCAGTTGCCCTGTTAATGCATGAAAGGAAATTTGGGGAATGTCATCTCCAGGTGTTTGTTGCATGGCTTCAATAGTGTCAGTTGGTGAATCCTGCGATTCCAAAATATCATTCTCTTCCTCAATCATAAGACACAAAAATTGTGTCGGCTTGCAGCGGTGTCCAAGTACAAATTGCTCATCACAGTTATAACAGAGGCCCTTAGCGTGCCGAGCTGTCATTTCAGCAGGTGTAAGTCGCTTGATTGGTAGTGATGCGCCTTTGGTTGGTTGTGAGTTGTGAACGGGTGTGGTGGTTGTGACTGGGGCGAGCTGTGTTTTGGTGGAAAATGGTTTTGAGGGTGGAGGCTTAGTGGCATTGCATTTATCTTCAATGAGTTTAGCCAATCCTATGGCATCATGGAGAGTTTATGGGTTGAGAACACTTAGTTCACATTGAATGTCATCGCGGAGACCAGAGATGAAACAGTTGCGAAGATTGGTGTGACTAAGTCCGATAGTCCGAGTGGAAATGGACTCAAAGGCAGCGAGATAATCCCCCACAGTGGTGGTCTGACGAAGCTTGTATAACTGAGCTTCGTGGTTGACGAATTTCGATGGCCCGAAACGTACATCCAATTGTTGGACAAATGCATCCCAAGTAGACAACTGTTGAGTGGAATGCATCCACTGGTACCATTGAAGTGCCGTTCCAGTCATATAAAATGCAGCAATTGTCAGCTTTTGGTCTGCCGGAGTGTTATGATAAGAGAAAAATCGTTCAATCTGAAAAATCCTTGGACATTCTCACCCGTGAATAAAGGAATTTCAAGTTTCAGCAATCGGGGTACATAAGAAGCCACGGTGTCGTGGTGCGGATGATTTGAAGATGCTGGTGGAGAAGACTTAGAAGAGGAAGCTTGGTTAGGCAGTCTAATAAGAGGAGTCGGTGGTGTGGGCAATAATGGGGGCTGTTGTGCCACGGTGAAATTAGAGATCTTAGCCAAAATATCTTGCAAAACTGCATTATGAGAAGACAACGAAGTGTCCAGCTTAGTGAGGGATGCAGTGTGTTGTTCTCCTAATGAGCTGAGATGTGCAATGAGGGATGTGTGTTCATGGGACTGTTCTGCCAGCTTAGTGAGTTAATCGTCAACGGCCTTAGCACGGGTGATAGCGCCTTCCGTCGTCATCTCTCAATGAAAGCACCAAATGATAGCAATAGAAGAAGGAGAAATAGAATTAGAGAGTAGAGAAGAAAAAGACAAGAGAAGGCTTTTGGAAATTTTCTCTATCTCTTGTATTTTGTATTCTCATTATTTATAGTAAGAGTTGTTACATCACTCATGATTGTATAACAAATTCCTAATATTATGGTAACAACCATCAGAGCATATTCCTCATTGGCATAACTAATAATTGCATTGCTCAATCTCAAGAGACCACGTAATCATTGAGGTGAATTGGTTTCTTCTTAACACGTGCGCCCTTGCCTTTGTGGTCCTGCCTCGCATGATTTGCTAGTATCCCCTGTAGTGGGCCTGCATCAAGGTGCTTGGCTGGTTGAAAGAGAAAACTTGGGAGAGGATGCTTGTGGAGACTGACTACTTAGTGGTTGTTAAAGCTCTCAAAAACACTATTCGTATGTTATCTCCTTTTAATGGTGTGATCAACGATTGTAAGGATTTGTTAACATCTTTACCTCATGTCTTTGTGGTGTTTGTTAAACGATTTGTGAATAAGGTTGCTCACTATCTTGCTAGAGCATCTTATTTCCACTATAATTGTATCTTTTTTGTGTATTTTGTTTCCCTTGAACTTTTTTTTCTGTTTCGTAAGGATGTTTCAGTTTAATGAAGTTGATTAATTTCCTAAAAAAAAGAAATAAGTGGCATACTATTAGACCTTTCTGAATCACGCGTTTTTTCGAAATTTTTATTATGACAACAATGTGAAACATTATTTATTTATTTTATTGTTATTATTTATTATTATTAATTTAATATGTATTTAAAAAAGTATCATACATATATTTTTATGTAAGTCTATTAAAAATATTCTCTTCATTAATTATAAATAAGACTGTATATGAGTTAAATTTCTCCTAAAATATTTTTATTGTAAATTATTATTGGTGGAAAGAGAAGTTTGAAACATCATTAAGTATAGTTTTATATTTTAGGTTCTGTTTGATTGGGAGTTTATTAATGAAATATAATATTATTCTATCTTTTAAGATGATAATTTATAATATAATGAAATGAAATGGAATGAAAGAGAAGAGTTTGAGTCCATCATAAACAGTAAAAATGAAAAACTTCTGATTTAGGAGGTTTATAATGGAATGTAAAATGATAAACAACTTTTCACTATATTACATTATAAATCCTTCCATCACTCATAAACAATAATTTTCTAATATATCATCCATTTATATTCCATTACAATATAAACCATGTCATTTCATTACATTTTATCATCATCATTATCATCACCCAGAATAGAGATATTGTTTCAAGTAGACCTATATGTAAATGTGACAATGAAAAAGTGACGTAGGCTAAAAGATTAAATAACTAGGCAAATAAAATTAAATTAAAATTAAAATAAATAAAATAAAATAAAACCAAGTAAATAAAACTAAAAATAAATCGTAAAATAATAATTAAATAATTAAATAATTAAAAAAACCTTATTTACCAAAAAAGCCTCGTTACTGCATAAGGAATAACATCGTGAAAACAAGACATGACTAATTAGTACTGAAAGGGAGGCGTTTCAAGCCCAAATACCCAAATCGCACCGTTTAGTTACAACCACACAAAGCCAAAAATGTGGCAACTTCTCCCGCCACACAAAAAAACTAACATCGCTCCTCCGTCGGTCGAACGCTTACTTGGTGTCTTACAAAGTCAATGGCGATCTCTGCTATATCTGCAAAGTCCATGCAGTCTCTCCCGAATCTTTCATTTTCCTCTTCGAAATATCCTAAACTATTTCCTTCTTCATCCTCTTCAATCTTCTCCTCGAAGATTCCGTCTCGTTGTCTCTCAAGTCCTACTATCACCATGCCTCGTCTCGTCACCAGAGCCTCTGCTTCCGATCTATCGGAGAATATTGGGGAATTACTCGGAGATGTTCGCATCTTCACCGCAGCTGGGGAGCCTGTCCTGTTCAAGGATCTCTGGGACCAAAAAGAGGTATTGTTTCGATCTTATCCCTTCAGTCTGTAATGATTTTTCTAATTGATTAAGTAGAGGCATATGATGCGCAGGGAATGGCTGTTGTTGCGCTTTTAAGGCATTTTGGATGTCCTTGCTCGTAAATACTAAACTTCCTCCATATGATTATGATTTGCTTTAGTGTTAATTAGTTGTATGGATTACTTGATTTGTACTTTCCTTTGTGAAAGTTGGGAGCTTGCTTCCTCTTTAAAAGCATCGAAAGACAAATTTGAGGCAGCTGGTGTCAAGCTTATTGCAGTTGGTGTTGGTACTCCTAATAAAGCTCGTATTCTTGCTGAAAGGGTACTGCTCTTTCCTCATCACTTCCTGCGTACTACTACTTTGTAGTTATGCTTTCTTTTGTTCAGCAGTTGGATTTGCGAGCTTCTTAATCAGTAAATGGTTAATTGCGTATAACATATAATTCTTGGAAGATTGATTAATTTGTTGTTTATGATATGTGGTCATTGATCAGTTACCATTTCCAATGGAATATCTTTATGCCGATCCTGATCGCAAGGTAACATATCTCAAGTAATCAAATAGCCATCTATTACTACATTTTACTTCTGCTGTATTGGCGGCAATGGATCACTGATAGTCTTACCTTCTTATTTCAGGCTTACGATGTCTTGGGCTTATACTATGGACTCGGTCGTACATTCTTCAATCCAGCTAGTGTAGACCCTCGTATCTTTCGCTCTTTCTTTGGGCAGTGTGTCAATTAATATGTACTTAAAGAGTAATGGGCCCTTTCTTTTTTAACGTGACAGGCTAAAGTTTTCTCTAGATTTGATGCCTTTCGGAAGGCTGTTAAGAACTATACCATTAAAGCAACCCCCGATGATAGAAGCAGTGTATTGCAACAGGTTTGGTTTGACCTTGTTGGAACTACTGTATGCTATCGTAATTTTCGTGCTTAAGGGTACATACGTGGTAATAATGCTAGTCAGTCGAGCTTCAAAAGTTCAAGCTTTGCTGATTAAAACTATTCAACATTTTCTGTTTGGCTGGGCTCAGCCTTTCCATCACATGAATTAAGATGAAGCTGAAGCTTGGTTTCTGATGCCTGAGTACAAGTTGTGGGACAGTTGATATCCCTGAATATTGAAATGTTAGTGATTCATTTGATAGAAAGATGATACAGAAATGAAAAGTAAGTTATACGTTAAAGAATCTACATTAAGTTGATTGGGCGGCTGGTTAAAGCATGACTTTTTCAATTAACGAGCTCAAATCAATCTTAAGCTTTGTTTCATTATGAACTTGACAAAAGCTTGTGGATTCTTTATGAATAACTAAATAGTGATCCAGTGCCTTATTTGCTCTTAATGTTGCTAAGTCATTCTTTGCTTTTGATCTTGTCTTTAGGGAGGAACGTTTGTATTCAGAGGGAAACAACTGTTATACGCCAGAAAAGATGAAGGGACAGGTGATCACGCTCCTTTAGATGACGTTTTGGAGGTTTGCTGCAAACTTCCAGTTGCATGAAGCTTCACAAGATAGGCAACTAAGAATTCTGGACTTGTACACTTATGGGATCAATACTTTATGTGTGTAAATGTTATATGTCTTGCAGTGTTCATATATGATAGTGTTTTAGCTTTAAATTGTACCATGGCTGCTAGAGGCAGACCCTTCGTCTTCCTTCAAAAGAACTTCGTTAACACAGTAGATGGAATAATCTCTGGCTATTAGGAAAGTTGGTCCCTATGGTCTTTGGAGTGATTCGTACGTGACCGTTGAAAGAATATGAGTTTGTCTATATGTTTGATACAAGCCGGACCTGCGAAACGTGAGAGTTGACCCATTTTCAAGCTGAGATTGGGTCAAAATCCCGACTCTTTTCTGGATCATATTGGGCACTATGTTGGTCCCTTCTAATTTTGTTTAGGCTCAAAATGAAGCTACGAGTATTCAAGCTAGTGCTAGCCCAACGTGGCCCAAGTCTTGAACTTGCACTGTGTTTTTCCTGTCCAACTTAAGCCTAAAAGTCCATGTTTTGTTCTGCCCATATGAGTTGAATCCTCTCGGAGCTGATACTGGACCCCAAGTTTAGGGAGGTTTCGTGCATGGGAATGTTCTCTGCACTCATTAAATCGAAGACGTGGCGTGGGACAATTAGGGAAGAACCTCATTTCAAGATTTACGCTGTACCGCTTGCAAACTTTTCCTTCTTGAATCTTGTTCACATGATTACCATTAAACTGAACTAATTGGTAACGTTGGACCAACCAACTTTATATCTAAAGTGAGTCGCATCTTATAACCCGAAACTTGCTAGAAGTGGGAGACTCTGGCGCTTGCTTGGTTTTCGATGTTCTCTTTTTGGTACATTGGACATAAGTTCTTGCATTGTTCAGTGCAAGTCTTCATGCTCGTATATACCATATTCTTTTTCTTTCCCAACGTTAAAGAGTTGCTTTTGGCCATACGTAGGTACAAGCATGCAGCATCTTAGTGCCATCACCAGGGACCTCATGCACTTTTATCCTATCAAACTTTGAACGGCGCGAAGAAAGATTCAATCATCCGGAACGCGAACCAGAATCCAATGGCCTTGATTTTAGGTTGATTATAAACACTAATAGCATTGAGGTTCAGTGATTTGATTTGTTTAATGTTTTATTGGTTCGATATGGTTCAATTAACATGTACATGGCCCCGAATCTCTGACTTCATGCACCCCAGATAGGCATACAAAATGGGACGATCACATCCCACTTTTAGGTGAAAATTTCACAATCTCTAAGCTGGCTGCCATGCAAATTGAGTTAAATCATAGTGGGTGGCTGTCATTTTCGATCCTTTATTCCAAGTCAAACAGATCTTGCACCATTTTCTTATGGAAATTCCCAAATGCCAAAAAACAAACATCTGTTCTTGGTTCTCATTCCTTGTGCTGTTGCCAATATATTTCAAAAGTGGAAAATCCCGTGTTAAAATCCATATTTCCAGGGACTTGTATCAGACATGAAAGGCACTTCTTGTAGCCAATTGATGGGTTATGGGTTTGGATTCTTCCTCTAAAAGAAGCCCCCACCAACCAACTTACGAATACATGCATGAAAAATAACAACCACACCATTCAATCCTTTTCCTTTCTTAACTTTATCCGTTTGTAGTCTCTTTCCATACAAAATAAGGGTCCTAGGAATGTGGGTATTTCGGTGATTGGTGTTTTTGATAGGCCATCACTAAGTGCAAGGAGGTTTCGCACAATTTCTTCTCTGTAAAAAAAATCTATTGAGGAAGGCCTAACTATAGGCTTAGCCATAGAGCTTAGAGCTGTGTAGGCTTTACAGGATGAATAGCTATCAAATAAATTTGTCTCAAACATGCAAAAATAAATAAAGTCGTTGAAGTGACCAAAGTGGGTGTAGACGTAGAATCTTTATTCTTGAATGGGACATGTCAAGGTGCCCTTGCTTGGACCGAGACATTTCAGAGATATGAAACATGAGAGGGAGGAAGATAAAGCTAGTTAAAGAGAGTTATGAGGTTAGAAGTTCTGCAGAGAAAACTGGCAGCAGCTTAATGGAGGTAGGACACTTTATTGGTGACAAAGTAGGAGTATATTATTTTACTCTCTCCCTTAACTCTCTCTCTCTCTATTGCCTCAAAAAAGGGGAAAGAACCACAGGACCTTAGTCCCATGCATACAGTATATAGCTCAAAATCTGTTCTGTGGTCTCACTCAGACTAGTTGCTATCCATAATCTACTTTTTCTGTACATTTCTGCAATCTTGTTTTAGATTTTGTATGGTTTCCTGTTCCTTTCTCCAATGAAATACCAACAAACCCCCTTCCTATTTACTACACTAACCTCAAGACTGAGCAATCCATTTGCATAATTCATCATGCTCTTATCTTTTTCTTCATTTTTCATGGAACACAATAAGACTCAAACTCATACGAACTAGCTCATGTCTTATTGGTTGCTAAGATTTCAGCATATTAAAAAGAACAAGTGGTTTATCGCTACTTTTTTTTCATGACCATGATCAAAGTTATGGGCTATCCTTTTTGGGGTCAAATGTAGAAATATGGAATTTGGGATGCATCATATGTACCATTTACATGTGCTTGTTGATGAGCACTTCCCTGTCTCCTGGTTATAATGGCAGCAGAAAGTTACTATACAGACAATGACTTGATAAAAATTGACCTTCTTTTTGACAAGGAATAACCCTTCAATGCAACCATCTACTGGTCCCAAGAAAATGACAAAGTGGACTCTAGATATTTCTCAATTATCCGATGTTTAATTTCACTAGTTCCCTTAGCAAGTGAAGTTTGAACATGTCCTCCAAAGTGAGGGAACATACCGAGATTGGAGTTTAATGTTAATGCCAAAAGGCTGTCTTCATATTAAGCCAATAAGGGTATATTGTAACCAAATGCAAATACGACAACCATAACCCTCTGAGGCACTTAAAAATGTACACTCACGAACTCCATTTTAGCCGGCCAATCTTCGTCAACCAAGGATATGCCTGGAGCATATCCTATATTCTAGACTAAAATCAACGAACAAGAAGCCTACCAGCGGATTTAACGTGGTATTTAGGTTAGTTTGATAACTATAAGGATGATGTTTCAGTTAATCGGACAACATGCTACATAATCTAAAGCATTATGAGTGACTCCAAGGTTGTGCTTGTCACTGGCTGTGCGAAGGGTGGCATTGGCTATGAGTACTGCAAGGCATTTGCTGAGCACAATTGCCAGGTTGTTGCCTCCGACATTCCACAGCGCATGGATGACATGCTAGACCTTGAATCGGAAAAAACTGAGACGGTAGAGCTAGATGTATCGTCAGACGAAAGCGTCTCATCGGCGGTGAAGAACATTGTGTCGAGATATGGTCGGATAGACATACTGATCAACAATGCTGGCATAGGAAGTACTGGACCTTTGGCCGAGCTTCCACTTGAGGCTATAAGAAAAGCTTGGGAAATTAACACGTTGGGGCAATTGAGAATGGTACAAAATGTTGTACCACATATGGCATCGAACGGAAGTGGTAGCATAGTGAACATAGGGAGTGTTGTGGGGATGGTTCCGACTCCATGGGCAGGGTCTTACTGTGCTAGTAAAGCTGCGGTCCATGCCATGTCTCACACTTTGCGAGTTGAATTAAAACCCTTTGGAATAAATGTTGTGCTAGTGGTCCCTGGTGCTATAAGGTCAAATCTTGGTAGGGCTAACACGGCGAGATTGGGGAATCAGCAGGATTGGAAGCTGTACAAGGACTTCAAGGAGGCCATAGCCGAGCGAGCAAGAGCTTCTCAGGTTGGTAAGGCAACGGATGCTGGATTATTGGCTAGATATGTGGCCAAGAAAGTCCTGAGTCCTAGACCTCCAAAGCAAGTTGTTTTTGGTCACATGACAGGCTTGTTTGCTGTGCTTTCTTTGTCTCCTCTATGGGTGAGAGACATTTTCTTTTCGACTCGCTTCAACCTAAATAAAAGAGTTTAATCATAATCCATGTATTAACCCCATCCAAGGTTTTAAACTCGCAATTCCGGTCGAGAACGTTATCATCAAATCATTATCTTGTGATTTTTATGTTTCTCATTGAATTTCTGTTACTACCATGCAATAAGGACCTAAAGGGCAGAGCTACATTCCACCTATATAGTTGAAGCTAATTCGTACTTCAAAGGAAACAAGGTTTTCTGTTCTTGTAATGGCTAGATATCAAGTGTTAGGCATTGTGTACAATGTACTCTGCAACAGAAGATCTAGTAGATATCTAGTGTTAGCCATTACACAGTAGAAGCTAGTTCGTACTTCAAGAGTTTCTGTTCTTTTAATGGAGAGATATCAAGCGTTAGGCAGTGTGTACTATGTACTCTGCAACAGAAGATCTAGTGCAGAGTTTCGTTAGAGTCATCTACACCATATCCTGTTCCTCCTATGTTTACCGAAACAGAGAAAATTTAATAAGCAGCCTACTGCGGCTGCCTCCTCTGTCTATTGCAATGAATCCTCTTATGTCGTGGAGCTTGTCACGTAGGTAAATGTGTAAAATTCCAGGTCTGAAACCCCAAAAAGAAAAAGCTGACGAAACACACGAACAATTTGCCTCGCTAATTATGTGTGAATGCGTAGGCTGGGAACGTAATGGCAAAGTTGCATGGATCATAAGTTACGATAAAATTGGCCTTAAATGCTGACTGAGTTAAACCAACGATAAAGTGAGACTTAAATTAGGATGGCAAGTTAATAAGTTTAACGAACAACTTTATTCCACGCGATTTCATCAACTAAATATGTGGGACTCATAAAAATATATGGATGAAATCACTTAAGATAGGGTTAGTATAGGTTAGTGAGTACAGAGGATTTGATCTTCTTTGTAATAACAAGATCATGTTTTAGTCTTGTCAAAATTTTAAAAATTAAAAATATAAAATAATATATTTTTTAATTAAGTCCGAGCTTAAGGTCCAAGTCTTTTGTTTAAAAGAATTAAACCTCTCGCCAATTCTTAATAACTACAAATATTAAGTCACTTAAGAATTGGTAGTCCCACTTATGCTAATACTCCAATTATTGGCAGCATTAACTCATTTTTTTGATATAAGAGATAGAGAGAAGTTATGCTAAACCCGGAACATAAAAACTTAAATGAAGACAATATTTTTAATTAGATATATATTAATTTGAAAGTGGTTCATATTTTTAAAATCCCTTTAAAACCCTTTAATTTTATATAAACATAAACTATTAATCTTGAAAATACATAAACTATTAAAAATAAATTCTATGTCAAAATGTACAAAAAGAATGAAATAAGTTACATATAAAAATAGAAACCATATTTCATTACTTAAATTTCTAAATTAAGTTATGATAATTTTAGTTGTATATGTATTAACTTTAGTCGATTCGATTGTTTTAGTCGTATATGTATTTTTTTAATGTATTAACTTTAGTCAATTTTTTTGAAATATATTTTTTAAAATTAAAAATATAAAATAATATCTTTTTTTAATTGAGTCTAAACTTGAACTGTTTATAATTGAGTCTTATAAGCAAAACGATGTCATTTTATTTTTAGGTATTTTTCGTAGTTAAATTAAAAAAAGAGGCATAGACAAAACAAAGACTGAACATGGTTAACCAAAGTATCTGAAACACCTCGCTTTGGGTTGTGGTGGATTTGCTCATCATTGCTTCAATCAAGAAAGAGAGACCTCTCCCCACTTCTTTTCAGTACAAATCTTTCAATCTTTAGAACTTCCCTCCATTTCTCTTTTCAATAACCAAATCATTCCCCCTGGAAAATCTGTCTGCTCCATGAATCAACTTGGTCATGCAAAACTTCCTATTTTTCATATCTCATGTTCTTTAATTTATAGTATGAGTTTTGTTTGTCCGTAAAATTTTTATTGAGTGATGTTGTTATCGTAATCTGAAACTAATTTATAAAACAATGCTAGCGTTATTGCACATGAAACACATTTTCTATCAATTCAATATTCTCAACTTTTGTAAATTGAGAAGGTTGTAATTACCAATATATATTAAATAAAACATAAATATTCGTTTAGACCTTAAAAAACATGAGAAATTAGGTTTTACCGTAGGATAAACTTGAAATGCTTTAGTACATCGCTGAAAAGCATGCGAGTATCTCAAACATTGACTGGGGCAGCTTTTTACGAGGTTTGTCCAGTCGTTTTCTTTGCCTCAAGTAAATTGGATCAATTAACAGAAACGAGTAGAATTTGTCGTAACTTTTAAGGGTAGTCGAGTTGGTAGATTAGAGAAATATAAAGTTAAAAGGTCTTATGTTCGAATCTCTTTACTTATACTCTCTCGATCAAGCTTGTTATACAAGATTTATTTAGTGCAGAGTACCTGATTGATGTAATTTTCAGGCTATTACGTTAATTTGAAAATTTACTCAATACGCATCCGAATGATAACAGTTACGGGTTCCTCCGTTCTTAAAAAAAATAGTACGACTTATCATGTAAAATAGTGAAAACGATTTCAATAATAATAACTCAATAAAAATTTTACTGATAAGTTAAATTTAGAAAATTTTAATAATACATAATTTTATCTCTAATTAAAAGGGATACTGTTTCTAAATTAATAGGAAGGAATATAACGCGTTACGAATTCACGTAATATAAATAAAGTATTTAACAAATCAATAATTAAAAAATTAAAAAGTTTAATTTAATTGATATTTACATATTATGCTATATTTTAATTTTCTCTCAATATTTTTATACTCTTTTATTAGAATATTCAAATTTTAAAATAAATTAATTTCAGCATTGGTATCATTCTCTTATCATTTTGTTGTTATTGGACCCTTCACGACAACCCATGAAGTAGGGGAAGCTTTTGCCCAAGCAAAGCAACTGAGACACGGAAGCAATCCCCAAGCTTACATAACTTTTTCTATTTCAAATTTGTCTTAAAGGAATTTATACTCTAAAGTGGTTTTAGTTATTCGCTTTAGTTCTTCAATCATAAATAGACTACCAAAAAAAGAAAAATGCATACAAAAGCATGTTCCTTCACCCATCAATATCATTCCAAGCACATCAACTTTTAGCCAAGCTTAACCTTATAATAATCAAGTTCCCTTCCTCTTTTTCTTTTTCTTTCAATTTCACAATAAATTCCAACAAAAGGGATGAATTATAGATGAGTACTATCCACCTTTTCTTTTCGGTTATTTCTCCCAAAGTTGTTACCGACAAGAATTTTACGTACTTTATGTACTTAAGATCGTATGTTCGACTTCGAGTTTGAATCGTCTAAAATTTGTAGAAATTTTGATTTTTTGATTATTAAAAACAAAAAAAAGCATAAGCTATGTTTCAAAAAGTGATCTTTCAATTCTTTATATTGAGGAGGTATTAGGGTGAATTCAAACATGTAAAAACTGAAATTGGCTCGACATCTCAAAAATTCTACATCGGACAAGTGTTAGTATATTCAATTATTTATAATAGTGTACAAACATTTCCTCTTAAACTAATTTTTAAAGTGAGTTAGGCTTTTTAATATAGCCTCAAAGCTTGTTTGTTTTGATGGTTTGGTGCAGTGTCTGGTTACGCTCCTTTGCTCAACATATTCAATAAATGTTCAGCCTTATTTTGAGTTGAGGGGATGTCAAGAATTTCACATCAGACAAATATTATTACATTCAACCATTTATAATAGTATGCAGCTCTCTCCTTTTAAGCTAACTTTTGGAGTGAGCAACGCTTTTTAACACAACATTTGATATCAATAGGTAAGATTTACAGAGGGGATGCTTGGTCGTAAATATCCATACCAAAATAAGATATTTGAGCCAGGTCGATGAAAGATCCATACTTTCTGACTATTTTTAATATGATCATGATCCCTTTTCACTCATATTATTAAAGAAATGGTAAAGATGGAAGATGATATGTGTGTATGACAGTGGCATTTAAGATTTTTAACTAATAGGCAATAATTGAAGTGGTGAGCACTTGGAAGGATACAAGTTGGTGTCCAAAAGAGATACAGCTTGACCTGTGGTGTCTGAATTTTTGTTGGATGGGTCAAAGTTCTTATCTTGTCATAGCTCTGGCATCATTAGTACGCACAGGCACAGGCACAGGCACAGGCACAGGAACAGGCAAGATAAAGAATTAATCGCTTTCTATGTACTACGGGTAGTAGCCACGTCAAATCCTCTATGTAGTTAACACGTTGATGGAATTTTATGGAATACGATAAAAATGTCATAATTATAATAGAAAATTTGATCCTAAGTAGGAGCACCTAGATTGGTTAGGAGGGCTCACAAAAAAATTGGTTTCAAATTAAACCGATTCTGGAAAATTCAAGTAAAGGTAAAAATTTTATGATCATAAACTGTTTTGAAACTAAATTTTTTTATCAAATTCAATTTGGAAAATATCCAATTAAGTTCGAAACCAGTTTGTCTGATTTTAACCGATAACAAATGGGTCATTAATTAAATTGTACTATCTTCTTCCTATCTTTTTTTCTCTGTAAGACCAATAAAAAAACTATAGCAAAGAAAGCTAAATTATAATTATCTAGTTGAAATTCAAACCAAACAAATGGTAAGTCTACAGCCAAATTAAAAAAAAACAAAAATACAACTATCAAATTCAAAGTCTCCAACAAAATTATAACAAGAAGCTACAAAGGCGCAAACAGTACACGAAATCCAAAACTAGTAAATTATATTGTTCATACTACAAATTCAAATCAAATAAAACATGTAAAAAATAACAAATCTTTCTTTATCAAACTCTTCATATCTCACTCTTCATGCCCCCAGGACTTCATGATATGAGGAAAAAAAACAAAAGATAACATAAGTTAGCTAACATATGTAGAGCAATTAAAACTTAATACAATAAATTAGAATAAAGTAATGATAAACTTTACCACTCATCAACTATTACTTGATTAGATTCAAATGAAATAGCCTCATTGATGTCCAAGCTTAGCATTTTATCGGTCAATTCTTCAATGTCTTTATTACTTTGTTCTAAATAAAAAATTTAACTAATTAAAAATACCAAAAAATAATTTATCAAATGAACATGTGACATGCTTTATAATCAAAATAATAAAAAAGAATAACTTTTTTTTGCTAAATTTTGGAACAATTATTATTTTGCCTTTTTTTTAATTCAGATCGAACAATTTTAATCGATTTTAAATATTTAGTGTTAGACTAATTTTAAAAATTCAAATATTTTATGTGATTAACTTAACCCAAATTTAATTTTAATTTTAATTTGGACATAAAATAGTTAATTCAATTTAAATTTAGTCAACAAAATTCTAATCTTTATGTAATTTTTTCTGTATGAACAAGATCGAGTTATTACTTCGAACAAATTTTGCCAGGCTTATCTGTTAGGTTATTCTGAACTGTAAAATCATTTCCGTGGGGTGTGATGCTATTAGAAGCGTCATTTCAATGCCTTTCCTGATTAAAAATAAAATCATTTTCTCTTTGAAAATTTTAAGTGGGGTGTCATTCTATTGGTCATATGTGATTTCCTTTACTATAAATCTAATTATTTTCTAAATATTTTTAGAAATTTTTTATTAATATTATAACTAACTTGGTGATCTTTGATAAATAGAAATTTATGAACTTAGAATCACTTTCTTTTAGATTTTAATTAAATAATAATAATAAAATATACAAGCCATAAACATTATATTTATAAATAACAATAACAATAACATTCAGCATAATTCTTATGAAAGACGAGATCTGGGGAAGCCTTGCATTAAGCAGTCTTACTCCTAACTAGTAGCTAGGTTTTTTTCAAATGACCCGCATGTATAAATGAAAATAAAAAGAATAAAAAAGAATACAAATAAAGTATAAATAAATAAATAACCCATAAAATTAGAAAAGAAAAAAAAAGAAATGAAACAAAAATCAGAACGCTAGGGAAAAAATAGATAAATAGATAAAAATAAATAGTATATAATACTGAGAGAAATAAAAGAGATAAAATAAAATAAAATATTATTAAAAATAAAAATCATAGTAACACTAATGAACATAGACAAACATCATATTTATACTAATTAAATATTGTTTATCCAATGATTCATCTTATTTTTTAAATTGGAATTAAACTAATTACGTTGAATTTAAACTAATAATTTATTATAATTATATAAATTATTAATTTAAGTTGAATTTAATTACTTTGACTTAATATAAAGAATTGAGTTGAGTTGCTATATCAGTGATATTTGATTAGTATACATTAGATGTCATATATGTGTTTTATAATTATTTTAACAAAAATTAAGAAGAAATGGTTTTTCAAAAATTAAAAATTAAAAATTAAAAATTCTGGATTCTAAAAAATTAATAGATTTATGTAAATTTTTAGAAATTAAATGGAAAATATATATCTCTTAATCAAATTTTAATTAAAATATAATATTTGATTCAATTTCTGAGACCCTTGACCTAGGTTTTCTTTAGGACTGTGTGTGTCCTACATCTTTCTTTTTGTCTGGAACCTGGTGTTGACTGTATCCTCAAACGCTCTCCAACAGTTCCTTCTACATCAATAATTCCACAATTTGATCTTTGCCACCATTCAATAGTCATACATATAGATATCAGTCCCTCAATGGATAGATTCGGCGATACATGGGCTCACTTCCTGCAGAATCCAAAACATGTTTGTACCCTCTTACTGTTCCAGGACACCGTTAAACCAGCCAAAGCTTCCCCATGTTTGATCACATCATCATCCTTTATTTTCTTTTTATACCATCAATACATTTTCCTTTAATTTACTTGCATGATATAATCATCCAAAGAAGGAACTGTCAAGAACTAGGAATCAAAACTTAGTTTGGTTTTGCAATTAGCCAATCAGAATACCCGAGCTTCCTGTGCCTAAGACAACTGTGGGAACATTATTGGACAAAAGGGCAAAATGGCGGAGGTGGTCAAACTTGGTGGTGACTGATTGCCAACACTTAGCCAGGATGTGAGAGCAACGAAACGAAACGAAGTCGTGTCTAGTTGTACTGCACTCTCAGTAGAGATGGCAGATGCCTATCCTCTCAAACTGCAATATGAGTAGGACCAGTACAGAAGCTACGTACTAACTTTGAAAGCTTGAAATGACTACATGAACATCGCTGTGACTGTCTTTCAGAGGTCATTTTATATATTTATATATTTAAGATACATTTATGTATAAATAAGTATAGAGCAAGTGCTTGTTTCGGTGCAAATTAACTGAAAGCTATTGATGCTTTAATAAAGCCATAGAAAAGCTTGGTTCTGACTGATGTGTTCTGCTGGGTATTAAGCTGTCCTAATCTACTCGAGAAAAATAAGTTCTTTATGGTACTGTTTCTACTACAACTACGACTTCTTTGTCCCTTGCGTAGGTTATTGTCCTTTTAAATTTTAATGCTTCTTGGTTTTCATTGTAGGTAGCAGTTTTAAGGGTGTTTGATATATAACATTAAATGTGTGTCTCTGTGTGTATTTGAATAAAAAAAAGTAAGAGAAAGGCGAAGAAGAATCAGTGGAGCGTAGGGTAAAGTAAAAGCAGATGTCTTTCTCATTCGCAGATCCCTATGGAATGCAGGAAGGATGCCCAACATTGCTTGCTGCAACTCATTCTTTTTGTTTAAGTTTAAAGGAACTTGCTTTGTTCTCTTTATAAATCTTTTCAGTGAGTGAGTTAGTGAGAGAAGAAAGAGCATAGATTCAGTTGCAGAATTTGGATTTTGTTTATCTGAGTTGTTAGATTTTACCACTTCCAATCTCAGTTCTGCTGCTGCTAGACAACAAAAACTTCACCAGTTTAACATAATGAAAGTGGTGCGTGAATTGTTTTGAGAGAGATAGAGAAGAGAGATGGTTCTGTGTGGTTAGTTTAATTTTTGGCCCAATGATTGAGTTGCCTTGCCACAGGAGAAATTTGCCAAGAATCTCTTCTTTTAACTTTGAAAGTTATCAGGAGGATACACAAAAGAAATGAAGCCCATGAGCAGTAATGATGATAATGCCAAGAACAACAATACTAACTGGTTAGGTTTCTCTTTGTCTTCTCACTTGAACATGGAGGTTTCTTCAAACCGAAATCATCATCATCAACCAGACTCCGCTTCTTCTGCTGTTGCTAATGCTATCCCAACAAGCTTTTACCATTCCTCACCACATCTCTCTTATGGCGTTTACTATGGAGTTGATGGTGAAATTGGTTGCTTGTACTCTCCTATGCCTGTGATGCCACTCAAGTCTGATGGCTCCCTCTGCATAATGGAAGAGCTTGCCAGGTCACAGCCTCAAGGTTAGCTACTTAGCTCGCATTTAAGTCCTCTATATTCTTTTCCTTAAGCTTATGTTTATGTTGTTTTGGGGCGGTAAATGTTATTCTCAAACTTGCGTTAACGGTTCTGTGTTTTGAATTTGTCCATATTAAGCTACAATGGTGACGAGCTCGACACCAAAACTGGAGGACTTCTTTGGTGGTGCAACCATGGGGACTCATCACTACGAAAGCAATGATAGAGAGACTATGGCTCTTAGTTTAGACAGTGTGTATTATGAGCAAAACCCAGATCATGAACCTGATAACCACAATTGTCTACACCATCTTCAACAGAACTCCAGGCACCAAATTCAAGCTCAACAGCTCCCTTACTACTCTAGTTTTAGGAGCCAAGAGATGTTATTAGGAGAGGAGGTTAAAGAAACACCAGTTTCTGATAGCCATCTTCAGCTTCCAAATCTTGGAGATAATAATGGTATGAAGAACTGGATCTCGAGAAACTATCAAACTAACCATCCAATGGACCATAAGATGATTGGTTGCATGGCTGATAATGGAAGTGAATCTGGGTCTATTAGTGCTCTGGCATATCGGGACTTGCAGTCACTGAGCTTGTCTATGAGCCCTGGTTCACAATCAAGCTGTGTTACTGGTTCTCAGCAAATATCATCTGCTGTGACTGACTGTGCTGCTATGGAAACCAAGAAGAGAGGGCCTGAGAAGGTGGATCAGAAGCAGATTGTGCACAGGAAGTCCATTGATACATTTGGGCAAAGAACTTCTCAGTATAGGGGTGTGACAAGGTTAGTGCTTCATTTATTCCCTAACAACACTTTTTATTCTTCTGTTTTGTCCATGGTACCTCTGATTTTTCTTAATATCGGTAAAGCTTTTCTTTGCATGTTAGCTTTTATTATGATTGTCTCTTCCTTTGTCCTTTCTGATGTTTATTAAATTTGATGTCTGTTGTCTCATAGTTTCCATTTCTCAATGGCTTTCTTAATCAGGCATAGATGGACTGGAAGATATGAAGCCCATTTGTGGGACAATAGTTGCAAGAAAGAAGGTCAAAGCAGGAAAGGAAGGCAAGGTTAGAGACAAATCCATCCACATTGTCTCCTTCTCGATAACTAAGCTTTTGTTCTTTATTCAACTCAGTTTCTGTAAATCACTGATTTCTTACTTTTTTTTCCTTGATTGTGGTGCCATTCCAACAATTTACCGTTTCAGTCTATCTGGGTAAGCCTCCTTTCATTTCCAGTGAAGAGACATTTTTCAGATATGTTCTCAGTTCGTATTAAGCAAGTTAATCTAAATTTCAGGGGGTTATGATATGGAAGAGAAAGCTGCAAGAGCTTATGATCTAGCTGCACTCAAGTATTGGGGACCCTCTACACATATCAACTTCCCTGTAATGAAATTCGACCCTCTTATGAGAATTCAATGTTAACATTACTTTCGAACTACTTGTGTACTGAAGTTATTTTATTTTTACTTCTCAGCTGGAAAATTATCAAAAAGAGATTGAAGAAATGAAAAACATGACCAGACAGGAATATGTTGCTCATCTAAGAAGGTGAAAGCTTTTTAAATTTCTTTATTTTCATTTTGACGATCACCCATCTTTCTTTTGAAGTTCATCATCTTTTAAATTGCTTCTTTGCAGAAAAAGCAGTGGATTCTCTCGAGGTGCTTCAATGTACAGAGGAGTGACAAGGTCTCTTTTATCCTATTTTTATTAATTTCAATATTTTTCCCACTTGCATTTTCCCTAAACAAAACAATATTTTGTCTTTTCTGTTTCGATACTTGGCAGGCATCATCAACATGGAAGATGGCAAGCTAGGATTGGCAGGGTTGCAGGGAATAAGGACCTTTACCTAGGGACATTCAGTGAGTCCTGTTACTCTGAAGAACTGTTTCGGTTTATCAAAAGTTGTGTGATTATTGCCTCCAGGAATGTTTGGTTAATTAAGTTGCAGCTAAAGTAATAAAAGGATTTGCTTTTTTTACTTTAAAAAGTAGAATCTTTGAGCCACTCTCGGCTAATTTTCTGCTTTTAGGCACTTTTGAAATTATGCAGACTTGGGAGCCAGACTAACTATTGTTAGAAACATTTCTTCAGCTAAGCAAAATTGAAATGCATTTTGCAAAATGTTAACGAGTTTAATTCTGATTCTTCGAATAAAACTTCAGGCACCCAAGAGGAAGCAGCCGAAGCCTATGACATAGCCGCGATAAAGTTCCGGGGGGTTAATGCTGTAACTAACTTTGACATAACAAGATATGATGTTGAACGAATCATGGCAAGCAACACCCTTCTTGCTGGAGAGTTAGCTAGGAGGAACAAAGACATAGGGTCCACCAGTGATGATGTAGCAAATAATGAACCTCCTGTTCTTTGTAGCAATGGAGAAGTTATTCCTTCGCAGAAAAACTACGAAAATGCACCGGATTGGAAAATGATCCTCCACCAATCATCTCCACAGCAGGATCATAGAGCTACGTATGCCGCTGACAACTATAAAACTCAGGTTTCCTCGTTGGCCCTGGAGAGCGTAATCGGAATCAATACCGTGAGTTCAGTTCATCAGCCAGAGGTAGAAGATTTAGCCAAGATGGGAGCTCATTTGTCCAATGCTTCTTCACTGGTGACTAGTTTAAGTAGCTCCAGGGAAGGCAGCCCTGATCGAACAGGAAGCTTGCCAATGCTTCTCGCAATGCCACCTTCGGCAACTTCAAAGTTGTTTTCCAGTCCGACTAGTAACATAAATTCTTGGATTCCACCAACCCAATTGAGGCCTGCAGTGTCCTTGCCTCATGTTTCAGTTTTTGCTGGTTGGACAGATGCATAACAGGTGGCTTGCTTTTGCTTCAGGAAGTTGTTACTCAAGTTTTGCATGGGGAAAACATGAGTTACGAGACACAGCTAGCACAAGATTGTTGTTTAGTGCTTTTTCCCTTTTCAATATATTTTTTTTCTTTATCTTCTTTAGTTAGTGGAAAGAATTGGAGGGCTAGATAGAGATTTAAGCGGGACCTTTCCATGAACAAGAACCTCAAATTTTCAGACCCATCATGTCAACATCTCTCTATGTAGAAATCTCCAAAGTAATGGTGGAGGGAAGCTTTTAAGGCAATATGATTGAAGTCTATGAAATTATTTTCGCAATATGGGATCACTATATTCATAATTACATCCAGCTTTATTTGTTCTCTCAAGTACACAAAACCGGCAAGAGTTGGGTCTCTTTTTGCTTTGAGCTTTTGACCATAACATGTCATCTGATCTCATCAGCCATTATGGTTCTCCATGTTTGTAACATCATCATTACTCATTCCCCTTTATTATTTCAAGCTTTCGTCAAAAGTAGCATGCAAATTCCTTTCCTTTAAAACAATTCTCATATCAGGATATGGTGGAATTTGTTTTTTATTCTTTTCCATGAAAACCAAACCCACTGAGCTCTCTATTTCTTATAAGCCCACTTACTCCAACCTCATGATAGCTTGCACATAAAAGCTACTCCACGTCCATCCATGGGTTTGTATTACCAGTCAATCCCTCTTCTCACAGTCTCTTCCCACACGTGCACTATCGTCTCTCTTCCTGTACATTTCAAACCTCATGGTGACCCCAACATCATCATTCGTGTTCGAACTACTCAGAAATAGTCGAGCGATTCTCTAAAGTGAGGAATGATAGTTCTATGAATAGAAACTGACCAACTAGAGATGACCTTGGAAGAAGTAAATTCTTACAGGAGCAAGTTCATTGTGCTGCAGCAGTCAGCACTTGCATTGGTCACAGAAACTTGTGTAACATTCTGAAGTGTATCCATATGACTTCTGACAGAATATGAAAACAATATCATTAGTTACAAGAATCAAAGAATAACTCCTGATTCTGTTTCAGACATTTGATTATAATTTTGCAGTTGAGATTTGATGAATCCACCATGCAAGTGTAATGATTTTTTACCGAGAACATCATATTACTCATCAACACAGAAAATGAATATCGAATATGCATATGGAACAGTGAGTTTGGTACATAAGAGGAGAGCTTTATAATGGAGCTGGCATGGAAAATGCTTTCATGTTACTGCTGTTTATTTAGCTAGAGACCTCTTTTTGCTTTTATCATTGGCAGTCATGCGAAAGCACGTTATGCTTTTGCAGCTTTGGTTTTTCCAAAGTGAACAACCAACATTTGACATCCAGAAAAAAGATAAAAAAGCATCCATGTTTACCTTGTCCTTGCATTGACAATTTGGTGAGATTAACTTCGTCATGAATCATGATCTAATATCGCAGAATGTTCTTAGAGAGATTTGATATGTTAGATAACTATAGAATTAATTCATCTTCGAATAAAGCATAATAATTATATATAGCACGATAGTTACTAAGTTGCATGGCTTTTGTAACAAGTTTGCTCTGTGATGTATTATAGTTAATTAAATTTACCTGAGATTGTAATTAATTTCAATAAATTCATAAATAAAATTTACAATTCATCATCTTAAACATGCCGTAGATAATCCCGATTATAGGTAATTTGAACAACTTGTTCGTCCTGAATACCCTGATTATTAGCAAGATTAACTCATTTTTTGATAGGAGAGAGGGAGGCTATGCTAAACCCCGAAACATAAAAACTTGAATTAAGTTATAATATTTTTAATTGGATACATATTAATTTGATTGTGGTTTATATTTTTAAAATCCAAAACCCTTTAATTTCATAAAAGCATAAACTATTAATTAACCTTAAAAAATAAACTATTAAAAGCAAAATTTACGTCATAATGAACAATAAGAATGGAATAAGTTACATATACAAATACAAATCATATTTTATTATTTTAAAATTCTGAATTAAGTTATGATAATTCTGAATCATATTTTAGTTACATATACAAATTCTGAACAATAAGAATGGAATAAGTTACATATACAAATTCTGAATCATATTTTAGTCGAATTAGATCCTGTCAATATCATCTAAACTTAATCCAATAAAGATAATATTCACAGGTGTATTATTCTTTTTCTTTTTCTTTTTTTTGTTTTGAAACCGAATTTTAAAGAGAAGAAAAAAGGAGAACAATCTGTCTTTTATCACTTTGGGACGAAATTTTCCAATACAAAAGGCTCACGCATGAACTAAAAGAAAGACAAAATGGGATTGCATATAACTTGTAAATTCAAAAGGTATTGTTCTTCAGCATTATTAGTAAAGTTTAACTACTCTTGATCACAAATTGATCACAAAATGGAAAAAAAAAAAATAAGTGTACGGTGTTATCGGATTAAAGGGTTTGTCAAATTCTATCGTGTCATGTCAAAAACATGCACTATCATGGTGTCTCACACTACTCCTCACTATACTCCTTTCGTTTTTCCTGAGAACAGTTGGATCCATCTAATCCCACCGAACGTGAAGCTCGGTTAGTGCTAACACTTTATTGTGTAGACAAATGTTCCAAAGTTGTAAGAAGCTAACGACGTATATAGCTCGTCAAGTCAAAGTGATTTCAAGTCGTGATGGAACAGTTGTCGGTGAAACCTTCAATGCTTTAGATAGGGAATAAGGTCGAAAGTATGTCGAGGGAAGAATAAATTGCATTTGTCGACGACACCTCCGATGTGATGTATGTTTCTGAAAAAAGATAGATCTTATCTAACAGTGAAAAGCATCAACGTTTTTTGGTTTCTCTCCTTTTTGTCTCGATTTTACGACTTGAAACGAATCCAAGAAGAACAGAGCAAGTTTATAATTTACATTGTGTGTGTGTTTTTCTTCTCCCGACTCCCTATAAAATTGTTAGGTATTGAGTTTGAGATGTTATATTCAGGTAGCGGAACTTTGTGAAACAGAGTACATTTGGTAACATAGTTCTACTTTGTCACTCATGGCCTACCGAAGCTTGGAGTAATAGGTGAAGTTACTCATTTTTTACCGTAACATCATAAATTCATAAGTTGCCCTGACTGTGGTGGATGAGTCTTCCACAGAAATCTTTGCATACACTAGAACTTAAACTCGAGATCCTACTTAAATAGAACCGAGTCGCTTACTATTCAGATCAACCTCGTTAATAATACAAACTTTAAACTAATATTATTTTCATTGCTTGACATTATACTGCGTCATTTTGAAGTTTGCGATTGCAATTTGTATCGAAAATGAACATAAAAAACATTCCACCACCAACCACTTGATTGAAGTTACAATTTCCCGATCCAAATTTATTAACTATGCAAAAAAAATTTTTAAAAACACTTATTTATACACATTAATTATTATCATTATTATCAACAAAAGGAGAGAACTATAGCTGGAATGATGTTTCATGCACAGGAAGTCAATTCAAAAACTCGATCAAGGGGGAGGAAATCAAGAAATAGAGGCTTGGTTTGGTCCATTTGTGCCTGTGCATGAAGTTGATGATCAGATCATGGTTTCTAAACATAGAAATGTTTCATGTGCCGTACCTACCAACTCTAATCATAACGTACGATTCAACCAAAACCAGGATTTCAACAGTAACCCAAATCAAGAAACCAGAAACCAAATCTTTCTTTTAGAACCACCCAATCTAATCGCATTCACTGAACGCTAATTGATTTGGTGTTGGGCATTAAATAATAATGATCATGCATGCACGTCAATCATTTCTGTCCCGACTCAAGAATCAAATGTAGGTTTGATCCAAGTTTCAGTTTTGAGTTTACCGTAATCATCAAAATCTTAAATCATGAGATTCAGGAAAGATGGAATTAAGTCAACGGAAGTGGCAAGAAAGGAGGGAATGATCGTTGACCTACTCGGTTTGAAATTGAATCTCCAGTTCTAGTTTGTATGGGCTCGTTTTTGGGTCTTTGTTTTTTCTTCAGTGGGGCTTGTCCCAGCTCCGAATGTTATATATCACTTTTATGATTTTGTTTATTTTGCTCTTCTTATCATGGAAAATCTAAAATAATATTCAATAATTTAAAATTAAATAACCAGCACAATTTAGTATTTTCGAATTCGGAGCATTAAAGGGTATTTGAGGAGTGGGATAAGATCTTCTGTACCAGGAACTCAGTTCTTATCTTGCGTTAGAGGATCTCATCCACTTACTGTTGTGGGACACAGGGTAAAAACTGGATTCTTGACACAGAGAATCTCATCTGATATGAGTTTCTCCACTGATTGAGTCATCCTGAATGAAACTGACGATAAAATAGAAAATGATTGTGTGTGTGCTTGAGATACCATGTAGGGCATTTTAGAATTTAAGAGTAGTTGAATGCTTAGGTTTTAATTACGAAAGATTAAAAAATTCAAACTAATTTGATTAATTTAATTTTAAAAATTTTGAATCGATAAATTTTTTCGATTTAATCATCAAGTTTTCAGTTTGATTTATTTTAATATTTTTTATTAAAAACTAATCAATTTATTAATTAATTGATTGATTTTTAAATTAATAAATTAGAATAAATCAATTAATTTTTATTTACTAATCTTCTTTTTTAATTAAACTCAATTTTTTGGATAGGTAAGGATAATTTCTTTTAAACAAATTTAAAATTTTTTAATTTTATTTAATCTTTAACCAATTTTATGATAGTCCGTTAAATCTTTTATATTTTAAATATCTAATTTTATATAATTTTTAAAATATTAGAATTTAGTATACTTTTAAGGGAACAGCTGTCCGGAAAATGGGGTGTGGCTCGAGTCAATTATTGGGCTTACAAGTTGATGTACCCAAGCAAAGAGTTGGGACCCGTAATCAAACTACTTCTAATAATAGAGTAGTGAAACTTATATTTGTACCATGAATTTAAGTATAAGGTTATGTTTGATTGGAGTTTTATAATAAAATAGAATGGAATGGAATGAAAGAGAAGGGTTTTATATTACATTTCATTTCATCTTAAACAATAAAAAAGAAAACTTTCGATATGAGAGTTTATGACGAAATATAAAATGATAAACAACTTTACACTATATTATATTATAAATCATTCATTCAAACACATTTTACTATATTACATTATGCACCCTTTTATTCCTCCGAAATAATAATATTATAAAATTACATCCATTTACGTTCCATTCCATTATAAATCATTCCATTATATTCTATCTCATTCTATTCTATTAAAAACTTTACGTCCAACCAAACATAGTCTTAAAGAGATTGAGAAATTATTTTGGGTAAAAATAATTATTATTTTTCTTACGATTTTTTTTAATTTGTAAAGACTATTTAATTGGTATATGAAAGTAAGATAATTTTAAAAATAATTTTATAACCATGAAATATATATATAAAATATGTACCAATCATTAACAAAAAAAATAACTAAAAGATGTTTTCTTAATTAAACATCTAAATAAAATAATCTTATTTTAAACAATCATTATATAGTATTGCCCAGTGCTCTAGTGATGAGATACATAATAATTAATCAATACTATAGCATGATAAGTAATAATTATTAATATATATAATAATAATAATTCAATAAAATCCCTGCTAATACAAGATATTCAGTAATATGCGATCTTACCTTAATTGGGATACCATAACAAAGAACAAGATGAAAGGAGAGAAACAGAGAAGTTGCTTGACATATGTGTGTGTGCAAGGTCGATTCAGAGATCGACATCGAAAAGGCTTGAACAAGAGCGGCTGAGTTGGACTCTCCCCAAGTTTTGTACCACAAACGTAAAAAAACTGAACGGGGTCCTTTCACTTTCCGTTGAACGAATACAGCCCCAACACTGTGTTGGTTTGTTGGCACTCATGTTCTGTCTTTTGTTACCTCCCAAATTGGACCACTTTGAAGCCCAACTCCCTCCAAGCTTTTACAAGTTGATTTCATGACCTCCATTGAGGTAAGGCAGTGAGGTCAACATTACACGTGTTTAGGTCAAAGAGGATTGTGACAAGAAGAAGGAATTTTACACACTCGTAAGGAAAACGATGTATGAAGTCAATAAAATACATCATTGTATTTGTAGGTTTGGGTGACCCTTTCAAATGGTAGGCAAAAACTGACGATGTATATGCTCTCTAACCTTGACTACACCACACAACATGAGTTGAAATTGAAAGGGCCTCCATCAAATCTTATTTAGAATAAAACCCCACTAATAGTATTTGACTATTTGTTTCCAAAATTAAAAAAATGCAATTATTATTTTATAAAATATGAGCATCTTTGATTTTTAAATTTTAAAAAGTAAAAAATTTGTAATTATTATTTTTTTACATCAACAACAATTACAACAACACGTATAAATCTCGCTCACACAGGAAATTTGGAAAGGTTTAATATTACTTAATCTTACCCTAACTAGTAAAGAAGATGATGTGGTGGCTTTATTCATATGCATTCTTGGTGTGAGACCATTACAGTGACAACCCAGGAAAAGCTTGTCCTTTTAACACTACTGTTAAGCTATGAGCCCTCCACTACCTATCCTTTTAATATCTCCACTATCCTCTCCATATATAAAGACTTTTTATTGAATTTTAGAAATGTTTTCAGAAGAATAATATATTATATTGAGTATGCATTCAAAATGTTAGAAAAGAATTTTAGGGTTAAATATTAAAAAATTTATATTCTATTCAATTTTAAAATATTAATCCAATCTTTAAAAAGGTGTTCTTAGAATGCTTTACCGTTCAGCTTTTATCAAAATAGTATAACGCTAAGTTTTCAATTAATGTGGCTGACACGTAGTATTTAGTATTAGGTTAATTTAGCGTTTTTTTTAACGTAATAAAAATACTAATCTGATATGATTATTGTATCATTCACATTAACAGAAAATTTAATATAAGAGTTGTTGGATTATTTTTAATTTTGTTTTTAAATTTCAGGCTAATATTGTAAACTTATTTAAAATTTGATGATTTTGTTTATAATTAACCCAAAATTTTTACCACATAGTATTACTATTACATCAAACTTTGAACATAGACCGAATGTTCGAAGCAGGACAAAGGACTTTGAATGGCTCTCATCATCATCCACGACTACTACTTTTTTGTTACCATTTATAATATGACCAATAAGCTGAAAGGTACAGAAGCCACGCTGTGTTCAGCCCACTGGAAACTACACCTTCGCGGAAAAATCCTACCAAGAACAACTTGATGATAATAGAATAAACCCTCTTCATAAAATATTAATTATTAAAACAAACTAAGTTTCTTAACAAACGATCATGTTCCTCCTACTACACCCATCACCCTCGAAGAAATCTTTGTTTTATGATGCTGTCTCACTGTATTAGTGATAAGCATGTTTAATAATGTTTAAGAATCACTGACTGCGGATACTTGGGAAAAAGAAAGCTCGTGGTAAGTAATTAGCATGCCAGGTATGAATTGCGACAGCCCTATTTTGGATTGGTGAGGGGTGGTCATAATCATGATTAATAAGGGATGACAGACAGTTCTGCAGATCAGAAGGAGGTGAGAGCATTAATAAGAGGATGAGAGACTACTACGTTATCATTATTCCTCGTCACGGATAAACTGGAGGGTGACCCAGACCTCTTTTTGGCTTCTGTTCCTCTTCTTCTTCTTCTTCTTCCTTGAACGTATCAATCAGTCCCACATCGACAAGTATCCGTGCCTTGCCTGAAACTTCAATGAGAATGACCAAACTACCCTCTTGACCCAACTACGAGTTGTCGCTATCTCGCACCTCATTCATTTGTGCAGGTCACTACTGTCACACACGACTCTCTCTCTCTCTCTCTCTATCTTATTTTCTCACCCCTCATGGTCAACTTTCTTTCGCTTAAGAGTTCTAGTAGAATAGCTTGGAGGAGGACTCAAAGCTTGTGGCTTGTTTTGGCTATATAAACTGGACTTTTGTTTTGCTCGCAATCGCAGGAAAGGGAAAATCAGGTGGAAGAGTGAAAAGTTAATAAATATGCTCAATCAGTACTCTGCGTTTCTTCCATGTATTGGCCTTTCCTGTTCTTGTTGCTTATAAGTTGTTTGATCTTGATGTTTTTCTTCTTGGGGCTTTATGAAGAAAACCATATAGATTGACAGATACAGAGATGATTCAGTGGCTTTTTTCAAGAATTTATCTTGTTTGAGCCTCCTTTTTGTTTCTTTCCCCGGGAAATACTATCCGAACTCAGGATTCAAGAACCAAAGCCGAAGATCGAGTCTTTTCTGATGGGTGCTTGGGCAGTGGTGTTCTTTACACTACTAATCTGCTTAAAACCTTCAGTATCAGATCCAAGCGACGAACTTTGCTTAACCCACTTAACTCAGTCCTTGAAAGACCCAACAAACGCTCTCCAAAACTGGACAAAATCCAATTTTGCGAGCCCATGCTCTGGTTTCACATCCTATCTCCCTGGAGCCACGTGCAATAATGGTCGAATCTACAAGCTTTCTCTCACCAACCTCTCTTTACAAGGCTCAATCTCTCCTTTTCTATCGAATTGCACCAACCTACAAACTCTTGACCTCTCCTCTAACTCCATCTCAGGTCCTATTCCTGCAGATTTGCAGAAGTTGGTCAATCTTGCGGTTCTCAATCTCTCCTCTAATAGACTTGATGGAGAGATCCCACCTCAGCTCGCATTGTGTGCTTATTTGAATGTTATTGATCTACATGACAACTTTCTCTCCGGTCAAATACCACAACAGCTTGGTCTTTTGGTGAGGCTTTCTGCTTTTGATGTGAGCAACAACAAGCTCTCTGGGCCAATACCTGCTTCACTGGGGAATAGGAGCGGGAGTTTTCCAAGATTCAATGCAAGTTCTTTTGATGGAAACAAGGATCTTTTTGGCTACCCTTTACCTCCAATGAGGAGTAAAGGTTTGCCTATTCTGGCCATAGTTGGAATTGGTCTGGGAAGTGGGTTCGCTAGTTTGGTGCTCAGCTTCACAGGGGTATGTATTTGGTTAAAGATTACAGAGCAAAAGATGGCTCTTGAAGAAGGCAAGATTAGCCAGCTTATGCCTGATTATTGAGCTTGATCAGAGGTAGTTTGTTTCAAGATATCAAGAATTAGTTTAAGGTATGATTAGCAAATACTTGGAAGATTACTGGGGTTGGGACTCCACTTAAGTGTGAGCTAATGCTGCTATTCTTTCTATGATATGCTTCTTCAGCCGTCATAGAAGCTTTCTTTCTTCTGATTTTTGAAGGGTTTTCCTTCTGATTTCCTCTCTTGTTTCGTTTTTTTTCCCTGATCCTTTGACCAATTTGGGTTCTTTTCACCTTCACTATAAACTTTAGATTTTCTTTTATAGTATTTGTTCTCAGAATTCGTGAACCTTATAACCACCTTGTATAAAGCAACTCAAGGCAAGAAAACAGTGCAGTTTCTTGCAATGTAATGTAATCTGGTAATTTAAAATCTTGGTCTTTCTTTTCTCTTGTGTGATGTGAGAGTGCCTGGCTCTGGAATTTTGTCTGGAGTGCACTAAAATACAGAAAAGAAAACAGTAAGCGTTGTGGTGGGGAAGAAGAAGAGAACTTTTGTGGGATAAGACTTACACCTGGAAGTTGGAACTAGGTGCTTCCATTGAATTAATTAAAAAATGCGCTTTTACCTACTTTAAGACTTTCTAGTGCTTTGATATTGTGAGCTGGTAGGAGACCAAACACCACCACATGGATCGCAGATTGTCTGGTTTTATCATAAGCTTTTAATATGGAACTTTTTTGATTGGTTTCTTCACCCTGCTAGGCCAACATTCTGGTTAGTTTTGCTGGTCTCTACTCTCCTCCTTTGCTCATGTCCAAAGTAACTCCTCAGAATATACATGTTTATGTATATACATATCGTCGAGTGTGCAAAAAATATAATCAAATCAAGTATACTCAGTAAATTGCTTGCTGTTTCTTTGCAGTTCAGATTCTGTTAAATTTTATCCATGAGATGAGTTATAGTTGTTTTGGCCATTGATCAGCGTTTGACAAAGTAAAAGTGAGGATCGCCACTCGTTTCTTTGAGCATTCCAGAGTCCAGACGCAACAATTAAGCATTTTAGATTCTTAGAAAGAAGGAAATAACATTTGAGATTCGTAGAGAGAAGAAATATGACTTTTCATGACGAATTATCAATTTATTGGACTGATATTGGAATACGTTTCATTAAATTTTATTCATACATTTATGTGGAGTTTACGGAAATATATGGATGAGATGTAATGAAATATGGTATGAACGTTATAATCAGAACAGAAGATCTAATTGTGATCAAATTTTGGCATTATAAGTAGAGTCATTTCACTTAAATTTAATTTCAGTTTAAACCTTAATCAATTCAACTTTTATCCTGTTAAATTGGGTTGGATTGATGGTCAAAATTTTAAATAATGCTTGGTTCTACTTGTTTGTTTGTAGTTTTCAACTTTAATTTTCTGTCTATGGTTTTTGTTTTTTTTAAATAAAAATAAAAATCTATTTAGTTATTAATTTCAATATAATTATATTTTTATAGTGATAATAATTAAATATAAGATAAAACTCACAGATAAATTATTTTTAACTAAACAGTTTATTTTAATATCTTATATAATATTTATTAACAAATTATTAATAAAATTAATCTTATTTTACTAAAATAAATAATTTATGAATTAACATTTATTTTAAATATATTTTAATTATTAAATCAAATTTTATTTTAAATTTATATTTTAAATTTAATTAAATCTATTGATAATTATTTAATTTGATTTATTTAATTTAATCACAAAAATTAAATAAAATTATTGAGTAAAATTAAATTATAGACAAGTTTCATTAATAATTAATTTTAATTTATTGAATATATAATATTAAATAAATTATTCATAATTCTTATTAAAATTTAATATATGAAATAACTAAATATTATATATTTATTTGATGATAAATCAAATTATGAAAAAAAGAAACAGAAAATAACTTTTTATGATTTTCGTAATTTTTGAAAACCGACAGAAACTAAAACAAAAAATAGAAATTAAAAATTTTAACAAACAGTTTTTTTTTACTGAATTTAAAAACAAAAACAAAAGGCTAAAAATAAAAATGAAATCAAATAAGCCCTAATTTTGATATTTATTTTGTATAAATAAATATCAAAACTATTTGTTCCCTTAAATCTAAATTAATTAAAAACTTATTTTTGCTTGTTAAATTGTGTTAGACCATATTTGTTATTTGTATCAATTTATAACATTGGACCTTAAAATTTACTCCCTCACTTCCCTAATTCTCCTTCCAATTCCAACTAGTTGTCCGAACTTGACAACTTGTTCACAATCTAGTGAAATTTAAAGTTGCCTTCCGAATCTATTGATGATATTGCCCACCTTGGAAGCATGATGGGGTAGGGTGGATATGGTTTTGCTTCACGTGTAACAAGGAGCTAGGTATGATTATTTATTAATATAAGGACTACTTCTATAATATTTGTTTGTTTATTTCATTTGGTACACATTTGTTTTCCAATTTAATTTATTAATTAAAACATAAAACTTATTTTTGAATCTTACAAATAAAAGATTTATACAGGAATAGCAGAAAACATAAAAAAATCTTTCGTTCTAATTACTCTGGTTATATAAATATATAAATAAAATTTAATAAAAGATAAGAATATTAAAATATATCATCCAGCAAAGCATGCTTCTTAGCTTATGATGAAATGTAGACAAAGATACTTCACTTCCAATTCCAGCTTCAAAGTGATGATTTTGTCTCCGAGCATTTGCAAGCTTAACCAAGAATAAGACCCCACAAAAGTATTCTCATGTCTAATCAGAATCACTCCACAATCCCATGGCTGTGATTGCAATTACTCAAAAGAGCTCCCTCACACCGAAAGAAGAAATTGGTCAAACCTGCTTTCATTCCTCTCATTAATGGGGTCCTCTCTCCTCTCCGTCAATCGGATTGCATGTCATCATGAAGTTGGGACCCTCTCAAGTCAAGCTCAATGTCCCTTTGTTCTTTACGAAAATGCCCCCAGGACGATCCTCAGGTCAGGTGACTCAGTTTTCCTGGAAAGTGTAACAGGAAAGATGCTTCCTTGCCCTTCCCTCAGCAGCATCCATCAAGAGTGGACAAGTAGCTGTATCTAATTTTAGATTTTGAATATATATATACTCTTTCTGAGGTACGCTTGCCTCATCATTGAGGAAGGAGACAAGCAGAACTGACATTGTATCAGGGAAGTGTGTACCATTGTATGGTAGCTGCAGGTTCATTCTTGGATTTCACATTTTTCACTCCAAAAATGGTTACAGTTAGTGGAAGGTAAAACCCACATAAACGAGCCAACTATAAACTTCCAAAACCTACCAACCGTACGATACATTTTCTGACTGTAAAGGAGTCTTCAGACCATTGCTGCTCCTTTTTTTAATAGTTTTTAATTTTTAGAAAATTATTTCCTTAGAATTTTGATTAAAATATAATAACAAAATATATACTGTATAAAATATTAAATATAGACTAATTAAATAATATTTACACAAATTCACGTAAATTTAAATTAAATTAATAATTTAAAATAATTAAATTTAAGAGTTAAATTAAATTATGATGACTCGAATTTCTTTTATAAAATGACATTAGTTTGAAAAATAAAACGAAAACCAAATATTTGAATTCTGTACCGTATCGGCCAGAAAACAGTACAAAATTATGTTCAAAATTATCAATTATAAATATCGATCTATACCAGCCTATATTTAAAATACCAGCCGAATACTAGTCGATACCGTGAATTTTAAGAAATAGAAAAACTTTTTAGTAAAATTTATAAAAATTTTCAAAAACTTTTCCTTTCCACTCCCCCTCTCCCCTTTTCAAACATTTTTAATTAACTATTTATTTCAAATTTTATTGTGATTTTTTTATTTTTATTTTTTTAAAAAATAAAAATTTTTATTACTCATAATAATTATACATTAAATAAAACTTTAAAATTAATTATTTTTAATTAAATTTATTTTAATCTTTTATATAATATTTATTAATGAAGTATTAATAAAAATTTTCTTATTTTTAAAATAAATAATTTAAATTTTATTATTTATAGACTAAATTTTATTTTAAAATATATTTTAATTATTAAATCAAATTATATTTAAGCTTTCTATATTTTAAAAATATAATAATTAATTTCACCAATTTAATTTAAATTAAGTTATTGACAATTTTATTAATAATTAATTTTAATTAATTAAATATGTAATATTAAATTAAAATTGTTTAAATTCTTATTAATAATTAATATATTAAATAATTAAATAATA
>JAOQMS010000180.1:3136995-3163503 GCA_027563885.1 Erythroxylum longipes | reverse complement strand
TTTATTATATGATAAAATTGTAATATTTCAAATACTTTGTATTGTTCTTAATTTTATACTTGTATGATGATAATTGTATTTTTCATATTAATTGTGGTTATTATTTATATGTGAAATATCTAAAAATTATTGTTATTTCATATTAATTGTGGTTATTATTTATTATTATGATTTTTAGAAATATGGTTGATGTAAACTTACAAACTATATAGTAAAACTGCACAATATGACAATTAACTATTTTATAATTTCTAAAAAATTTTAGGGACTATTTTATAAATTTAAAAAATTACCTGAAACGGTATTCGGTATTGATCGGTACTAATATAATACCGTATTAAAATTCAATCCGGTACTAAGTCCGGTACAGTATTCGTAACATCGAGGAAAACAATGTTATCTTGAATAGTGTCAAAAGGTTCATCCTGAATTTTGATTCATGCGACTCAAACTATTTTTCAAATGGGACTAAACTCAAGCTGAATCGACCTATTTCAAGGTTTAAGTAAGAGTAGTTATACAAATTTATCATATGATTGATAGCCTATAGTTATTCAAGATTCATAACATTACAAGGTGTTTCTGTGAATAATTTCAAATAATAAAAAGTATTTTAAAAATGAATAAGGAAGGTTATACCATTTATCTTGACTTGGGCTTTCATATTGCTAATTGTGGCCCTCATTACGGGCTTTTGCTTATTGGGCTTAATGGGTAAATTATATTGGACTGGTTCGGTGAGACCCGACCCACCCGGTACTCCATCAATTCAAATTCTTCTGTTACTTTCTTCCCTACGTTAAGCCTCAATCTTAAACCCTTCCAATTCCTTTCCCTTGCTCTCTACTACATAAGGTCAAACACCCTGATGGGCGAAACTATAGAAAAACCAGCGCAAGAGACTAGCCTCAAAGAAGAGGAAGCAAATGACAATGAAGAAGGAGATGAAAGCTTTGAAGAGCTCGGCCTCGACCCTCGTTTAATTCGAGCCCTCACCAAGAAGAAAATTTCCATTGCAAAGCCAACTCCAATTCAACGGGTCGCTATTCCTTTGATACTAGTGAGTTTCTGTTTGAACCCACTTAGGAAAAAATGAACTTGGTTTTGTTGGTTAGTGTCGTTGGGTGATTGGCGTAGTTTTGGTGTTCTTTTTAGGAAGGAAAGGATGTGGTTGGCCAGGCAAAGACAGGTTCAGGGAAGACATTGGCGTATCTGCTTCCTCTGCTTCACAAACTTTTCGCCAATTTTGGTTCCAAGAAAAAGCTGGCTCCTTCGGCATTCATTCTTGTCCCAAGTGGGGAGTTGTGTCAACAGGCAAAAATCTATTCTTTGCGCAATTTCTATTTTGTGGCATTTTGACTATGTTGATTGGAGGTTTGTGTCATGTTCTTGCAGGTTTTTAAGGAGTTGTCGTCTCTCATTGATATGTGTAAAGTTCAATTGAAAGCAGTGCAATTGACAAGCAACATGCCTGTTTCTGGGATGGTTGGTTCTGTCCCCTTTCGGTTAATTTCTTCTGTTTGGTTGTGAGTTATTGGATGTTCTGGACGACCCAGTGCACTGTGGTTATTCTGATTCCTATTTGTTTTCAGAGTGCTGCATTGTCTGGACCTCCTCATATTCTGGTATCTACTCCCGCTTGTGTGGCGAAGTGCTTGTCTGCTGGTGTTATTCAGTCATCTTCTATTGGTGATTCACTTGAAATTCTTGTTCTTGATGAGGTGAGAGCATTTGACATCCTTTTATTATTCGCTCTTTGCAACTGGTATTTTAAATCACTCTATCAAGTTTAAATAATCATCATCTGCAGCGACAGGATTTGGCATGGAAAATAGATTACTAGGTCAATATGGGCAATATATGCGTTTTAAATGGAGTGGCAACTCTCAGACAATTCCTTTCCTATTCTATTGAAATTGTTTTTGATATCTAGCATGCTGACCTTTAAAATTTGTCATCTTCACCTTTTGATTTCACTTATCATGTTTGAACTCAAATTTTCAGGCAGATCTTCTATTGTCATTTGGTTATGAAGATGATCTAAAAGCTCTTACTGCTCTTCTCCCAAGAAGTTGTCAATGCCTTCTTATGTCTGCTACATCAAGGTTTGTTGTCCTTGTCGTCTGTTCACTCTCCTCGTTCCATCACTTTGAACATATGTACTCTTGTTCATTCTCATGGTGTTTCACATGTTTTAATATGAGCAGCCTCATATTTTAAGGAGTTCACTTCTAGATGTTACAACAATAGATATCAAAACTCACTAATCTTCTGAAAAGTTTACCTGTCTTGGAACATTTTAAGTTTTCTTGTTATTGAAGAAAGAAAACCTTAAGTTGAGTGTTCTGTCTGAGCACTTGTTTGATTTCTGTGTGAGATTTTTGATGACCTAAATCTAAGCACCGTCATGAACTGATAAGTTTTATATGTTGCTGACTAATAATATGTTTTGACATGTGATGTTTGGCAGTGCTGATGTTGATAAACTGAAGAAACTCATTCTACACAATCCATACATTTTGACTTTGCCAGAAGTTGAAGGTGTAAAGGATGAAGCTATCCCAAAAAATGTTCAACAATTTTGGGTGAGAATTTCTTTAAGTCATATGGGAGATTAATGAAACTTAGTTACTTTTCTAAATCAAATTTACTGTTGGTGTTTAATTGCATCCACATCCTTTTGGTTTTGTTCCTTTTCTCTCTAAATTTGTTACCTAATTTTTGTGACAATGTTTTTGGGAGTCAGTTTGGTGGTCTGCATAAATTACAAGAAAGAGTTTTCCAAACTTTTGGCGGGGGGCTTGTTTACAACATCAAAACCTTGTTTTAATATGGAATAGGGATCTCTTTTTTATTTGGATTTTGTATCCAGTTGTACTGTTTCCAACTCTATAGCTACAAAGTGAATGTCATGAGAACAGTTGTTATAAGTAGGATCACAAGTGGAGGAGGCGATATGTTATCCCTGAAGTTTTAGCTTACTGTAAAGTTAAGCTGCACTAAAGTTAAGCTGCACAATAACCTTGCCACACCCCTCCTGTACTTTTTCCTGCCTGGTTTCCTTCGTTTATGACTCCGTAACTCCTTAGTTGATCAAATTCCTAGACTGAAGGTGCTATTCTTCCAACTTTCTTTTGAGTTATTGTTTTCGATTTTTAACTAATTGGAAGAATTGATAAGCTTCTGTTAAAGTTAATCCTTCACAACTCTGTATTATCTTTTATAATCTTTTGATAAACTATGACCTTCTAAAAAGGGTAAATGGTCCAAAATATGTTCTATGTGATTCATCACTTTGTATATGACAACATCTTTCATGTCATTTGAGTTGGAATGAATTGGTGTTCTTATGGAAGCTGTTCTATGAGAAATAATTTTCATCGTGGAAAAATAGAAGTAGCTTGTTTGATTGACTTAGCCGTTATATATTTCTGGGCAGCCCTTGTTGGAGGTTTTCTAACAATATTATGTTAACTTATGTGTTAGGTTTCATGTAGTGATCGTGACAAGTTACTTCACATCCTAGCTCTTTTGAAGCTGGAGCTAGTTCAGAAAAAAGTCTTGATATTTACTAATTCTATTGACATCAGCTTCAGATTGAAGCTGTTTTTGGAGAAGGTATCTAACTTTGTCTTTGGGGAATATGTGGATTCTTAACTTTACCCCTTTATTCCCGTTTGCACATTGTATGCTTGCCTTCTGTCAGGCTCAGCTGTGGTATTACTTGCTTTTTGGTTAAATTGTAGGACCTGTATTGGCCATAGGTCCAGCATATGGTGTGATATGTTGGAGGTTCTCTAAGGAAAGGGATTTTGCAACATGAATGTAACCTTATTCTTCTTTATCTGCAATGAATTCCATTTATATCTGTTGTAGTGATAGCTGGAAGGTGCTTAAAGATTTGATATTAGCCCCATACACAGTTGAACCTTAGTATTTGTTGGGTGGGAGATAAGTTGACCATGACCCCATCTTAGAAGTTCTAGTATTGCTGACCTTGTATTGTAATTTATTTATGTTTCTGCTTTATGATTCTTTAAATGTGAGTTAAAAAAATGTCAGATTTTCAGCAATGCTTTTAATTGATTTGTTTATACCTGTTGCTCATGTAATTGTCATTTAACAGTTTGGCATCAAGTCTGCTGTTTTAAATGCTGAGTTGCCCCAGAATTCCCGTCTCCATATTCTTGAGGTGTGTTCTGTTTCTATGTTTCAAAAGGTTTGAAACCTCCTATGGTTAAAGATAAATAAGTTTATGAGAGGAAATGGCTTTAAACACCGATTTATGCAGTTTGTCACTTTGTCTTTACCTAAATATTGTTCTTTTCTTGAGGAATTCAATGCCGGGCTATTTGATTATCTGATTGCAACTGACGACAATGAATCAAAAGAGAAGGAACAAGCTAATGGTGAGAGTCTTGGTGGTTCAAGAAAGTCTAAGAATCATAGCAAGCAAAAAGTGGATACTGAATTTGGAGTTGTGAGGGGAATAGACTTCAAAAATGTTCACACGGTAAGCTAATACTTCGAGTTTGACGTCTAAGTTACAGAGCAGGTTTGTTATTGCTGTTCTATGAGCTGTTGTTTTATAAGTTGAATTTCTAGGACATGGTACTGCTAAAAAGATCTAGTCAAATATTTTATTTTATCTCATGATTATATAAGTGGACACACTTGTCATTTAACTTTTCTAGTTGGCAGATTCCTGCATAATTTGCACCGATTGATGTTTGTGCATATATTGAAAGAAGTTTAAATTTGTTTGATGGTTTAACAATGAACAAATGGATTACTTTCCATAATCATATTATGGAAATTGTATTAGCTTTTGATTTGTTCTGCTAAAACTTTGATCAATTATTTGCCTTTGACTCCCGGTCTGCTAGTTGCAAAACTTGGTCCAGTGTCATGTTTAATATCTTATTCAACTTTATTTTTCTCTCTACATTAAGGACATCTGATAATCTTTACCTGCCTTTAATATGTGGAATTTGAAGAACTGGGGTGACCCCCCTTTATGGTATAGTCCTCATATTGACAAGAATGATAAAATGTGATATACCTTCAAGTGACAAGTATGATCAGTTATGATAGCTTCTATGATCTGTCACTAGCCATCACGTTACACATTTTAATTTAGTGTGATTTCTTTTATTTTCACCATGCAGGTGGTAAATTATAACATGCCTCGGAGTCCTGCTGGATATGTTCACAGAATTGGACGTACTGGAAGGGCTTACAGCACAGGCGCTTCTGTCTCGCTTGTGAGTTTTTTGAACCAAATTGAGATTGGTTGCACAGGGGTCACATTAAGTTGGTATTGCTTGTGGTCTCACTGTGCTTCATATAAGTAAACGCTAATTGTGTATTCGTAACAGGTTTCTTCCGATGAGGTTGAAATTCTTGAAGAAATTAAAACTTTTTTGGGAGATGATGAAGACAAGGACTCAGATTTGATTGTGCCATTTCCTTTACTTACACAAAATGCAGTGGAGTCCTTGCGATACAGAGCTGAGGTAATTACTATTGGTTGCTTTCTCTTAATCCATTTCCTTTGACAGTCTTCATTTGCTTATGGCGACTTGATGATATATCTCCCCACTCTATATCTTCTCTTATCTTTCTGGATAATGGATATGTATTGCAACCATTTCTTGATGTTAATCAGGAATATGCCTGCATTTCTGTTGTTATTCGTTGCTCCCTAATTTTGTCAATGCTGAACTTCTTCGATCCATTATTCGTGTGGGAACTAGAATGGACGGCTCCATGTTTGATGGTGTTTTACCTGTCAGACACGTTATACCTCTCTGAAATCTGGGATGCACATTTCTTCCATAAATGTGCAAATTAAATTGCTTCTAAAAGAAACCAACAGTTGATTCCAGATTAATGCTAGAAGGTTGATAATGCAGGACACGGCAAAGAGTGTTACAAAAGTTGCTGTCAGAGAAGCACGAGCTCAGGATTTAAGGAATGAGATACTCAACTCTGAAAAGTGCGTATTACTTGGCCATTGCTATTATGCAATTGTTTTTGGCCCTTCTGTTACATATGTTGATATGCACAAGTATATGCTCATGTCATTATTTAAGTTGTAGCTATTGTTTTTCCTGATGATCTTTCATTTTTAGGTTGAAAGCTCATTTTGAGGCTAATCCAAGAGATTTAGGTATTACCTTTAATTTGTTTGATCCAACTCGTACAACGAATTCTTCTCATCCATAAAAAGCTAGAAATTATGTTTTTAATTGTATATGGACCAGATCTATTGAAGCATGACAAGGTTCTGAGCAAAAAGCCCCCTGCTCCTCATCTTCGTGACGTGCCTGATTACCTGATCGACCAAAAAACCAAGGAAGCAAGTAAAATGATCAAGCTTGCACGAGCTGCAATGGGCAGTAATAACTCTGGTCGTCGACAAGGATTCAAGAGAAAACACAGGAAAAACAGAGATCCCCTTAAGACTTTCTCTGTTGAGGTATCACTGACGTCCCATAGAACAACCATTTTCCCTTTTTTGGTTGATCAAAACTACAAGGTTAGTTGATCACTTAAGTTTTTAACTTACTTGCTTTGATATGGTGGCAGGCTTCAAAGAGAACTAGCAAAGGTGGAATGAAACGAGAAGCAAAAGAAAGTGATGAGACAAGACCAAAAAAGAAAAAATCTTTCTGACGATTAGATACCTATCAGTTTTGTATAATGTGAAACGTTTTACTTATTATGCTAAATCCATACTCAAGTTAGCTTCTTAATTTTTTCATCTGCTGCACTGGCTCCATTGTTCATGCCTTTAGTTGCCACGTACAGAGAAGCTATTATCATCTAACTAGAAATCCTGGCCTTTTTGGATTCAGTCATAACTTGTGTAAGAATTCCAAACTTGGAAACAAAATAAAAGGGAGTGCAAAGAAGTGAGTGGTCAAGAAAGATATGTTGTTTTTGCTTATAAGAAACTTGTAATCTTGTGCTTTGATATATTGGGATTCACCCAACCTGGATGCAATCTGGCGTTGCCGTGTTGACCCACTTGGTGCCTCCGTTTTACTACTACTATTGGGGTGCAGGAGCAAGACGTCGAGGAAAGCGACGGTGGCGGTGGTGGTGACTGATAATATGTTCGTTATTGGGATGCTCTTCTCTTCTCTTTTCGGGTTTCTTTTTCTCTACATTTTCTGTGGAAGTAATGGTGGCAACGAGAGCTATAAGAAGAGCATCGCCAAATCTGCCAAAGCGAACTTCAAGACCAGTAACGACGCTGCCGCCCCGCAACACGTGACACGGGGTAAATTACTGATTGCATGTAATAGCTCGTAAATTACGTCATTACGTGCTCCGAATAAAACAGACAAATAGTTTTTGCATGTTTCAGATCCGTTCCGAGCTTCATGATTCCTTCACATCAGCGATAGATAAAGGAAAAATGAAGGTAATGCCGTATAGAACAATGGCAGCCCGATTGACCCGGCGGCCCAAAACTCGACATCGTTTTAGTGTTTTGAGGTTGTTTGTTGATTCGGATCTGTCTAGACTGGTTTGCCATCTCTTGAACTACTTGCACGGCAACACTATTTCTTCTAATGCCCCCAACTTCCAACAAATTCTCCGGAGCACAATCCATTATCAACTGGAAACAGTTACCAGTTCTAGCAAACACATCTTCCCATCCTGTAAGGCTTTACATTGCCGCAAACTCACATTTGGTCTTTTATCGTTAGCTGATCCAACTGCAGCCAGGTTGCTTCATCACCTGAATATTATCTATCAACTGTCTTAGCTTAGCTGCTTCTTCCCATTGTCCATCCGATGCATATGCATTCGACAACAGCACATAAACGGATGGATTATCCTTTTCCACTTCAAGAAGAAACTTAGCAACTAATCTTCCTAGCTTTAGGTTACCATGAGCTGCACAAGCACTCAACAAACTCCACCAGATATTGGGATGAGCTTCAAAATTCTCACTGTTTATTATCCTCTCAACTTTATCAAAATGTCCACTGCGACCTAAAAGATCAATCACGCAAGAAAAGTGGTCAATCCCGGGTGTAATACCATAATCATTCTCCATGGCATTGAAAATTCGAGTACCATCATCCACTAACCCTGCCCGACTACAAGCAGAAAGAACAGCAGTGAAGGAGGCTTGATCTGGTTTGGCTTCAGATGACCCTTGCATTGTCTTTAAGCAGCGGACAGCTTCTTTCCCTTGCCCATGCTGCGCATAAGCAGAGATCATGGCATTCCAAGTGATTACATCCCTTTCATTCATTTTATTGAATACTCTCAAAGACCAATCTAAATGCCCGCACTTAGAGTACATTGTGATAAGTGCATTACCCAAAGATCCTGAAGTGAACCCAAATCTAAGGATATAACCATGAACCTGCTTCCCATGTCCGAGGGCTGAAATTCTAGCACAAATGCTTAATATAATGGTAAGAGTATAGTCATTTGGCCTGAGTTCTGACATCAGTAGCTGAGGGACTAGCTCCAAGCCTTCAATTGGTTGTCTGTTTAGTAGGAAAGCAGAGATAATTGTGTTCCACGAGATCATACTTCTAGAGACCATGCTGCAGAATATTCGATAGGCCTGGTCTATATTCCCGTGCTTAGAGTATGCAGACATCAATGCATTAGAAACATGGATGTTTGAATGAAGCCCATTTTTAAACACAAGGGCTTGAATCATCTTCACATATTCTATTAGTTCTGAGCTTGCTAACAAGCTTCCAAATGTAAATTCATCCGGTTCAATATCTGCTCTTTGCATTTCCTGATAAGCAGAAATCGCTGATCTGCCAAAGTTCCATTGACAATAGGTGGATATCATGGTATTCCATGAAACGTGATCCTTCTCTTCTAGTCTATCAAAAACCATATGAGCCGCATGGAGATCTCCACAACTCGAGTACATAACTATAGCTGCATTTATTACAGAAGTACAGGCTTCAAATCCCATCTTAACAACTAGAGCATGAATTTGATAACCTACTCTGGTAAACAAGCGTGAGCTCATGAGACTAGTAAAAGTATATTCTGTAGGCCTAAGAGAACCCTCTAGCATTTTTTGAAACATTTTCAATGCCTCATGAGCTCTATTCATTGTTACAAAACCATCAATCATGACATTGTAAGTGATGTGATTATGACCCAAATCTACTGTTTCTTCAAATACCAAGAACGCATCTTCAACATTTTCACTGTGAAAATACATGGTAATCAAAGCATTAACAACAGAATTTCTAAGTAACAACCCAGTTTTAGTCACCAAAGATTGCACCTGCCTTCCATAATCCGCCAACTCCCAGTAACACGAACTAAGAACACTTGCAAAGCTATAATGATCACATCTAACACCATACTTTAGCATATCTCTGAACAAACCAAACCCGATCTCTGCATTCCCACTCTCTATACATCCAGTGATCATCGCATTCCACACCGTTACATCCCTTTCCCGCATTTTATCAAACACCTCCAACGCAAAATCTACACACCCCATCTTAGCAGACGCCGACAACAACGTAGTATAAGAATAAACATCTGGGTATTCGATTTCCCCAAAAACCCATTTCACTGATACAAAGTCCTGCGATTTCGCGTACAGAGAGAGTAGGGTATTTGCGACTTGAGTATAGGCTTTAAAGCCAGCTTTATTGGCATAGGCATGGAGTTGGTTGCCAAACTTGACGTGCCGTAAACTGGCGCAGGCAGCAAGAGTTGTGGAGAGGGAGTAGTGATCGGGCCTGAGGTGGCGTTGAATTTGAGCGAATAGTCGGAGTGCGTCATTGTAAAGGCCAGAGCGAGTGAGTCTGGCCAGTTGAAGGTTGAAGTCGATGAGCCGTTTTTGTTGTGTCTTGGCAATTTCAGTTGCTATAGTCACTGTTCGAGTGTACGTCTTCATCAATGTGTCTTTGTACTTTATGGGAGATTATGCGATGCGACAGTCTCTTTCGTTTAACCTTTTCTCGTTTTAATATTTATTTTTCTAAAAAATTATCACCTATTTTTTAATTATTATGCAAAATTTATTATATTTCATTAATTTTTATTTAAAAATGATGAAATATATTAAATTTTTTAAATATAAATGTATAAATGATGCAATATATTACGGGATCAGATCTCTTATTTCGATTACGATGATCCTATCATATTTTATTAAATCTCATCCACACATGTATGTGGTCACGTAAATATATGAATGAGATTTAATAGAATATATTGAAACATAATAAAGAATTTAATGTGCTACATTTAAAAATGGCAGTGAGTTTTCAACTAGGTTAATATCTGCACCACTCGACACAAAAAAAATAGACATAGAGGCCCAAAAAATAGATTTTAAATAGATGCTGAAAAATGGACGTGGAAATAGATTTGAACATGAATCTAGTGATAACCTGAACCGATGGATACCCATACCTTACCCGTTTTTTATAACTCTATTTTTCTGTTTTTTTATTGAATATTTATAGTTAAATATAATAAAATATTAATATTTTGTGATGAAAAACAACTTTAAAATCTTCGCTTTAGTTCTCACCTTTTTCTAGATAAAAGGAGTCCTTTCGTTTTAGTCATTCTATCAGTGACCTTTGAGTTTTCAATGCTGTGAAGTTCACGCAAATACAATTTGAAATTTTGGATATTTATGCCTTTGTTCCAATTCTTGATTGTGAAAAATATATGTTGTCTTTGCGCTAAACATTATGATTTTTATTATTCCAATTTTATGTTTTTTTTAAGACATACAAATCTAAATCTTGACTTATTATTATTAAAGTAATTTTGATTTGAAGAGTTCGCAAAAATCTACTCTTTATATTTTCTATTTAAAACTTATATTTTTATGTACTATACAATCTGATGGATATCCAAAAACGCGAACAATTCAATGGATTTGAATATGAGTAGCAAATCATAAAAACCGATGAGTTTTAAATAGATAATGGATTGAGTTATAAAAAATAGATATGGATATGAGTAGAGTAATACCCAAACCGAACCGAACTTAACCGTATCTATTGTCATCCCTAGATACATTATAGGCTCATTTTCAACGAAGGCATACAATCAAGTATCTACGATGACTGATGCACGTCATACTGAAGGTATTCCGAGTTTAACAATGCCTTTCATCAAGATGATCCGTCTCATCATAGATCTCCTCCTACATCCAGAAAAATATCAAGATCCGTCAATTCTTCTGCATAGGATAAGGAAATTGAACTAAAAGGGAAAAGGGAATCACGTACTTGTAACAGTTCTTCAATGACATCTTCTAATGTTATTATACCTATGGCTTCTGCTTCTTCAGTAAGTCCTGGAAGTGGGTCTTCGTCTAAATGCAGGACTTCTGAGTGGATCCCATTTGTCCATTTCTTGCTTTTAGATCTTCCCCTTTGTGGATTGGCATCGTTTTGAAAACTCTTCAATCTCTTGAGCGATGTCAAACTCTTCAAGTTTTTGTTTTGAGCATGAAATTCACCATCAACGTCAACTTTCACATCTCTCACTGAGTGATATAACATATCATAGAGTTAAAGCAATTTGCAGGAGACATTATGCATTACTGATACTAAAAGAAAAGTCGTAGTTAGTGTTTACCAGGAACTAGATTTTCACTGGCGGACTGGTCCATATTCAGCTGTCTTACGACTACAGCCATATGGCTATGACCTTTCTGAAACTCGTTCAAAATATCATACAAGGGCATTGTCTCCGGAACCCTACGACATATGCGTAGACCACTTATAAGATCACTATGATTAAGTAATGATTGTTTTTCTTAGTTTGCAGCTGTGTACAGTAAAGAATCAACAAAGTTGTATGAGTGCTATATGACTACATAAAGTCATTTTTCTTTTTCTTAGTTTGCAGCTGTGTCCAGTAAAGAATCAACAAAGTTGAATGAGTGCTATATGACTACATAAAGTCATTTTTCTTTCTCCTTATGCATAGATATCTACTTAATATCAATAACAATCTTTGTGAATACCTTGGGATTTTGCGAACAGGAACATTTCTTAAAGGAACCTGATCATCTGGATGGATCATTAATAAGTTTTTTACCTGGAATTTAACAAGTTATCAGTATAACCTACATAAGAAACAGTCTCTACATTCCTAATGACCATAAAATCTTTCAGTGATCAAAAACAAGACTACTAGATGTTCATAGAATCAATATAGGCTTATTTGGGTAGCACATTATTTTGCTTCGCATCTCAGGTTTCCATTTGCTGCAAAGTTTCAATACTTGGAGACCTTATGATCTGAGTTCTAAGCAGGTCTAAGGACTCCATACTCAGGTAAGAGTTAAGATCACGCTAAAACATGGTGAGAGAGATCAGAGTTTATTAGCAACTTATGGGCTATTGTAGATAGCAAAGACTTGGAAAGTTTTGTGCTATAGTTACAAAGAATGTATAATGGAACAACTGATAGAAGTTCAATAACAAAATTACCAGTATAAGTCCAATTATGTTTCTTGGCTGCTCGTGATAAACAGGCACTCTGCTATGTCCTTTCTCCAAAATTAACTTCATCAAAGCCCTGTGTATAAACAGTTTGGATATCACCCCTTTACCTACAGGAAACTCGTTTCTCATATCTGTTTCTGATTAAACTTACTTGTCCAGTTTAGAATTAATATCAACAGAAAACGTATCAGATATAGGAGTCATTGCATCCCTAGCTGCTTTCTCAGTGAGGTCAAGTGCTCCAGCAATGATCGTTGTCTCGTCACGAGTAAGTTCTCCTCCCTTTCCAGCCTGCATTGTTTTTGGCGAGAAGTATCAAGGATCATAGAGTATTGCTATTGCTAAGCATTGAGACAAAGTAACGTATAAGATTTCAGTATCATATTTATCTTTCTATTTATCCCTTCAAAAGGATTTTGATGACTGTATAGGCACTTGATTAAACTAATATCTGTTATAGATGAATTTGAGAGTGCATACCTCATTACCATGCAAGTCAACTAGGGTCTTCAATTCTGCTCGACGGAACAGAGCTACTTGTCCTTTCCCCAACAAAAGATCCAGTAACTGGTATGATCTCAATGAAGTCAGGACCCTTATGCACTTAATTGTATTCGACATTCAAAATTTAGCATTGAATTTCAAAAGTTAAATTGCAGAAAGATCTAAAAGATAGTCTCTTGGAGCTTAGAAGATGTAGAAGGTTGTTACCTTGCTTATTGGATATGCAACAGGAAAACAAATCCAAACCAGAAGTTGAACTACGGGAGCCACTGCTGCACCGATTGCCAAGCCATGCCGAGAACAGACGGCTTGGGGAATGATCTGGGTATAAATGGCAGGTCTAGTCAGTTAACTTTGTACATCAATGACAGATTAAAAGGCCTACATGTTCTGAAACTAACCTCACCAAACATAAGTATCAATGTCACTGAAATAAGAATAGCACCCCAATCTGGTACTAAACTATCCAAGAAGATGGGCAGTGCCTGGAAACAGAAAAAAAAAGGAGCATATCTGCATTTGTTATTATGTAAACTGAAATTTGTTTCGGAAAGTTGGAACAGCATAGCACTCATTGAAAGGGATTACCTCCATAGCAGCTGCATTGCAGATTAATAAGGTGCAAAGCAAAAGATGCTGTCTCTTCACAACTGGCAGTATTTTTGCTGTAAAACAAAATAAACTATCTGTAAACAAAATGAAAAGTTTGTGGGCATCTGTAGAAGATTCACGTTCAGGAAAACCCATAAAAGATTTTGCAGCTTCCATTACTAAAAGTATCAACTCTCAAGTGACCATAAACAGCTTGTGTTGTTGCTCCATAGAAATGTTCCATTTCATATGTTTACTTTTATCTTTTCGACTTCATTTTCTGTTCAGACAATTCTTATGGAAGAACAAGATATTGATCACAAACAAAAGCAATGCAAAAAGAATAAGCTAATCACGGAGTAGATACTTATTTCAGGCAAGAAGATTACTTGCATGTTTACGATCATTAGGGGTTCCGGACTTGGCAAGGACTTCAAGATCAACAAGGCTGAGAGACATGAGTCCTAAGGTGAGTCCAGACATTAACCCGGCGAACAACACTAGCAAAATCACGATTCCTATACGAACCAGAAATCCTGTCCCGCAACATCTGTACTCTACGGCCATTCAGGCTTGGTTTTCTTCTATTAGTTTCTGTATGCTTCAACAGAACCTCTGCAGGTTACTACTTGTGTGACAATCATCCATAGTTATGAAGCTGAACAATTTGGTGGGGACATGAACTACTATACAATTGTCAGAGAGTAGAATAAGATCAGATTCTGATGCTTCTTGAGTGCGTGGGACTCTCAGCTGAAACATCTGGAACTTGCCTTTATGCTTTCTGCTCCTTTCTTTAGACAATAACTTGATGTGAAAGCAAGAACACGATTAGACAAGAATTTGGAAGTTGAGATTAGCTATTTCAGATACGGGCACTTGGATCAGTAAGCCTGACAAGATCCTTGTAGAACGAAAAAAATTAGTTTTGGGCCGTTTTTAGCCCAAAAGTTTTGCATTGCCAAACCCTCGAAGTCCAATTCGTAAAAACCCACAAATTCCCTCCACTTTCCCGAATTTTCCCGGCTGCCAAACACATTTCTGACTAAGTAGACGACGACGAAGTAGCCCATGTTGGGTCCATCATTTTTTCCCCGCCTGAAATCCATAGCCAAAACCCTAACTTTCTTGAACCAATCCCAGGCGAGCCTGTACAGGTCTCTAACTCCATCTCCGTTTTCCTTTCTCTCTTCACCGTTTTCATCGAAGCACCAAAAGACCGATGATGGAGATGACACTAACGACGTTGTATCGCTCTTCGATAGAGACCCGAATGGCCCGCCCCGACTTTTCGTTGTCCAACCGCGGCTCCGACCCGATAGCCTGCTTCAGATCAAGCTTAACGAGGCTCTGTCTCTTGCCAACTCTCTCGAAGAACAGCGCGACGGTTACTTCGAGACTGAGTTCTCCGAAAAGAACTTGCCTCATCACATCGTGGTCCAAAATCCAATTCTTCGATCCTCTAGAGCTCGTGCAGGTCCATCTAGGAGCTTTCTTATATGTTCATCATTTGCCAATTATGTATTTTGAGCTGATAGTTGACGGGTTTGAGTTGGTATTTTGGGATTCCTAGACACATTTTTTGGGCCTGGAACCGTAGATGCCATAAGATGCCATATAAGCTTCCTGGAGACTGAGGCAAGGATTGGTTTTGCTGGATAAGAGTTTTGGTTAACTAACCAAAATCAGTTCTTGCATTGGGGTGTGATAGTGTACTTGTGATTTGAACAGGAACAGGAAGGTGTGGATGCTGTCTTTGTGAATGCAATTCTAAACGGTATTCAACAGAGAAATTTGGAGGCACGTTCTGTTTTATTTTTCTCGGCTTTTGATTATCTGGAGGTTGATTATAGTTCTAGTGCTCTTCTATTACTGGAATTTCTTTAACTTTCTGTCTTTCTGCAGCGTGCATGGAGTAAACCGGTGTTGGACCGTGTGGGACTCATAATAGAGATTTTCAATGCACATGCTCATACAAAGGAGGCAAAAGTACAGGTGAATTGGAGAGCTTTAGTCAGGAGTTTCTTGTAAGTTTATATTGATTCTGATATCGTCTTGTGTGATAATGTTCTGTGTTTTGGTGCTCTCAAAATTTTGGTAGGCTGAATTAGCGGCTCTTATGTACAAGAAGAGTAGGCTAGTAAGGGTGCGGGGACCTAAAGGGCGCAATACTTTCGGAGCAACTGGACTTGGAGAAGCGGAAGTTGTTAGTGCTCGAGGGTAAGTTCATTGTTGCCCGACTTTCTTTTAATTTATGGTGAATGCTTAAATGAAAACCTTTGGTTAATCTCTTCTGAGAATGATGATTCCACTTCCTCATATTGGAAAGCTTAGGATTCGATTCTCTTTTATATTTGATCCTGCTGATTCTATATCTTATGCATTGTTGTAGTTTATTCATATTTTTCTAACCCTTTTAGTTTGGTTTATGTCGTCTCCAGACATTAGCTTGATTGTTATTTTCAGATTTAAATTTTTGTATTATTAATTCATGTTAATTTGAGTGCTGCATAATTCAATTCTAGAGATTACATGCTTGGCCTGGAGAGTGTTACCCACTCTCTTTGAATGTAATTGTGTAGTTGCAAACAATTTCTATCGTATGAATTATTACTGGAATAGATTCTGATTTCTATGAACATTAACAGGAGAGCAAGTGGAGGTCGTGGCTTTATCAGTGGTGCTGGTGAAACCGAACTTCAGCTTCAAAGGAGAAGGTTCATTTGTTTTTTTTTTTGTAATCATTATTTTTATTTATGTGCTTAAACTTTCTCTTTTGATTTTTGAATGATTTTGACTCCGTATACTTTTAACTTGATATGTGTAAGGGATAAAGTTAGAGATTGTTGCTACTAAATTGATAAGTATCTTGTCAATATGTTTGTGCAAGATCCATGTTATTATTGATGATAAGTTGTCTTCTATAAGGACCCCTGAAAGAATTAAACAGTCTCTTGAATCTTGTTCTTGTTATATGAGATTGATAGTGTCTGGTTGCTCTGTCCTTTCTGTTACTCCAGTTTGGTTGTACAAGTCTATGTATATTATCGGAGAAAGTTCCCTTACAATAAACTAACATAGCATTTTATCAAAATTGTTAACATCATTCATTGTATTGAAAATCATGTAAGAAAATTTCTAACTTTTCAACTTAATTACTTTGATCACCAAAGGTACTTTTAGTAGGGTTGAACTTCCACATCTTCCACCGCGGATGAACTTCAATGTGCACAAGAGCTGATACTTGCTTCAGTAAACAAAGCCTTTGAGTTGTTTCTTTGGCAGATTATTTTATCTAATTATTTGAAACTAGCTCCTTTGGAATGTTCCCAAGGGAGATACTGTTAGCTGGATATTCTTTATGCTGTTCTTCTATGTCATATAACTAAATTTCACCAGGTGATGTGCTCATCTTTGGAATCTTTATCTCAGAATATCAGAACGGCGCAACCGTTTGTTGACTCAAATTGAAGAGGTTCGCCGAACTCGAGCTTTGCAACGTTTTGCTCGTGAGAGGCTGGGTGGAGTAGATGGTCAAGGCTTAGCTACTATTGCTGTTGTTGGGTACACAAATGCCGTATGTACATTAATCTTAGTGAATTACTCAACTTCTATGACTCTAAATGATTCTGCATCCTTAGGCTTATTTTGTGGTTTTATATGTCACAGGGAAAATCTACGTTGGTTAGTATCCTTTCAGAGAGTAATCTTTATACTGATTCTCGGTAATGTATATAACCTTAATCACATGATATGGATCTAAGCCTTTTACTTAGTACAAATGATGCAGTTATGGAAATCTAATTTTGTTCTGTTTCTTGGATTCCGGATTATGTAGGTTGTTTGCAACACTGGATCCTAGGTTAAAAAGTGTGATTCTTCCTTCTGGGTAAGATGTTAGCTCTTCAATAACTCTATTATAGTTTCATAATCTGGGACTTGAAATTTTGGACCATAATTGAATGTCTCACTTGATCAAAATGATCACTTTTTGGGCTTTGTGGACCTGATTAAGAAATGATATTCAGGAGGAAGGTGCTTTTCAGTGATACTGTCGGATTTATATCAGATTTGCCCATCCAGGTAACTTAATTATACTTTAATTTGGAGCTTACTTCAACAACACAAAGACAGCCTCCAGAAATCCTCCTCCCAGAAAAACCTCCCTTCCATAACAACTAAAGAAATTTAAAAAAGAAAAGTGCCCACATTTTGAGTTGTCTCTTCGTAATATTATCATATCCACGTATTCCAACTGCTCCATCGTCCACTTCTCAAGATGTCCTCATCCCCAAAATGGTGTCTAGAGCTGTGAGCTTGATTTGAGCTTCATATCCTTTATTTTCCGTTATTTAATTGGGTGTTAATTCTGTAGTTAGTGGAAGCATTCCATGCAACTTTGGAAGAAGTAGTGGAAGCTGACCTCCTTCTGGTAAGCCAACTAGGTGCTATTTACTTGACTGATATTCTTGTTGTCTTTCAAATGCTATCCACCACAATTTTTGCTGTTATTCCCCTTTATTTTGCTGAAACTAGCAAGGTTTTGAAATTAAGGAAGTTCAATAAAGTTATGTAATTGAAATTTGATATGAAGACTGTTATAATTTATAGCAGATGGGAGTTGATGTTCTTCCTTATTCTTACATTTTGGTGATACTTATCTTGGATGTTCCTTTATTATGTGGACTTCATTTTGGTTGTTCAGGTAAATCAGATATCTAACGTCTTATTATCTAATACTGACGCAGCATGTAATAGACTGTACTGCTCCTAATGTTGATGACCATCGCTCAACAGTGTTTCAAGTTTTGAAGCAAATAGGAGTTTCAGAAGAGAAGCTCCAGAACATGATTGAAGTCTGGAATAAGGTGCCATACTGGTTCACCTTCCTCTTCTTATTTTCAAAAGTAAACTAAATATGATATTGCTTTGGTAGTGCAAAATATCTTATAATACCCTTTTAGATTGATTGTGAAGAAAAGCAGAGCGATGCTGATGATTGTATAACCGATGGCAAGTCTAGTAGTTTCTCTGTCGATGAAGACATTGACACGGCAGCTGAGCTATCAGTAGAAGCAGAGGAGGAGAAATTGAGTGGTTTGTCGATTGGTAATGAGCAAAGTGATTATTCTAAAGGTGAACTGTCTTCCGGACATGAAAAGGAAATTCTTGGTGACCTGTGGTTGAATAATCGGGCTTACCAACAAAGTGAAGACTCTGACCTCTTGGAGATGGAAAAAGTTTCTCAATCCCAAACCCTAAGTGGACCAGATGTTAAAGTATCTGCTATCACGGGAGTGGGGTTGCAAGAGTTGCTGAAGCTAATTGATGAACGGCTAAGCATCAGAGATGAGAAGTCGAAGGTTCAGGACGTTATTGAACGAGGTTTATTTGGGCGAAAATGGAGGCCTCCGCGCATGGATGATACTGACAAATCAGTAGAGCAGTAACAGCCATAGTTCTTGTTTCGAGTAATCACAAAGGCTAGTTCAAAAAGTTGCATGTCATGATGGTATCCAACGCTGGAGGCATCTGGTAGTTAATTCTGTTAGCAATTAGCAGATAATTGAATTATATTAGTTAATATGTTTAGCAAATAATATCAGCTTTTTATTAAAAATGTTTGATAAAATTAACTGTTTTGTATTAACTGTTTTTTAAAAAATAATTTATAAGGGCGTGACTTCAAAAATTATCTTACATAAGTGACTTTAATCAAAGTCTTTTTAAAATATGATAATAAGAAACTATTTTACTAAAATTCAGTTATTTAAATATAACGAATCAAGTTTTTTTTTTTGCAAAAAAATCTACAAATGGGGATTTGGTTAAAGATGTCAATTATGGTGCAGCCAAAGTTGGTCGAGCTAGGGATTGACTAATATCGGTCTATGTGTACTAAGGCTCGGTTCGGTCTGTGACCTGTCCTTTTTTTTAAAAAACGATGTTGTTTTGAATTTTTTTTAAAAATAAATAGATGGGCTGGCCTGCCTTATGGGGATTTGGTTAAAGATGTCAATTATGGTGCGGCCAAAGTTGGTCGAGTTAGGGACTGACTATGGTCGGTCTATGTGTACTAAGGCTCGGTTCGGTCTATGACCCGTCCTTTTTTTTAAAAAACGATGTTGTTTTGAATTTTTTTTAAAAATAAATAGATGGGTTGGCCTGCCTTATGGGAATTTGGTTAAAGATGTCAATTATGGTGCGGCCAAAGTTGGTCGAGCTAGGGATTGACTATGGTCGGTCTATGTGTACTAAGGCTCGGGTTCGGTCTGTGACCCGTCCTTTTTTTTAAAAAACGATGTTGTTTTGAATTTTTTTAAAAAATAAATAGATGGGTTGGCCTGCCTTATGGGGATTTGGTTAAAGATGTCAATTATGGTGCGGCCAAAGTTGGTTGAGCTAGGGACTGACTATGGTCGGTCTATGTGTACTAAGGCTCGGTTCGGTCTGTGACCCGTCCTTTTTTTTAAAAAACGATGTTGTTTTGAATTTTTTTTTTAAAATAAATAGATGGGCTGGCCTGAGTCCCCCCCGACATCCCTAGATTTGATCTCAGATTTAGAATCTTCTATCTCCAGCCAAATTAAGGCCCTAACTTTAAGGGTTGGATCGAGCCCGGCTAGGCCGGCTCATTGTTATTCTTAAAAACCATAGTCGATGCTTTTTTTATTATTTTTTAACCATTAAGTTACCGACACAGAAATTTTTTTGGGTTAATAATAATAATAATAAAAGAAACGCGTTTCGACGATAAAGTTTTAGAAAAGGAAGTGTGTTTCCACTGGAGAGAGAGAGAAAAAGCAGACATTCAGATCCAAGCAGCACTTGATCGGACCTCGTCTCCTGTCCAGATCTAAACTGGAGCTGGTAATACTAATGTTCTTCCCAGTTTCTTATTTCACTTCACTCTAGTCACTTTGATCTTTTGCTCATTATCATGTCTCTGCAAGCGATACCAAGTTAAGTGAACTAACCTGGTAAAACTTGTGTGCTTTTATAGAGAAAGTATGTGGAGGAGGCAAGTAAACTCCACGCGCCGATTGGTGGGCAACGCCAACTTCCCCTTCTCCAGCAACTTGCATGCTAAATCAGCCCATTCTTCGCCTTTGTTATCTCTTGCCTTTATCCTTATCGTACTCTCTCTCTCTCTCGCTCTCTGTTTTTTCACTCTCTTTTTCTTCTTCTTCTTAAAATAAAAGATTTTTGAATAATTTGCAGGGAGTGTGTCTACTCATCGTCTTCGTTGCCCGAGGCTCAAGCATTTTTGGGGGTAACAGGGAAGCAGTTGGTAACCTCCTAGGTAAAGATTTAGTTTTTAAATTATCGAAGAGTTTTAAGGATTGTTTATTATCAGGATCTGGGACTGGGAGGACTCATGAGTTGGTGTTCTTATGGTGTTAGGAGATTTTTCATGTACATTAGAAGTTGAGAGGGCGATTCCTTATCTAAAGAAAGCATATGGGGATAGTATGCGCAAGGTTTTGCATGTGGGTCCGGAGACTTGTGCCGTGGTGTCCAAATTGTTGAGCTTAGATGAAACTGAAGCATGGGGTGTGGAACCCTACGATATGGAGGATACAGATGCAAGGTGCAAGAGCTTAGTTCGCAAAGGCATTGTTCGTGTCGCAGACATCAAATTCCCTCTACCCTACAGGCCCAATTCGTTTTCTCTGGTGATTGTGTCGGATGCTCTGGATTACTTGTCACCTAAATATCTGAACAAGACTCTTCCTGATCTGGCCAGGGTAGCAGCTGATGGTCTTGTTATTTTTGCAGGTAATTCAGTTTAATTGGGAAGAGCAAGAAAAGTTTCTGTTTTGGTAAATTTGGTTATCTTATAATGTTAGCTGCTTATTTTTGGCTCATGTTTAGCAATCTTAATGTCCTCAGAATGCTTAATTGAAGATTACTGCATACTCAACATATTATTTTCAGGTGTTATTGACTATAGCATTCAGATTTTTTACTGAAATCTCGAAACTTTATTATTGTTGTTCAGCATTTGAACCCTATTGTGCATACAATGTGCATAGATTGATATGAAGTAATACATCAAATGCCTAAAGAAGTCTTCTTTTCCTATATTGTTTTGCACCCATTGTTTTACATAATACATGTATCTTAAAGAATTGCTTCTTTGTTTCTGGCTTCAGGTCAACCAGGTCAACAGAGAGCTAAAGTTGCAGAATTGTCGAAATTTGGAAGGCCGGTAAGTAAATGATGCCACTTCTAATCTTCCACTGTGCTTTAGGCTTTATGTTAAGATTTACTGTTGCATGTCTTGTTCCTTGTTCTGCGGATGGAGATGCTGACCTTAAGGTAACCATTTGACAAGTGAAGCTTTAATTAGGTTTATATTCTTCAGTCTACTTATAGTTACCGATTTGTCAAACGGGATATGTGGCTTTATGTGCTATAGTTCAAAGCACAGATAGAAATAAGTGAAGAAAATTATAAATATAATCACTATTTCCTTAGTTTAGAAGTGAGTATCTTTAACTCGAATCCACTGATAAAGTTAAAAGGTCAGGATAAATCTTCGAAATGAAAAAAGATACAAGCAAAAGCAATCACTAATTCAACATTTGCTTTGTGTTGGCATACTTTGTGAAGATTCAAGATGAAACTTTTTCCAGCATTAGGAAGTAGTTACTGAGTAGCAAGTGTCCGCTATACCACAGTTCATGTTTGCTTCATTTATACGATCTACTCGACAATCAGCAATGACTTCTAACATAACGTCATGATGCAGGCAAAAATGAGAAGCTCGTCATGGTGGATTCGGTACTTTGTCCAGACAAGTTTAGAAGAAAATGAATCTGCTTTGAAAAAGTTTGAGCAGGCTGCATCCAAGAGATCATACCAGCCAGCCTGCCAAGTATTCCACTTGAAGCCATACAATTAGAGGAAGAGTCTTTTTGCAGTCTCTGTTTGCCATGAAGTTGAGGCAAAAGAATACATCTAATGCACCATATACCCCTCTCTTATATACCTAAATTTGTTCAATCAGTTATATTACTTCATGTTTTGTCACCTTGACTATGTAACCGATATTTAATAGTTAGATGGGAAATCAACCATTGACTTCCAAATTCTTACAAGGATTCTGCCCTTTATTTCCAGTAAGTGGTCCATTAGTTTTGAGGTGATATATCTTAGTGGTCTGAAACATATTTAGTTCTGGTTTGGCAGAAATTTGTTAAATTTATGATCATTTTAATAAATTTATTTATTGAATTAAACTCAAGAATTAATTTATAATTTTAAATAATATCAAAAACAGTATCCAATACCGATTTCCGGTAAAAAGTGATGCCATATGCTGCATCCTAAAAATTGCAGGTTCATTCCTGAAGGATGCTACCAATAATTTCGGCAAGAGCAATAGCCTTCCTTGAAGCAATGAAATCTATGAGCATCTCTGACAGTGATTTCTCGACCAGTAAGAGTAGAAATTAGTTTGATTACATTATGGCAGTCCCCACAAATCCTCAGGTTCTTCATAACAAGTATGGGCTCTCCATCTCTTGTTGAGACGAGTCCAAATGCAACTGCTAATTTCTCACTGTGATGCCTTAACCTCATCTCCTTTTCTTCTTCCCCTAATTCATCATCCTTAATCAAAGCCCACCTCACATCTGGAACATACCCAACACGCTTCATTCGAGTATCCATCTTCTCCAGGTACTCATGAATTTTGTCAGTCATTGGGTGAGTACGATCTTCAGATACAAACACATGAACCTTCTTGTTCAACTCGATCCAACTACACCCTGGTTTCTTCTTTACGCCTCTATCTCGCATAAGCTTTCTAACACTAGATACTTCTTCCCACTTGCCAGCTCTGGAATACATATTTGCAAGCATGACATAGGGTACAGCATTTGTAGGTTCCAGTTGCAAAAACTGGCGAGCCGCCTTCTCAGCCAGCTCAATGTTTCCATGGCTTCTGCAGGCACCAAGTAATGCAGCCCAACTCCTAGAGTCTGGACCAAAAGGCATTGTCTCAATTAGCCTCTCTGCTTCATTCAGCTTGCCTGCTCGGCCGAAAAGATCAATCATGCATATAAAATGTTCTGCTTCTGGTTCAATGTTAAATCTATCTTTCATCAAACCAAAGTACTTCTGCCCCTCCTCAACCATTCCAGAGTGTGCACAAGCAGAAAGCACAGATATAAATGTTATGTTTGTTGGGGGAATATCAGTCTCAAGCATCTTTTTGAAAAGTTTCAGCGATTCCATTCCAATCCCATGTTGTGCATAACTTCCAATCATTGAGTTTAATGACACAGAGTTGTGCTCCGGCATCGTATCAAATAATTGTCTTGCATCTTGAAGGCTTCCACACTTGGAATACATGGCAACAAGGGAGTTATTCACAGAAATTCGGTTTGCATGGATCTCAGATTTTATTGACAATGCATGAAGCTGTTTTCCCTGAGAGGGGGATGACAGATTAGAACACGCACTAATGACACAAACAAAGCTACAATCATCAGGGCTATAACCAGAACGCTGCATCTCTATGAAGTAATCAAGAGCACCTTCGGACAACTCCTCCTTTTGCGAGAAGCCAGAAATTATTGTATTCCAAAGAACTAAATCTGGTCCAGGAATCTCTTTGAATATTTTCTCAGAATCCAACATCCTCCCACCACACTTTGCATATAAATCAATTAGACCACTCCCCACATGGCAATTCTGATGGAACCCATCTTTGATCAGTTTAGCATGGAACTGAAGCCCCCCACAGAAATCCTGCAAGCTTGTAAATGCAGTTAAAACACTAGCTAAACTAAGTATATCAACCTCAAAACCCTTGTGCACCATTTCTTGATACAAATCCAGTGCTTTAACCCCCTTACAATGCTGACCATAAGCGACGATCATAGAGTTCCAAGACACTACATCTCTGACACCATCTCTCATCCCACAGAATACCATTTTGGCTTCCTCCAAGAGACCATTTTTACTGTAATAAGTAACAAGAGAATTATTAACAGACGGATAAGAATCAAATCCACAAGAAATAGCCAAAGAATGCAACTGTTTCATCAAAACCACGTCACTGCGACAAGCGCTGACCACTCCAGAAAGAGTAAAACCATCCATGTCAAGACCCATCTGTCTCATCTCTCTGAATAGCTGCACAGCAGGAGAAGTCTCCCCACAGTCCGCATAAGCAGAAATGAGAGTGTTAAACGAGACAAGGTCTGGTTGGGGAATTTGATCAAACAGCTGACGCGCGACATGGGGGAGTGACACTTTGGCATAAACAGCAAGAAGAGCATTGAAAGAAAAGATATTGGGTTGATGGGTTTGGTTAAACACATGTATAGCTTTGTTTAGGCAGTGGCAATTGGAGTAGAGAAGGATAAAATGATTGGAGAGATAGGTGGAAGCAAAGAGTTGAGACTTTAGAAACACTGCGTGGAGGGCTTTGCCAGAGAAAAGGTCTTTGTTGGCTATGCAGGTTTTGACAAGGTGACGAAATGTCTGGAGGGTCCATGAGATTTGGGTCATCTAACTTGGGAAATGGGAGCTAAACCTAACCGAACTTGGAGGAGACTTACAGATGGTCACAGGCTCTTTGGAGGCTATTTCTAGTGAGCTTTTCATGTCAACTTCACATTGGAGCCCAATTCAAAACTATGGAAGTAAGCTATCAATTGTATCAGATAGATCAGGCCCATTGATGTGGGGCCCACAACAAGATCGTCACCTTCCTGGATAAGTTTGCGTCCAACATTCAAGGTATCCAAAGCGTTCGCGTTTATATTTGAAAGTTACAAGCATGTCGCCGGTGGTCTATTTTTCTTCAAGACCCTTCTGAAGATCACATTTTTACATATAATTAAGATCTTTGTAATTAAAATAAGATTAAGATATATTATTTATATTAAATTAAGTTTATTATTTCCACATTTTGAGGAAATATGGAGCCTGAAAATATCATTATAATCATCATCATCATCACCTAATCCGAAATCTCGCAATGAAATAGGGTCTGGGGAGATTCGGTAGTACGTAACTTTATCCCTACATAGTAGAGAGGCTGTTTCCGGTGGACCCACATACATATGGGACAATAAACGAATGATGTAAGTTACAGAAATAAAAACAAGGTGCAGGTAAAAAAAAAACTTTAAAAAGCTATGCAAATGTGTCAAAAAGATTTTAGGAGATAAATAGATAAATAAAAATGTGCTAAAATAATTAGATACATAATAAATAAATAAATAACTAGGATAAAGTAAGAATACATAAGTAAAATAGAATAATATTACTTACAACAAAGCGACCAAAATTCATTTAAAGAAGATGCAAGTTTAAAAGAAAAAAATAGTAAGAAAAAAGTAAGAAGAGAAATATCTGATATGTTGTAAAGCTTTTTGACCACTTCTTGAAGTGTGCGTATCATCCTTGAGCAGAGATCCTTCTAATTTGCTATGTAGTATTCTAATTTTATTGGGTGTCTCTCAAAGAACACCCAATAATAGTTGTATCGTAATATCTAAAGGCAAATTTACACTAGGCCCACAATCGCGGATATAACTTTTTGTATTCTCTTTGGCATATAAATACTTTCTATTCTCCTAGTGTACCAATGTTGAAAACATTCACAATGAAATAAAACCTTAGTCGTTCGTGAACGTAGCCAAACATTAGTGAACCACGTAAATCTATGTGTGTTATTTCCGTACTTGTTCTTTGATTATTGTGATTGATCGTTCATAACACATTTTATTTTAAAATTAATCAAAATTAAATTAAAAATGTGGATATTATTATATCACACCTATAGGGTGGTTGGGTTGGTGGAATGGGAGGGCATGGAGCCAAAACATCATGTATTTGAATCCCCCCACTTACACTTTCTCGATCGAGTCTGTCGTACAGGATTTGCCTAGTGCGCATC
>JAOQMS010000180.1:3107407-3136895 GCA_027563885.1 Erythroxylum longipes | reverse complement strand
GGCCTGGAGCCAAAACATCATGTATTTGAATCCCCCCACTTACACTTTCTCGATCGCGTCTGTCGTACAGGATTTGCCTAGTGCGCATCCAAAGGATAACGACTGTGGATTCAAATATATATATATATATATATATATATATATGCATTAAAAAATAAAATTTTGTGAAATATTAATTTTCATTTTTATTTTTTATTATTGTATTTTTCCTTTATATGAGTTATTCAGAAACAATTTCTAAGCACCTCAAATCTCTCGTGTGAGCGCAATTTTTATTGAGTGTTGTTGTTATTATATTTGTTGTTATATACTATATATATAAATAACGGACGTATAAGTTAGATTTTAATTTTATTTATTTAAATTTTAATTTGAACTTTTTGTACACAAAAATTTATTTCAATCATTGCAAAATTTTAGAATTTAACTTATATTTTAATAAAAAGTAAAAAATACATATTTTTCTTTTTTTAATAACAAAGATACTCATAATTACTACTTACATTTTACAATCAGACTCAAAAACAAAATCTGAAATGTCTAGGTATACAAATTCTCGCAAACCATGGACACTTAAAGTTCAAAGAAACGTAGCTTCTTCTTCTTCTTCTTCTTCCTTTTCTTTTCCCCTTCGCCTTTTTGGCTGGTTTATGAGCTTAAGAACTAAAGATGGAAATTAATGTGCTGCCGAGATCCTGATGGTTTTATGGTGGCAACAGCCCATAAGCTTATCAGCACAAGATGACTTTGTTTTCGAGGGGAGGGGTCAGTTGTTGTCAAGTTGTAAGCTAGATTACATGAACAATGGGTCCAAATCCAACTCTCACTGGGTCAAAGGACCATAAGAACTTCTGCAATGTATGTCTTTAGCCCATTGCCTTTGGAGTTTTCCATTTAAATTCCCTTTGTCTTTTAGTGGACAAAAATTGTTCAATCTCTGTAGCTACAGAGTCACCAAAACCTGTTTGTATGTTGCTGTACTCAATTATCTCTACGAGCCTTCGGACATCCATTGTTGTATGTTTGGTCTTAAAGAAAAAGAATCCTCAACCCACCTCTCAACAATGCACATGTTGGAATTTACCATTAGTTTACCTTAGTGGTTGTCGTAATTCGTCACTCATAGAACAAATTCAGTGAAAATTCACAAGTATTTCCAACAGAAACTATACAACATATTTGTTCATCTTTTGTTAGGTTTAACCGATTTCCAATCTCAGTCACTGAAAATTTGATAAGAAAAATCATAAACTCTTGAAGATAATGCATGAACATGGCTACCTTAGTTTAGTAGGAAGAAAGATCAGTCTAGTCCTAATTCATGTTCTAAAAAGAAAAACCATAAACCTAACAAATCCAGGTAGCTCGAACTGCGGCCAACATGGGACACAAGGGAAAGGAGGTAAAGTACAGGGAAGCAAGAACGTATTATATCGTATACCCATCGAAAGAAGTTGAAGCCACCTCATAGAACAAGGGCTGATTAAGACTAGGCCATGTAGGTGTATAGAAACAGCAATCACTTTCAAGCTAGGCTGGAATGAGTCGCCATCTGAGGATGCTTTAGAGCAAGCTGCATGCATGGCTTGGTTTGGGGTAGAGTCTGGTATGGAAAACTGGTCAAGAAATAATTGGAAAGAGAAGGGGTCACTATAACTGTGACCCCTTGATGTGCTAAGCGTGGTACACTCCATGCTTCATTGTTTACTGCCCATAAAGACCCACTTGGGTATAACAGGACAAACATGTAACCCTTTTGAAAGAAACATATGCAGGACTTGGACTGGCTTTGTATGGTAGGGGTCCTGTTTTCTTTGTTATAGATTTGCAAGGGTTGATTTGAGCTACTCGATTCCCATATGTTAATGAGTTGGGTCAATTATTGATCATCATGCACTAGTCTAACTTGCACATTCCAAGTGGAAGATGTTCTTGGGTTGGTTTTCGATCGTGAAAATCGGGTTCTACTGACAAAGAAAGAAAAACTTTTGTAAAAGAAATGTTGAACTTTTCACACAATTAATTACGTTCTTAAAGTTAAGAGAGAATAGGGAATAAGTTTTGTTGTCTGTGAGGGACATTGAAGAAGAAATGAAGTTTGTGTTTGTGAACTATTGAGTTTAATTAAACTGCAAAATATGCATATAATTTTTTATTAACCTGAACTTAAATGAAATTTCAAGGATAAATTAAATTCTCTTTTACTAAAATAAATATTTTTGAATTTAACATAAAAATTACACTATCAATTATTTTTGTAAAATAGAGAAAGTATAAATAAAATTTTCGAATAATAGTTAACATAGTTGCAAATAATCTATTTTTTAATACAACTCAAGGTTTGGATAATCATATTATTTTTTAAAAATAGTTATTTCTTCTTTTCCATCAATCAAGATTTTGAATCTAAACAATAATTTAAGTATATAAATTTTATTTAATATCTTCAAATAAAAATTTGTATTTTTTTTATAACAATTATTGTCAAGAATCTTGCATCGGACAAGTATAAGTGCATTTAGTCATTTATAATAGTGTGCAAACCTCCCATCTCAAGCAAGCTTTTGAGGGTGAGTTAGAACTTTCAACATGGTATATTAGAGTCTATTTGTCTCGATAATTTGGAGCGGTGCCTGATTCTGTCTCTTTGCCCAATATGCCTAACAAATGTCCAGCCCTGCTTTAGGTTGAAAGAGGTATGTCAAAAATCTCACATTGGACAAATATGAGTGTATTTAGTCATTTATAATAATATGCAAACCTCCCCCTCTCAAGCTAACTTTTGAGAATTAGTCAGGTCTTTCAACAAATATTTCAAATAAAAAGAATTGATTGAATAGTGGTTGATATGTATGATTTAACTTTTATATAAAAAGTCAACATAAGCGGGAGTTTGGAGAAGGTTATTTATATATGTAGCCTTAGTTTTGTATTTTTATACATAAATCGTTTCGATGATTTGAATATGTGACTTTTTAGTTACAAATTAAGGAAACAATTGATAAGGCTCTCCCCTTATGATATAAATTTTATATAAATATATTAAATTTTAAATTGTTCAGACTAAAATTGTTATTTTTAAGTCAACAATATTGACACAACTTACAAAAACATAACATCGATCTTAAAACTTGAGAATTAGAATAAATTCACTGTTCACCACATAAAGAAGTGGAGTTTCGTTACAACATGTCAAACCTGGAATAGTATATTTGTAGTAAGACAGGTCAAGTAGCTAGACCGTTCCTTTATGAAAATGTCAAAAGGAATCTAGAAAAAAAGCATTATCGTATCAAATGACGATCGACACATCTCTCTCAAATCCTTCCGGTATTCATAAAACTGAGATTTCACTATCATCTCTTGCAAGTTCTCCATCACAAAGAAGTCGGCAAGAATGATAATAAATGTTTCAGGTTTACCATATATATACTTTTTCCTTTTCTTACACATTGACCCAAGAATTAGCGCACGAAGTTCCTGAGCTTATCCTCAGTTGTCTATATATACATATTTACGTAGATATTATGTGAACTAATCCACATCCCATGTCAAAGTTCTTGAACTGTCCTTTTCAGGTAGAGCCTTATGAACATAGACCAACCGGCCATTGGAAGTTCGAAGATCAATGAGAATGACGTTGTGTTTATCTAGCTAACTCCAATTCCATGCAGAAAAATAAACTACCAAGCTGGATGCTAAATAGTACAAAGACCATGAAGTACATACACATTAACTGAAGAACGAGTAACTTAAGATTATTAATACCAAACTTTAAGAAATTATTTGAAAAAATTATGTTAATGTAATTTTTTTATACTTCTTTCTTTTTAAATAGAACATAATTGACTACAAATATTAATTAATTAATATTTTTTAATTGAAATCTCTTTTCATATAGTTGACTTGACTATATGGAGCACATTGGACTAGTTCTCTCTTACAACGAAGAAAAATCAGGTTGTTGAATTTTAAATGGTCGACATTTCCTTCACCACTTTCTTTGCATTGAAGTCAGTAGTTCCATTGAAAGCTAGGTAGCCAAACTGCCGAAGGAACTTGGAAATTATCTTATCTTTTTCATTGGGAAGAAGACTTGGGTTTCACTCGGGCTACAACACAATAGCGTGATTTACTTAATATACCAAAATAAGTTAAGTTGTTAAGTGTAGTTTTCGTTGACCTTTACTACTACTACAACTTGGGAATACATACAGATACACGTATACACACATCAAAGCATCAGTTTCATGAGAAATTAAGAGGGAGAGCAAGAGCATTGATGGAGGGGTTCGGAAGAGGGTCCTACTTTATTGAGGTGAAGGAAGCAAATGGTCCATGATAGTGTCTCTTGGAAAGGAAGTGTGTGTGGAATGGACTAACGTGAGTGTCATGTTAGTTGTCACAAAATAGACTAAGGTTCTCCTAAAATGGTCCCTTTGAGTTTGAGCCTACATTCTTACTTATTTATGTGTATATATATATTGTGTCTAAGTGGCTTGTAGTGGGGGCATCTAAACGAGGGTTTCACATGCGATAATAACCCTTCTTCTACTACAAACCACGTGCCCTCCTTTCTCCAATCATTCAATTCTTCCCTTTCAGAGCCTCTAGAAACCGTAAAGATTGCATAATTAAGTCCTAACACGCTATTCGATCGCAACTTAACTTGCTATTGTTCTATGTGCCTAAAATAAGCTAAAATTTCAATGTGCCCTTTCGTGCGTTTCAGGATGGTTTACCGAATTTATGTAACTTTTTGGTGTATTCATCGATGGACAAACCAATAATTCCCTGCCCCCGGCTAGAATCAGGCTAGCTCTTGACGATCATCAACTAAAACACACAAACAAGAGATAGATTATGTAGTGTTTTTGACCTTACCAATCTTGGGCGTGTAATATATGCCCATCACATTATTTGGGATTTCCCATCATGTCTTTGCTTGTCTTTCCCAGTTGCTGCGCCTGTGTCTGACAAACTAGATGTTCTCCGATAACATCAATCAGATCATTCTAGCTCCATAGGAGACCTGAATTGTTTGAATTGGGGGACCCTATAGTATCTTATGCATTAAAGTTTTTGGATTGAAAGTCATTTGGGAAATTATTTCTTCACCTTCCCGATTCTGGAGACACTATCTATTGTCATCTTCTATTTATTAGTCCATTTATGTCACTTTCAAGTTTTGATATTTTATTCCTCCTTCCTTAACAATGAAAAAGTATAATGATAAACCAAGGAGAACAATATTTACACTTTTTTTTTCTTATCCCAAAACCATAACAGTATCTCCATCCGTGAAACGATTTTGAGTACTTGTGAACTTAATGCCTAACAATTGAACATGCCACACGTTCAATTTCAGGTTCGGACTTGCTGGTCTTAGCAGAGACTTTAGATGTATTGAAATACGCGACCACTGCCAGCAGCGCGAGGTCATTAACGTTTATTTTTCGTCGCCCTCACCGACCAATCTAAAATCTTGCAATGAATCAAAGTCTGAAAAGATTTGACAGTACATAATTTTATCTCTACATAATAAAAATGTTGTTTCGATATTAACTTCTCTTTTTATAGGAAGAAAATAGCCGAGGATAAAAAAAAGAGTTGGAATGAAGATGCTGGCCACTAAATGTGCTGGGACCTTGTGTCTTGAATAGCCTATTTAGATTTAAACTAGGGTTGCATAGTAAAAGAAAATGACTGTTTTTTTTTTGCAAACAAAAAATGTATTTTATTTTTTACTTTTTAAATTCCGTAAACTAAAAATTCTCCTTTTTATATTTTATGTAAGATACCATAAAAATAAAAGGAGGTTAATTTAATAACATAAATATTAATTACTTCAAAACAGTATATTAATATTAAATAATTAAAGAATAAATTTTTATATAAAGGAAAATGGAAAGCCAATTTGAATTTAAGAAAAAAGTTTAAATCTTAAATTTATCTTTGATAAAAAATTTTTAATTATCTCATTCTTGAAGTGAGAAAAATTAATATCATAAGTAATTTAGAACTGAATAAAAAATATTTTTAGTTAAAATAAAAAATATAATTGATATTATAAATTAGATGCATAATTTACTAATTTTGATATGTATTTTTTTCCTAAATTTATCTTTCACTTCTCTTGAATTTTTCCAATAAATAATAAAAAAGAGAAATGAAAGAAAGTTATCTGGGGGTGCTTTCCAACCTTGATGAAAATGGTCCCCATGGATTGCAAACCCTATCTATTCTGGCCCTCAATTCGTCAGGTTAGATTCCTTGTAGTGAAAACCAAGTGACCACCCACCATAGTCTGGAATTGCATAAAACAAAAGATCACGGTCATGAGCTGTCCCTGACTTAAGGAATTGAATCAGTGTGGAATATAATAAAAGCAAACAAAGTTTACTCACCAGAAGAAAATCCTAAATCTAGGAGCGGATTGCAACACCAGTACTCACCGCCACCACATCACCAACCTAGCTAGCCAATGCTTGCCGTCAAAACACAATGAAGCTTGAAAATATCCTTCAGGTCTCTTGAATCAGTGTCTAAAAAGGGTTATAATTTATGACCCTAATGCGATTTTTTTTTTCACTTTTCCATTTTGAATGGACTTCGCTTCCCTATTTTCATAACTAGCTGCCATTTGGAAGTGGTGCATTCAGAATCAAGAGGCTGAAACTAAGGTCGGGCGATAGGTTAGCAGTTGGTAGCAACGATTGCTTTTTACTTTACCTAACTTAGGTCTTGGTTTAAGTTAAAGCCCTTTTACAACATAATTTGTTTATAAACAATTACGACCAAACTAACCATTTTTAATGGTTACTGAATGGTAGTTAAAATCACGGGAATTGCTTGAAAGCTTTACTTAGAATTGATGGCTGTCCCAAATCTAATAACTAGGCAACAAAGTTTAAGGAATCACCTGAGATTTTTCTTCAGTTTAACCAATAGAAAAGAAATATTTGTTTGGTACATTGAAAGATATGATGTTTCATCACAATCTAAACTTTGTAATACACTGGAAAGGAAAAGAAAATACTAGACATTCTAGAGGGTGTACAAGAAATCAGAAAGGCCATTTCCACAGTTCATTTTAAAGGAATTGAGATTTGAAATAAAAAAAAAGGAGAAGCAAAGGACCTATGAATCGTTGAAGGTGTGAATATGGCCGACATAGTTTGGAATGAGGCAAGACCACCAGGGAGCATATGGGGTCTGGACTTCCAAGTTACCGTAGACTTTTGTGGGTCATCTCCTTTTCCTTTAGCCATTTTCTATAAGATTTGCCGTCTCTTTGCATACATTTTATTTAATAATCACTTCTTGTACTGCTTCTATGTCTCTTAATATTTTAATCTCCTACTTTATTAACAAAATCCTTGAAATAATAGCGATATAACCTTACTATAGCCCTACGCGAATTGGAAGCTAGTAAATCTCACAGTCCGATCACTGTGGGATTAGTATTCAAGCATGGAAATGTGTGATGTCTCGGATGGTGGAGAAAGCGCGTATAAATAACATTTGTTTGGTAACAAAACATATTATTAAGGTATAGTAATCTTGTCCCTGAGGTCCAATTTGTCTTTGTCAACCTGTCTTTGGTGTTCTTCACTTGTTTATATATATGTGCAACCTGGCTAATGCCTGTCCACTGCACCAATCAGCAATCTCTCTTCAATCCCTCCTCCATTTCACTCGCTCGTACACTAATCTCTTTCAAGAACTCTGAACTCCCTTGATCGCTACCTAAAGTTTCTTTCTTTTTGCGTCTGTCTGTGTCTTGCACTTTTCTAGCTTTGTGTTTTGATATAGAATTTATTGGGCATAGTGAGAAAAAATGAGGTTGTTGTCTCAGAAAGCCACGTGCAGTACTCATGGCCAAGATTCCTCATACTTCCTAGGATGGGAGGAATATGAGAAGAACCCATACGATGAGATCAAGAATCCAACGGGCATCATCCAGATGGGACTTGCAGAAAATCAGGTTAGAATTTCGTTATATGTGTTACAATTTGTTTTTTTCTTCACGATATTCGATTTTTTTTGGTCGTTTTAGGAACCCCAGAAACTGTGTTAAACTTGCTAACTAATTCCTGCTTGTAACTGTTTTTTCAGCTCTCCTTTGATCTTCTTGAATCATGGCTTTCCAATAACCAGGACGCTGCTAGTTTCAAACAAGATGGCAGGTCCATTTTCAGAGAGCTTGCACTCTTTCAAGATTATCATGGCCTTCCTGCATTCAAGAAAGTGAGTGTATATACCTTGTTTCCTGTTCTTTTAAGCGATTTTTCTTATTGTTATTGTAAATGAATAATGCGGCTAACAATGGTTTGATAATGATTGCAGGCAATGGTTGAGTTTATGTCAGAGATAAGAGGAAACAAAGTAAGCTTTGATCAAAACAAGTTGGTTCTCAGCGCCGGCGCAACTTCTGCTAATGAGACTCTCATCTTTTGTCTCGCTGAACCCGGCGATGCATTTCTTCTTCCTACACCATACTACCCTGGGTGCGTGTATCTTCTTATACACATTTCCTGTTGCTAATAATCCAAGTTACATGTTATTTATGCATGAAATGTACGTTTCTCATCATAGTTTAATGTTTTTCAGATTTGATCGTGATCTTAAGTGGAGAACTGGAGTTGAGATTGTACCTATTCAGTGTACAAGCTCAAATGACTTCCAAATCACTGCACCGGCTCTTGAACAAGCTTATCAGGAGGCACAGCAACGAAACTTAAAGGTCAAGGGTGTGTTGGTCACAAACCCTTCAAATCCCTTGGGGACTACGATGAGCCGCAGTGAATTGAATCTTCTTCTAAGCTTCATTACTGCAAAAGGGATTCATCTTATCAGCGATGAAATTTATTCCGGGACCGTTTTCGACTCACCAGGGTTTGTTAGTATCATGGAGATTTTGAAAGACAGAAAATGTGAGAAGGCAGAAGTTTGGAACAGAGTGCACATTGTGTATAGCCTCTCCAAAGATCTTGGTCTTCCTGGTTTTCGAGTTGGTGCAATTTATTCCAATGACGAGATGGTAGTGTCCGCAGCAACGAAAATGTCTAGCTTCGGTTTGGTTTCTTCCCATACTCAGTATCTTCTCTCCGCTCTTCTGTCCGATAAAAAGTTCACTAAAAACTACATCTCGGAGAATCAGAAGAGACTTAAACAGAGACAAAACCTTCTTATCAAAGGCCTGGAAAAGGCCGGTATAAGCTGCTTAAAGAGCAGTGCAGGCTTGTTCTGCTGGGTCAACATGAAGCACTTATTGAAATCCAACGCGTTCGAAGCAGAGATGGACCTTTGGAGAAAGATTGTTTACCAAGTCAAGTTAAACATCTCTCCTGGTTCTTCATGCCATTGCACCGAACCAGGTTGGTTTCGAGTATGCTTCGCTAACATGTCCGAAGAAACACTAAACCTGGCTATGGACCGACTGAAGACATTCGTGGATTCAGTCACCAATACTCGAAGCCAAAGCAGCCACCAGAAGTTGAAATCTTTGAGAAGAAACTCCCACACCAAGTGGGTTTTCCGGCTATCTTTTGATGCGCTTCACGATCGTGAACCCGATGAGCGATAGCCTGGTGTGAAGTGTGAACATAATCAAACACAGTACTGTTCATCACTTTTTTTTTTCCCCAAAATGATTTTTGGTTGGTAATATTTTTTTTCTTCTCGGAATATCGTAGAAATTGCACTCGATCCAATTACGGATTAGAAGTGGCTCTAGTTCTTTTGTTTTTCTTCAAGTGGTGTCGATTCCCTTGCATGGGAGATCTTCTTGAATTCTTCCAACTAAATGATTATGTTATTATCATTATGTGTGAACATATAATAGAAAAAGAAATCATATTCAATTTGCAATTATCTTTCTTCTCATCTTACATTGTTACATCATTGCAAACGTCTTCTTATAATTTGCCCATGAGATCGTGTCACAACACACAACCGACCTCATTAAATATTCCATACTTTTAGTAGTGAACTTAAAAGTTGTCCAAGCCGTGTGAGTAGGGGACTATCCTTTTACTACTAAGAACATAGAGTCCTTTTGTGTGAGTCAAAAGTAGCATGTAAAGTCAATAAGTGGTATATACATTTTTAATGCTAGGGTTTCCGAAACATATACCCTTTTGGAGATCGAAACAAAATTTGTAACGAAAAGAGACTGCCACACTTCTCTATTTACGCTTTCAAGTAAAAGAATGAAAAGGATAAATGACAATGTGGGAGCGATGTGTCGAGCTTTTAGAGAGGAAGAGTTTCTTGCAAGCAATCCAAAAAGTCTATAATGCCTTCGAAGTTAATTTCTAGGGTTAATCAATCTTTAGTTTCCTCATAAAGTTTGTCTTACTGCAGAGATATGCTCTTTGTTCCCCATTTTTAGCCAACTACTAAACTAATCACGAAAGTTGTACTTGGTTTTAGGAGACAAAAGCATGCCTATATGTGGTATAGCCAAGTACCTTTTTTAATTTATAAGAATATTCTTTTTATTTGAAGTGTTGTATTAAAAAAAAAAGATAGACCAGTCTCATCACAAATTTATATCAATTATTGAACTTAACTAATTTTTTTTCAGTATAATTTAGTTATATACCTATGTGTGTGTGTCCATACCGATAGGCATCGACCAACATGTTGTAGTGATGATAATTGACATACGATCTTAACTTACGATATACGATCTCTTATCATAACTTGGGTTACTCATAAAATAGGTTATTAATAAAGTATTACCCATTAATTATTTTTAAAAAATACACAGGATCTCTTACTTGATTCTAGGTATCTAAATATGGTAATTAAGTATGCGAAGTATTGTGCTTCTCAACGTTGAAAATCATTGAAGTAAAACAATCTTATTAGTTATTATCAATAATCAAAGAACTTAATCGATTCGATCAGTTCAACCATAAAAATTTTGAATCGTCTAACTTTTCAGTTTAATTTTTAGCTTTTATGTTCGATTTATTTTAATAACTCTTATTGTTAAAGATTGATCAATTTATTAATTAATCGATGAATTTTTATTAATTAATAACTTATTATAAACTAAAATAAATCAATTAATTTTTATTTAATAATAAACTTATTTTCTTACTGGTTTAACTTCTGTCATGGTTTTTGAAACATAGGTTATTATAATGACGTGTTAAATCAATGAGAATAAATTAACAAGTTTAAACATTTATTGAATTAAATGAGAATTGTGATCGAGTCAGATTTAAAGTTCTTTTTTTTTTCAAGAGATGTTTAATTATTATGTTATGGTATTAATTAGATTCTCAATAGTTGAATCCCACTATTTCTATATAGCCACTTGCAAATATAATATTCATTTTCATAATGTATATTCTTAGCAAGAACAATATCTAGCCAACTTATTTTATTTGGTATAACAATGTAATATTTTAGCCAATCATATGATACTTATTATAGCATCAATATATCCCATCATTAGTTCCATATTTCAGTAGGTCATAGGATCGCGTTACGTCACATTTTCACAGTATATGTACATCTAACATGCAAAAGTGCAATGTACATTCATGGCTTACCACCTAAATAGAAGGGATTTGCAATAGATGATTGGTAATACAAAGAAGAATATATCATGGCATCACCGACCATTAATTACTGTAAAAGATTTCCATGTTTTACGGACTAAGACACACCAACTTGTTATTTAATTGTTGTGTAAACAAATAACAAACTTCAACTTAACACAGTCCAATTTATGCCTTAGCCTGTAAATTTCTTTTAATCAACTTAAGTTTCATCCAGAATTTTAATATCTCTCTCAGATTTTACGTTTCAGCAGGACTTTCATTGACGATTATTATTGTCATTGTTATATTGATAAGTATCATTATCAAGCACATATGGATAGGTTAAATTAGAAATATATGTTCCAGTTTCGAAAATAGAGTATATGAACTTTTATGTTGCATCTAATTCAACCTTCTCTTCTTTTTTTTTTTTTCTTCTTCTTTTTGGAGTGCAATACGCCCAATCCATGTGCTATGTGGGATACTGAGAGCATCCCAGTTGATACTGATAAAATATATGCTATGTATTCTATATATATGATTGATTGAATGTATATAAAACTGAAGTGTTCTTTTTGGTCTTTCTCTGATATGCGGCGACCGAATACCTGTCAAACTACCATGATCCTTTCATGTGATTAGGAGTTTGGTAGATTTAAATAATTAGTTCTAATAATTAGTTTTAAATATATATAGTTATGTCTTTTTTTTATATAACTGAAATGAGAAATTTCGGTTATCCCGATTATGTTGTTGACTATGACCATGTGCCGGTTTTTGCTGCTTGTATTATACTCATATAAGAATGGGTAGTACTTACCAAGAATATTGGAGGTGGTATATAAAATCATATGTTACAACTTTGTTAATTAGTTGCTCGTACTTAATTAACGGTCAAACACTGTTTCAGTTAAGTTGATTTAATAAATATTAATTGAAGAGATTTAGGAGTTTTGGACGGTGGATGTTAGAAAGGCTTAACTCACCCCTAAAAGCTAGCTCAAGAGGACGAGGTTTGCACATTATTATAAATTGTTAAATGCTCTTATAGTTGTCCGATGTGAGATTCCTGACACACCCCCTCAGTCCAGAGCAGGACTGAATATTTGATGGACATATTGGGCAAAGGGACATAATCGGGCACCGCCCCAAACCATCGAGACAAACTGGCTCTGATACCATGTTGAATTGTGTCAGGAATCCCACATCGAACAACTATAAGAGCATTTAACAATTTATAATAATGTGCAAACCTCTTCCTCTTAAGCTAGCTTTTGGAGGTGAGTTAGGCACTTCTAATATGGTATCAGAGCAGGTTTGGTCCGGATTATTAAATTCCCGGTTGTCCGTCTGGATGTCATTGGATGTCCAGTCCCAGTTGCACTTGAAGGGGAGTGTTAGAGTGTTTCATATTGACTAAACATAAAAATGTTAAAAGGTTTGGTAAGGATCAACTATCCAAACAACTAGTTCTAATTGTTTGGACAATAGTTGACCCAAGCTCAATTCTTATAAGTGGACTCTACACTGTGCCCATATTAAAAATTCAATAGTAGATGGGCTCGTGTAAGGATAATCCTAGACCTTATTGCTTATTTATTAAATAACATATAAAACTTTAAATAAATTTATCTTTTTAACTGAGAAAGGACTAATTAATTGAGCATAGTTGATTAGGAAATCATGTGTTACACAACTAATTGACACTTAACATCACAATTAGACATTAAGCACTGTCAAATGTCTACTTATTATGATGATAAACAAAGAGACAAGGACAAGAAAGGGCTTGCCTTAATGTCAATCAACTCAATCAATTAAATCAGCATTAAACAACCCTAAAAGTTTCTGATAATTAATCTTTGGAAGCCAGAGGGTTGTTCCTTTCTTTCGCTTTTTTTTATTTATAAAACCCATGGGTATGGGAGTCATGTGGGTTTCACATGAGCAACCACATGCTGGGGAACATAGAACACCTGCCCAAAGTTCTTCGTTAAGGGTGGGCTTTCAAAAGGATAGGGTATGTGTTTTTTTTTTTTCTCTTTTGTTTTCTTTTTTCCTAAAGATTGAAGGAGCAACCTGGTATGACTTCACTTGGGATATGCTTCTATGGATGATGACAAATAGGGTCATATGAACATGGCTCAATGCTCCCATACCAATAAATTTTAGTATCCTTAATTGGGTCCCTTTTTTTATGGGTCCACATGAAGATTGATCTTGTGTTGATGAATGATTGAGCAATTTATAGGATGTTTTATGTTTTTTTTTTCTCTTATTGTTTTTGTCTTTGTTAAAGGGCTGTATATGTTGCTAGAACCTTTTTGTATGTTTTATATTGTGTAATTCAACATTCCCAATTTTCATGTTAGTGTTATGTTTTGGATAGTAAATAGAAATTATGTAACAAAAAGGTTCATCATAAGCTAATCTGACCTACCATCTATGTGGTGTTATGACGATATTTTGTGTGCATGGTGCAATCATCAATCAATTCAACATTCTTGTTTGGTGAAGAGTATAGTTGTAAAATTAGAATTACCTAAGGCCTTGATTATTGCATTTGATTATGATTATAAGTTTAAAAAAAGTATGTCACAACTAAATATAGAACAAGCACACTCTTACACAAAGTGTAAATCTAGCTTTGCATTTAGAGTGGTCAGTTAGTGTAGTAAATTTTGTTTAACTATAAATTTTGAAGAATAATAAAAAATAGACATTAATTAAAATGTATTATGTTAATCAAAATAAATTTATTATTTAATTACGAATTACTAATTTATTAAATAATTTACTCAAAATTTGTAATTTACAAATTATTACGTACACGTAATAGTTTACTACTATTACTAAATGTATTATGCTCACGTATTATTAATTTCAATCTAAAAAGAAAAATGAGATAAATAAATTTTAAATAAAGAAGTGTATGCTATATATAGAATATAAGTATGAAATTTCATTGTTCTAGTTACGAACTGAAAGGTTACAAATTCAAGTTATAAAAACACAAAAAAAATATTGTGTACAATTGATATCCCTCCCTCGATCCTTTCAAGAGGAAAATCTTATGCACTAGGTTTGATGACTTTTGATTTTTTTTTTTATAGTATGTGCGTATAGTGTTTCAATGTTCTACGTATCATAACAATTACAATAAGAGAATTGTTGAATAAGTTGAATGAACACAATCATTTCTTTAACTATTTGGTGAGTGGTCCTCTGTCGACAAACTATCATCAAAGATGGAATTGGCGATCAACAATAATTGCAAATAGTCCCAAAAGTACATCTTCATAACAATGTTTTTGAATAACAATAAAAATTGCCAAAAGTTATAATTCTGTCCTTGTTCTTTGCTTTAAAGTTAACATCGCACTAGAAAAATTATTGAATATATATAATAATTTTAAAAACAATTTATTTAACGAATTAACAATTTAAATTCAATTAACAAATTTGATTTAAATGGCAATTATTAATTCCAACTTATTATATTTTTAATCAACCCTAGAAGCAATTTCAACCTATTTAGTTCACCTTTGTCAAACAAATTACAGCATTTAGGGAAAAGACTTACAAAAGTTGGATATAAATTTTCAGTCTACAAGTGAAGTTGCTCCTGTTAGTTTGAGAATTTTGCAAATAGATGAGTCCTGAACGTGATAATGCCTTATTTCTTTTGTAACAGTCATATAACAAATAACTGAGTTGATGATTTTCAACAGATAATTGTTCCTGCAGGAAAATTTGTATGCTAACTGTAACTAAAAAAAATCGGTTTTTCAATATTGCCAGATACAAATTAAAAGACGAAAAGGTAAGATCATGATTACATAAATTACATAGAGACATTTAATCAATAAATAAAAATAATATTGAGTTCCATGAATTTTGGAAAAATAAGGTAGAATCTAAATTTAATTTAATTTATTAGTTTTGAATTATGTCAAATTCAGAGTCATTAATTTTATAAATTTTTATGTGAAAGGGGTAGAGATAGTAAGATTACAAGGTATCTTTAGCAGACTAATCAGCAACCTGGTTGACTACAGTTTTACAAGTACAAACAATTAGACAAGCTTATGTGGGTAGGATCGACTTTATTTGTAACTTTGGATTTGGTGTTCCTTTTAATGGGGTTAATGTGGGGCATTCCAATGGTACTGCGGTCCTGAATTAGCCTAACATGAAGGACGGTGCATGACTGGGCTTAAAAAGTTTTGATAAAGAAGTCATGATCACTAGAACTTGATATGCTAAACCAAGCAATTTCTCTTACATTACATTGCGGAGGTTTGTCAGAGAATATATAAAATTAATTGAGTCGACCTCACACAATAGCTTAAGTTATTGTGGTGAAATAGTCGTTTAATATGATATCAGAGTCTCTATGACAAAGTGGTCGTGAGTTCAAATCCTACCACCCACCTATAAAATTAAGCACAAGGTAAAAGTAGGCCTGTGCAAGTTTCAAGCCCAAAGAGCTTTCATTTGAAGGGGTGTGTTAGAGAATATATAAAATTAATTGAGTCGACCTCACACAACAGCTTAAGCTATTGTGGTGAAACGGTTGTTTAATAAGATTGTTTCTACTCGGCCACCTGAAGATCTTTGTTCCTGTGATCCTTTAACAAGAGCATAAAGTCTCGGGAATATAAAGTTGGTACTATTATTTTACGTCATATTAGTTAAATCAACATGCTGAGAATTATTAATTTACATACAAAGTTATGTATCATTTCGATTATGAATCGTATGAAACTTGTTAAGTTGAAGACTAACCAAATCAATCTTTGGTGAAAAGATAATGATGGTTGAATTATTAAATTAATACATGAGATGTATTAGATAGAATAACAATTTATAAAAGAATAATACTTATATTTCATTAGAATACTAATGATTTTATATGATATAGTCATATGTATTAAATGAAATAATGATTTAAAATTTTGAAAATTGAAATTATTTAATCTAAATAGAAATTAACTATTAAGAATGCTAAAGCACTTCGGTAAGATCAATTTAGTAAGTTTTAAATTTTCTATTATCTATGAGGAATGAGTAACTATGGTAAATATCTTCACAATAATAATCCATAAGAGTATGAATTTATTTAAGGAAGAAAATACAATAGGAAATATTGTATGATGCAATATTATTTCTTCTATAGTTACGCTTAATACAATAACTTACCTTTAATCCAATTGAATTAATTAGCAAAATTTCATATTATATATAAAACGCTAAGTCCTTGAAAGAATCAAAGTTAATGATTTAAGGATATGATGCTTAGGTGAAGCAAGTATTATCCACTAGGTTTATAACTAAATTGGGTAATAAAAGATTATGAGATATCCTAAAAGTTTGATATAATCTTATAGACCTATTAAACAAATTGTTTGTTTCAATATATATCTATTAGAGAATAGTTCTTAAGATAAGTAGTTAAAGAAAGATGAAATTTGAAAAATTTAAATCTCATGATAATACATCTAGTTGGAACTAGTGCCTTTATTGATACATTTAATGTAGAGTTAAAAAACTACAAGACATTGAAATATTCGCTTCCACGATGAATTTAAAGAGTTTGTTTTAGAGATGATTGTGAATTTATCATGTTTACAAAAAAGTTGGTGGGAATATATTTGTCCTCTTTAGTGGGAGTATGTAAAGACATATTGCTCATATAGAACAACAATTATAATTTTCGGTTGTTGAAAATATAATTATTCAAGAACAACTTTTGATGAATATGAAAAGTTAACAACTTATTCTGAGAATTATATCTACAAAAATAAATAGGAAGTTGTTTACCTATTCTAAGTCTAAGTATATAGATAATGTATTATAGATGTTTAATATTTAAGATATTTGATACGTGTGAAGTATTAAAAATATTCATTATTTTATGTGTGAATTGATATTTGAGTTTAAAGTTATGTGAATATTAACTTACGAATTACATCCTAATTAAGGTCTACTTAGAATAGTATCATTAAAGATTTGAAGGATTCTAATGTAGCAATGGTTGCTAATTAAGCCACAACATATTTTTTATTTAGTGAAAATTTACATCCTAATTAAGGTCAATAAATCTTAATTAAGATTTACTTTGCTTAGAACAATATCATTAAAGATTTGAAGGATTCTAATGTAGCAATGGTTGCCAATTAAGCCATAATATATTTTTTATTTAGAAGAATGATTAATTAGATCAATAAGTTCTTTAGTAAACTTTGATATAGTTTCTTGCATTGTTCATGATAATAGTGTATTGTGGAACATTAGAGCCATTGAGCATATAAAAGGAGCTAAGGTCTCATCTAATATCCAACGATGTATTTAGGTAAATTTTCTTAATTATAATGATAATAAAAATGAAAGTTATAAGATTTAAACAAGTGCTCACTATAAAGAATCTTATAGAATCTTCTCGTTAAGTCACTGTTTCAACAATAGCACGATGGTCATATGGTAATATGGTATATGAGACTTAGACGATTGAGATAGTGCAAGTGAGAGATTATTGGTTTAAGCCTTAGAGTCAGTTGATTAATTGTAGTTTAGTGATAAAATAATTTAAGAGCATTTTTTACCTTGAACATATTTAAATATATATGATAAAGTCCATGTACATTACAAATGAAATTATGATGAAATTATAATTATGAGATTCATATTGCATTTATGTATTATCCCAAAATTGTTCCTAGTCATTGTTCTATTAAGACTGGACATTAATAGAACGTAAAAAGACTAGTACATGTTATGATTTTTCTTAATAAGGAAGTAATCGATCTTATAAGCTGAAGTATAGAGATACTTAAACAAACATGTGGGTGCTTATTAGAGAATAAGTTCACTAAACTGACCCCATATGAGAAATCCATTTAAAACATTACTTTTATGAATATAAAAATTCTTACTATGATGAATGCATAAGTAATCTTTTGACTTGAGATTTTCAAAGTTATCTTATATAAAGATTGTATGTTTTAATACTACGTATGACCCATTAAAGGTAATTCAGTCGATAGGCGTTGAATGTAGCATGAATTATATAAAGGTAATTGTTTGATCAAGATAGGATTCATCATCCTAAAGTAATTAGGGAGAATGTTTCATTGTTTTTAATTAGTATTGATTTAAAAAATCCTTGGACAAGGTGGAATGACTTTTTGTAAATAGTATACAAATGTTATTAATTGAATCAATAGCTAATGGTAGAGAATTAATATAATTGGACTAAAAATAGAGTAGATAATAATTTCATGCTCTATATCTAATTAGAACGTTGTATGATGAAAGGATTAAATTATACCGAAAAATAACGAACGAAAATGTTAGTCAAAATCACTATGACATTCTTAAATATATGAGTAGTCATTATGTGTTATTAAACATCAATATTAATTTGTGGATATAAAATTTTTAATTAGAGAACTAAATATAAATTAAAGAAGTTTAACTTATCTAATCTTAAATATGATTTAAGATTATAATTTGTATCTATTGTCAAAATATTTGAGAATCTAATGGGTCACTCATAAATTAAAGAGAGTAAAGATATTTTAATCAAGTTAGATTTGATTATATGATTAAATATGAGATCGATATTTAATAAATAATGTGAGATTCATTCTTATTTGAGCATAATTAGTATTTAAATATAATTATTTGTAATTATAATTAAATTTTAATTACAATTAGAGTTTAATTTCAATTTAATAGCTAAAATATCCTAAACTTATTATAAATAGGGTTAAGTTCTAAAGAAGTTAACATTACTTGCTTAACCCTCATTGCAATAGTTACAGAGTTCTCTTAAATTGTTCTATAAATCTTATTAGTAGTCAGACATTTGTACGGCTACGGTGGTTGAGATGAGTTAGTTTTGGAAACGGTTCGAAAGATATGACGAGAATATAATCAAGTTTAGGAATAAGGTACAAATTAAGATTTAAACTTTATATAATTTAATTGTTAATCATTTTATAAAATTAAAGTAATCTTGATTTTTTAAAAATAAAAATAAAAAATTCGTAATTATTCTGCTACGATCGGGATCAAATCATGGCCCAATTTCCCAGAAACCACTCCCTTGTAAACTCAATATTATTTTCTGATATAAATTTTATTGTATATTTAAGCACGCAACATTATTATTTTATAGAAAATTTATTGTATATTTAACCATAGCTCACTTAATCTTTTGGGTTAAATTCGTTATACACAAATTATGAATATACTTCTTTAATTTTAAAATTATTAGTAATTTTCTTATAATTTTGATTTTATAATACCCGTTTTCTTATCATCAATTCTTGTTAAAAACTCTTAATTGCAAATTCTAAAGTGACGTTAATTTCAAGACATGGTATTATATAACGTAGTATTGAAGTTTATAATTAGAGTTTGTAATGAAAATTGACCAAAGACAAGTATTATAAAATCAAAATTATAGATAATTTTAAAAAATCAGAAGGCATAATAATAATATACCTAACTATAAAGACTCCAGATCTTTTGTACCTCTATTAATCAATTTATTGAGCTGAGGGCCTCTCATGCAGTAGTAGGCTAAATTCAGTTGAGAATAAGCCTGTTGGAATATACAACTAGCCCACTTGGATTTGGACCTCACCCTACAATTTCTCTATACTCAAATCGGAGAGGAGGAGTCCAAGTAGCAATTCCTTTATTATTATCATTATTTCCTTGAGATCTTCGACTGAGAAAAACAATTAATATGGCGAAGAATAAGTGTAAAAAGTTATCCAATACTTTTTTATTTCAATCCTTTAATTATTAAGTTTTTACTCCAATCTTGAATCATTTGAAATTAAGTTCTTCATTAATATTAAGTAAAATCTAAGTAGGTATATACATCCTTTTTATTAATGATGACAACAGGCCGACTTATGAGTTAATCCTGCTAATTTTTTAAAAATTAAAGTATAAAAATAATGTTTTTTTAATTGAGTATATGCCTAAGTTGCCTACTTGAGTCTAGAGTCATTCTAAGTCAACTCACCGAAAACACTTGAATTTAAGCCTAGTTCATTGCTATCCTTGTTTTTATTTGTTTATATAACTTAATTTATATTGATACCATTTTTAAATTTTTTGTTAAAAATATTAACAGAAGTCATAATATATCAAAAGATTTAGCAGTTACAATACTAAAATATAAAATAACTTTGAATTGAACTATCATTCAATTGATCACCGCATTGGAGTAAATGAATAAACAATATTTAGAGTTGATGTGTCTGAACAAAACAAGAGAAGCAAGAAATAAAAATATATTATCTAAAGGAAATATCCTCATATCTCTTTTCTATGATTTGTTCACTCCCACACAAAACTGAATTGGGTGACCAAAAGGTGCCTCGACCTCTTCTTCCTGGAAAACGGAATAATAATCAGTCACACCTTTTCACAAAGAACAATTATATTTAATTGTTTGATTAATATCATTAAAAAAAACAATTAGTTCGCTAACTTTGGAGGTGATGAGAATAAACAAAGATTCTTGGTGTGTTAGTGAGTGTCGATGTCACCAAATAAACAAAGAAACTGAGATGAATAATTGGATTGCACCTTTCCATTTTTAAAATCAAAAGCTGTGTAATTTGGTCGTCACTCGTCAGGAAGCTCTTGTCGTGGCATATGGGAACTTAAAGGCATCAATCAAGCCATCTTCTCTATTGTTTGGTTTTTATATTATCATGACTCTCACACATTTGTGCCCTCAAAAGTTCCTTACACAGTCTCTTCTTTTTATTCCTTATTCTTTGTTGTCTTTTTTCTGATATTTGAAGCTCGATGCTTGTAGTCGATGATTGTTCTTTACATTTAAAGATACAAAAATCGCATTTGATAGAATTTATTCATTCATCTTATGAGAGAACATAGCATCTTCAATTTTAAAGATAAAATATGCTTGATCACTAATTTAACATATTTAACAGTGTCTAATTTTTTAATTTTTTCAAATAAGTGTCTAAATTTTTAAAATTTTCAATTGAATGATTAATCTTTTAAAACCTTAAAATTTTAATTTAAAAATTATTTTTAATAATATGACATGTCTACTAAATATTACGTAGATATCTATCTATTAGTTATATCTTCAACAATTAAGATTTTGAGCTGAATTGTTAAGATTTTAAAAAATTGATCACTAAATTGAAAATTTTAAAAATTTGGGTACTTAATTTTTAAAAAAATCCTAAAATATTAAACATTTTAAGATTGATTATCCCTTAATAAAATAAAGTGGTAAAATATATTAAGAAAAAGACTATATAGTATAACTATAACTTATTAGACATGTAGGTTGTAGTTAAAGTATTATATAAACAACTTTGTTTTGTTTGGATTGAGGTTATGAGTGTGTAAAATACAAATTTTTACCATTGGATTTTGTGAATGCTTCTTCCTCCAGCATGTTCAAGTTTAGTGAAGTTTTTTTATTGAGAACATTTCTTATCTTTTTTTATAGGTTAATTCATATTGACAACATATCTTATCTTTTTCTTTTTTTGTTGAGTTTTACTCATGTTTTGGATTAAATTGAAGTCGAGTTTGACTTTTTTTAATCTTAATTTAAATTATTCGATATGGGTTAATCATAAACTTCTAAATTTCAAATCAAATTTGATCCAAGTTTTGATTATTTTAATTTTTTAAAATTTTAATGAAATTGAATTTAAATGATGTATGTCAAATATCGAATGGCTTAGACATTATCTTCAAAGTATGAACTCGAGTGTAGTCTCGAGGAAGATGTGGCCGTATCAGATACCTTGGAAACCTAGATTTGGATTCCTTGGTTCTTTCCTCAGTTTCTGTTTCTTTGTGAAGACGCATTCTTTTATCATACTAAGTATGATGTCTGGTAATACTTTCTGACAATTGCACGGTGGCTCCAACACTCAGCTTGCCCCATTGAATATAAACTTCATCGATCAAAAATTCTCAGTGAACTTTACATTCCAAAGTGAATCGAATACTTGAAAGGTGACAAACTTGACTTTTCCTACGCTATCTCAAAACATAAAAAATTATGGTCTTTAGGTGATGGGGTATACAGATGCAGTGTATTTAGCATACTTGAAAAGTGAATGGAATACAGTTCATTACTGCTCTCCATCTACCCTTCTCTTGCAATATTGATGTCATTGCTTACCCCTAAATTTTCATTATTTATTATCAACTTTTTGAATCAGGAATTACTGAATTGAAGTAGAGTTGATTTCTTTTGTTTCCACTCTTTTTCTCTAGCCTTAATTAGTTGCTCTAATAATACTTTCTGGTTCTTGTAGCCATTTGTATTAATTATTGTTTTGTTAGGCTTTGAGAATTATGTCCTAAAAGAGAAGAAAGGCTTGTACCCTTTTATAAAAATTTGTTCAGTAAATTATTACTTGATCGACATATAAGTTAGAAATCCACAGCTTCCTTAAGATTTATCAGTAAAATATTTCACGAGTTAAGAGTCATAAAGAAAAGAGTCTTTGTCAATTCATACGGTTTAACAATGTCGTGTATCTTAAATTTCTGTTATTCTCGTGTGCTCTTTTGACTAAGGGTTACTCGAATGGTATCAATAAAACATAATATAATATATAATATAAAGGATATGGGCCTTGAGGTCGTTATAATTAATATTACGTAAATGATATCAAAAAGTTGTAAATTATTTAGTGATGATGAAGTGTATTTGAGATGATAAATTTGGTCTCTTATCCAAGTTTGTAAAAATAGCTTAACATTGCATGAAAATTTAACACAAAGGGGGTGTGATTTTCTTATGCTATTGAATTAGTTTATTGTCTAATTCTCTCGGTAGATCCATCCATCATTAAATAACTCTTTTGATTATTTTATTGTGATTGCTTTACAGTGAGTATGTTGAGAATGTTTGGAACATTGAGATTGGATATTGGTTTTAGTCATTTAAATTTGTCAATGAGCACAAAGCCTTGAGAAGGAGAAAACTCAGCCGTTTTTCCAAGAATATTCACGCACAACAAATGTGCACCTTTCCACAAAAGCAGCTTAGTGGGTGTATGAAAGAAAGACAAATAATTCATGCGGGTAAAGGAGCAATAGCAGAATAAAGTTCTCTCGGCTCAACGAAAATATGTTGATAAGAGTTAAGTTTTAGTCAACAAGAACCTCAAGAATTGATATTAAATGTTAATGATTATAATGTATTTGATATAAATAATAATACATAATATATAATATATAAATTTAGTAAACATAATAAATCAATATATTTAAAAAATGTTATTCCTTTAATTTATTAATTCTCAATTACTATGATAACGAGATAATCTATGTATATTATATAAATTATCTCGATATTTTAACAACAAAATTAATAAAAAAAAGATCAGAAAAATTTTAGATAAGATTGAATGTTTCTCACAAAAATTATAAAAAACAAAATAAAAGTCAATATACTCAGTGCACAAAGCTTTCCGCTTTGTTGAAGTCTAGGCAGAGTTATAATGTATATAGCCTTCCTTTTGTATTTTTAGAAGTTGTTTCTGTTATTTGAACATGTGACCTTATAGTCACAAAGAAGCAACTTTAACAATTGCTTCAAAGCTCACCTCCTATAAAAGACAAAATATTAAATAAAATTGATAAAATTACTAGAAAATATAATATCCTTTAACTAAAAAAGGCCCACAATTTTCATAGCGTTGCTTTATTTTTAAAATTCTCTAACAAATAGAAAAAGAGAACATAAAAATCAAAATAACTTTATACGATATTCAATCATCTCTAGCTAAAATTTTGTCCTATTGGTTTTATGTGTTTTTGGCCTCTTTCAATTTATTTTTGGATTAAAACATACTTGTACACTAATTATCATTTGAATGTAGAAAAACATAATGTTTCTTCATTTTTTATGGTGCTTACCAGATCCACCCTAATTTCGTCCCCTCACCATGTTAGACTAGGGCTTCTACGATTGGTTACATGCTAAAATCAATGTTCTTTTAATCTTAGACTCTTGGGTCTTGTTTCTTGGGCCACTTATTTTATTTACACAATATTTGTTAATATCTTTTTGTTACAACAACTTCTGCACTTCAAGGCTATATATTACGCCTTTCGTTCATAGAAATAGATTGAGACGATTTTATTCTTCATTCCTTTTCTATCATGGTATCAGAGCATTTGCTTCCCTCTATACCGGTAATAGCTTTGTTTATCTGCCAACATTTTTCTCTTGTATAATTTTCTGCTCTTTCTTTCTACTCCATTTTCTTCTTGAGTTGTTTTCACCAGTTTCATCGTGTCAGGTGGCCCTTCATACGCTATTATTACTGCAAATCCATCTCAACATAATCAAAATACAATAAAACCTTAAGATCACCCAGCCAGCCCTTACTATCTTCATCTTAGTGAAAACCCATCTCTCATTCTTATTTCTTCTTTATTAAATGACACAAATTACCACTCATGGGCTAGATAAATGAAAATGGCTCTTTTATCAAAAAATAAACTAAGATTCATAGATGGCACTATCCCTATTCCAGACAGAAATGATTTTCCGTTTGATTATTGGGAAAGGTGCAACACAATGGTTTTGTCCTGGCTACCTAGATCTGTTTCAGATTCAATTGCTCAAAGTATTATATGGTTTGACACAGCTATGAAGGTTTGGAAAGACTTGGAAAACAGATTCTCTCAAGCGGACTCTTTCAGAATTTCTGACCTACAAGAGGAAATCTATAGTTTTCGACAAGGTACTCTCTCTGTTTCTGACTACTACACTCATCTCAAAATACTATAGGATGAATTTTTCAACCTCAGACCCATACCCAAATGTAGCTGTCAACTTCGATGTTCTTGTGACCTCCAGAATTTTATTATAACTTACCAAGATGCTGATTGTGTTATTAGATTTCTTTGAGGGTTAAATGATTCTTATTCCACTATCAGGTTCCATATTATGCTGATTGAACCTTTACCTAATCTTAAAAAGACCTTTGCTATGGTAGCCCAATACGAATGACAGCTAAACAACCCAAACCATACTCTATCCCCCTTACCCATTACTGAACCTCAAGCCTTTATTACTCAAACAGATCCCAAAAGACAATACCATCAAACCAAAAGACCTATTTGTGGGAACCTTGGGCATATAGAATCTAAATGCTACAAGAAACATGGATTTCCACCTCATTTATCCTCAAACAGCCGCAGCACAACCAAAAACAGAGATTCAAATTCCAACAGGCATAAGGCAATCAATTCAGTAGAAAGTCACCTGGACAAACAGTCCTTAGATGCTGACCATCTTTCAGCTGTTAGACAATCTTCTTTAACAAGCACTCTCGGTCACAACCTCACAACAGAGGAATATACACAGCTCATGCAATTACTGCACAAAGACAAACAATCCAAAAGCAAATCTATCATTACTAGACAAGTCAATACTGTCTCAATTGATCCCAAAGGTACAATCAAACCTGATTTATTTTCTTCTCCATGGTCATCTACCTGGATCCTTGATTCCGGCGCTACAGACCACATTGTCTATTCCTTAGAACACTTCTCCACATACAATACAATAAACAACCTTACAGTTAAATTACCCAATAGGGAACACGTTCCAATTACACACAAAGGAACCGTACACATTCTTTCCCTTACTCTCACTGATGTACTCTTTATCCCTATTTTTTCTTTTAATTTAATCTCCATTAGCAAACTTACCAATTTCTCTCATTGCCAACTGATTTTTTCTTCTGATTCTTGCTCCATTCAGGACACCAACTCCTTGAGGATGATTGGTTTTGCTAGACACAAAAATGGTCTCTACTGCCTCTCCTCAGCTATACCAGCCACCAACCCTATCCTTTGCAGCATTTCCTCACACCAGAAGCACCTTTGGCACAGACGTTTAGGACACCTATCCAATCAAAGACTGCAAACACTTTATAGCATAGATAACTCTGTTACTTTTCATTTTACAGATCAATGTGATGTTTGTCACTTTGCTAAACAGAAAAGACTACCTTTTAATTCCAGTACATCTATTACTAATTCTTGTTTTGATCTAATTCATGTTGACTTCTGAGGTCTTTATCATACACCTTCTATCCTTGGACATAAATATTTTTTAACCATTGTGGATGACCATAGCAGATTAACATGATGACCCACAAAACTGAAACCAGGGATTTGCTACATAATTTTTTTGCCTATGTTGAACGCCAGTTTAACAGAAAAATCAAGTGCATTAGAAGTAACAATGGCATTGAATTCATTACGACAAATTTCTACAAAAAAAACATGGCATACTGCATGAAACCTCATGTATTGAAACACCGCAGCAAAATGGCAGAGTTGAACGGAAGCACCAACATATTTTAAATGTGGCAAGAGCACTGAAACTACAAGCCCATCTTCCTACCATTTTCTGGAAAGATTATGTACTACATGCCACCTACCTCATTAACCGAATCCCCTCCCCCATTTTAGGTAATAAGTCACCTTTTTTTATTCTCTTTGATACTAATCCTGACTTGTCTACTCTCAGAGTATTTGGTTGCCTCTGTTTTGCCTCCACCAAAGAAGCTCACAAAGGCAAGTTCGACACGAGGGCACGCAAGTGCATTTTTCTTGGTTTTGCTACAAGCACAAAAGGATACAAGTTGTTTGACCTTATCAGCCAATAATATTTCCTATCCCGTGATGTCTTCTTTTATGAACAGATCTTCCCCTATCGTATTTCCCCTCCAACCTCTTCCTTTGACCCATTTATCCTACCCAACCTCACACCATTACCTACCTCTGATCCTACATTATCTATATTATCCGATTCCCCGCCTTCTCCCTCACCATTTCTTTCTCCTTCACTTGTCCCTCCCCCATCACCTGTCTTAGTCCCTAGACGATCCACCAGACCATCCAGACCCCTTTCTTACCTCACTCGTTATGACTGCTCTACCTTACCTCTTACCTCTCTGCACCACCTTTCTTCTGTTATCTCTCATAACCATCTCTCTCCCCAATACAGTCATTACATTGCCTCTGTTCTTTCCTTACCCGAACGTACATCCTACACACAAGCAATTCAACACCAAGAATGGAGGGATGCTATGACTGTCAAATTACAAGCTTTGAATGATAATCATACCTGGGATCTTACCTACTTACCTCCTAGAAAGTCTGCCATTGGGTGTAAATGGGTACACAGGTAGAAATTCATCGCTGACGGTAGTCTTCAACATTGCAAAAGCCAATTAGTTACTCAAGGGTTCAACCAACAAGAAGGGATTGATTATACCGAAACATTCTCACCTGTTGTCAAGATTACTACCATCAGAGTTTTATTGGACATTATTGCTTCCAAAGGCTGCAACTCCACCAACTGGACATCAATAATGCCCTCTTGCATGGCGACTTACACAGGGAGGTCTACATGAAACCTCCCCCTGGTCTTCCCCTGCTACATCCAGAGTTAGTATGCCATTTACACAAAAGCATTTACGGATTAGAATAATCTAGCAGATAGTGGCATTCCAAACTCACCTCTGCCCTTCTTTCCCAAGGCTTCACTCAATCCACCTCCGATTATTCAATGTTTAGTAAACATCACCTTAGTGGTTGCCTCTTTCTGCTCATCTACATCGACGACATTCTCCTACCAGGTGACACTCTCGACCTCATTCACTCCACCAAATGTTTCCTAGATTTTGCCTTCAAAATTAAAGACTTAGGCCCAGCAAAGTTCTTTCTCGGTTTGGAGTTGGCTCGTTCTTCATTTGGCATCAATCTTTCCCAACACAAATACACCATTTAACTCCTTCAAGACACCGGCTTTCTCCACTATAAATCTGTCTCCACTCCTATGATCACCACCCCTCGCTCTCTATTTGATGGTGAACCCCTCTTCAACCCTACTCCCTTCAAATGTTTAGTTGGAAAGCTCCTATATCTCATTACCACTCGGACGGACATCTGTTATGCCGTTCAACAACTCTCCCAACATATGTCGCTTCCCACAACCACGCACATGCAAGCTCTCCATCGCATCCTTCGTTATCTCAAGGGTTCTCCCGGCCAAGGCCTCTTATTTTCTAGTACCCACGACCTCCACCTACGAGCTTTCTTCGACTCCGATTGGGCAACTTGTCCAAACACTCACCAATCCATCATCGGCTACTGTATTTTTTTGGGCCCCTCCCTTGTATGCTGGAAATCCAAAAAGCAATCTACCGTTTCCCGAAGCTCCTTTAAGGCGGAATATTGTGCCCTAGCCGCCGCTACCTGCAAACTCCAGTGGCTTCGTTACCTCCTCCATGATTTTTCAATCCCTCACCCACACCCGGCATACCTCTATTGCGACAACAAATCCACAATCCACATAGCCGAAAACCCTATTTTTCACAAACGTACGAAGCACGTCGAAATCGATTGCCACATTGTTCGTGACAAACTTAAGACCGGCTCCCTTCACCTCCTTCCCGTCCCCTCTACTAATCAACTCGCCGACATTTTTACCAAACCCCTCTCCGACCATCTCTTTCGCTCCATGCTTCTCAAACTGGGTGCAATACACAACGTGTACCGTCCTGTTTATGGGGGGTACCAGATCCACCCTAATTTCGTCCCCTCAACATGTTGGACTAGGACTTCTACGATGGGTTACAGGCTAAAATCATTTTTCTTTTAACCTTGGACTCTCAGGTCTTGTTTCTTAGGCCACTTATTTTGTTTACACAATATTTGTTAATATCTTTCTGTTACAACAACTTCTGTACTTCAAGGCTATATATTACGCCTTTCATTCACAGAAATAGGTTGAGACGATTTTATTCTTCATTCCTTTTCTGTCAGTGCTTTATAGCATTTGATAGACAAATTATGTGCTTTAGACT
>JAOQMS010000180.1:3096422-3107307 GCA_027563885.1 Erythroxylum longipes | reverse complement strand
TTGAGACGATTTTATTCTTCATTCCTTTTCTGTCAGTGCTTTATAGCATTTGATAGACAAATTATGTGCTTTAGACTTTTGGAAATAATCTCTCCACTAGTTAGGTGTAAGACTATATACTACTGAATTTCTACAAACCTCATGTTTCAGCATAACTTTTATTGAATTGTTGTTGTTGTTATTGTTATTATATATTATTATATGCTTCAGAATTCAAGGTTTTTAACTTCTCTCCACATTGGCATTACGATGGATTTGGAGGAGAATCTAATTTTATTTAGTGATCTTCCTGTGTTAAATGATATTATTCTCATATCAACTTTCGTATACCAATTCTGAACATTAACTGTTCTGGGCTTAGAGCAGAACGGACATTAATTAAATATTGATATTTCTATCTTCAAAACCACCATACACGGAAGCAATCATTTGACAATTCTACACGAAATTAAGTTGAAAACATCCCATGCACATATTTATTGCTAGAACTAGAAGAACATTTCCTGGTGGTCCTATATTCATCGCTTGATTTGACAGTGATTCGCCCATGGACTTCTGGACTTTCTACATGTATCGACTATCGACAAAACCAAAATAGGAAGCACTTATCGAAAAGATGTAAACCAATTCTATTTTCTTTTTACAAAAGAATAACCCTATTTTTTGGAATTTATATAATAATTTATAAATTATATATTTTAAATAAATTGTTTTACGAAATGATAAATTTAAACCAAATAACAAAATCCAATCGAACCCGATTTGTCAGCATTTGAGACTTTTAAGAAGTCCCTGCCTCCGAATTCTACTTTAGTCAACACAACAATTGCCAAGTCTCGACCTACCACAGGGAACTGAGGTGAAAAGTCAAGATGAACGCTCGCATTCACATCCAACTTTTAACGACTACATCAGATTTCAATTTAATCAAGTGTGTCCGGTTTTGACCTCTAAGTCTTGAAAAGAACCTCCTATCACTGTTTTCACATTTCTTTGTTTAACGATGGTCGAGACTTTCCTTGGTGTTTAGCTCAAGATATATAGCGCATAACAGAATTGCTAACTAATGTGCTAGTGCCTACATTTGAATTTCCGATTTCGTAGTGTGAAGGTAATAAACAAGGAGGGATTTGGTAAAACGAAGAGCTAATTTGTCTAAGATTATGTAGTTTATTAGAAGAAACTTAGCTTTTGAAGTTAAGTAATGGAGACATGATGTTATCGAATCCAATACTCATCTTGAAACAAAATTTTGAACTCTTTTAAGATTTAACTTATTTTAATGTATTTAATTAAAATTGTTAACAGGTCATAAAGAATTCGATTTTATTATAATTTTTTGGTAATATAAAAATTTTAAATTAAAACGATATTATTTTCATTAATTTAGAGTATTTCAAATCATTTAAATTAAAGTCAATTGATTCTTCAAATTTAAAACTAATCTAAAGTGATATTACTAATCCAAAGTGCCATCTCTAGGTGTGCCTAACCTGAAAAGATTCTTCGTGACATATCGTATCATGATCTTCAAGCAACTTGATCATGGTGGTGATGAAACAAAAACCAGGACTTTTCATAACTTGCTATTGGCATGATTATGCCATGAACCATATATGTTGAATCCGTAAGAGAACAACATCCACCAAAAGTTAGGTATTTGTCAGTGTCAAAGAAGCACAATTAAATATCGCTATGCAGTATGCGTAAAACAAATATGCATGGCTACTGAGGTTTCAGAGCTTGAAGATAAGGGTCCGATTCTTCCTTTGTTCCATCTCGAGTTGCAACCAAAATTATGCACTAAACAAACATATAAAAGATAAGAACTTGTTTATTATTCTATAAAAACAGTCTATTAAGTATGTAATAAGTTTTATTAAAATAATTATTATCTAATATATTTTTAAATATTTTTAAAACGAGTTTTCCACCTTTTATTCTGTACTAAGTAATGGTAGTATATAGGGAAAATCGTTGCAAGTGTTATATGTTGAGTGGCTAGCTGGAACAGGATATATAAGTGCTGAAGAGTACCCGACATTCTTATTTTAACCTTTCGCTATACTCTCTATTGGTCATCCTCTCTTATCGTTGAGCAATTGTTAAAAAATGTGATCTGACTTAAAAAATTAGTCGCTGACTAAGCTAAATGCTTGAGCAGGAAGTCCTCCAAGGCCACCAAAGATTGACTTAGTCAATTTACTTCTCTTTAATCTCTTTGCTTCCTTTTGACTTAATAGCACACCATGTCGATATTTGGTCTTTATTAGTCTTCTCAAATATTATAAATCTTGCTGTCGAGATGATTTGGTCAGACAGAAAATATCACAAGAGCTTTGCACCAAAAGATGACTATCCATGCGAGGTGAGCTCCTATTATCCTTTCTCGCTTTACAAAACCTTGTTTTCGTAGGTTAACCTTAAAGCTCTAGGAAAAGATATCAGGATTGTCTTGCCCGAGTTAACTTCAATATCCAAAGCTTTTGTAATGGAGTTAAGACTCACAATAAGCTTAAAGAATAACTTCTCTCAAAATAATAATTAAAGTGTTGATCTAGCAAATAAAGTTTTAGATTTCAGATTAAGCGTGAAGTGATACTATTATAATTACATGTCAAATGATATTATTACAATTACAAATATAATAATTGCAAGAATTATGAACAGATAACAATTAAATTATAAGGTAAAATTGATCATTTAATGTATGAGATTGATTGTATCAGAATTTTATAATTATTTCATATCAAAATTTAGCATTAAATGAATTAAAACATTAATATTAATCAATAATGGGTACAATTAATCGACAAACAAGTAATTATTATAATGTAAAATTTGGATAGATTTGAGATAGGGTCATTAAATTTACTAAATTCAATAGAGTTGTTCCAGTGGATTATAGATATTGAAGTTATCACTTTGGCTGATGCTTCAAGGAGTGATTTAACCTCAAGTGACATAGAAAATGCTATGAACTGACTTCTGAATCCCAACTTCGCTCTTTTTCAATTGACACAAAGTGAGATATAGGCATTATAGCATGTTCCCTCAACCGTTACTCATTGTCATTACAGATAACTATAAAAGAATGCAGCCATTTGAGATACCCTACAAACTGCTAGAGCCGAGCATGTCGTAGCCAAAAAACGTCAAAGCAACTTTCCGAAGTTATACTACTGCCTTTTAACGAAGATTACTTGATCAAGCCTTTCTACAACAAACATAAGCAATATTCTTCCATACCCAAAAATCACAACTAATTTGTAAGCAAAAGGAAGTAGTTAACAAAGTGCTGGCTGGTGATCAAAACAAAACTGAATGTTATTAAACAAACAAATCTCTCTCAGGTAAAATCATTAGGGTTTTCATCATGAATTTCTGACACCAAATTTCCCTCCTAGAATAAATTTACATCGTCTTGTCTAAAACAATGCTACTGTGCAACAAAGTACATGGAGTCTGAGAAAGATGAATCATGAGGAATGCTTTGCAGGCAACTCTCGAACTCAGAAACAAGTTGAGGATAAGTCAGAGACCCTGTATTGCCCCAGCTGGTGCTTTCTGTAGTACTAGCTCCCGCACTGCTACTGTTTACCATGTCCATTCCAGGAAAGCTCTCCAACCCTTCTAATTGTAGATTGCAATAGGCCAATTCCTGATCTAACTCAACTGGAAAGCTGCTAAATCCCCCGATTATACACGAACCTGCTCCGTTGGAACTGTAGTTGGTGTTGTGCACTTGGGAACAAGTACTGTCTATGGAATTCAGTGAAGAAGTAGAAGATAGCATGTCAATGGAGTTCGCATAGAGCTGATGATCTTGAGTACTGCATGAACCGTCAATTGTGTAATTAGTGGAGTTGATGTTTGATTTTTCAAGGTCATCAGAAAATCTTCCCCCTAGCTTGATCAACAAGTTCCGAATCGACTCTTGATCCATGAGAGAAGGTTCCTGGCAGGCGTTTATCTCCGGCATGACTACAGGCAGCTCAGGCCAGTAAGGAGTTTGTTGATTTAACACACCAGGAGCAGCAAAATTGCCGTTTTCTCTCTTCATCTCCTGCTTAATCGTAGCCCTTCGTTCTTGTTGCTCCTTTCGCTGTTTCCCCAGAAGCTTTTTCTTCAGCCTTGTGTTCCAGTAGTTCTTAATATCGTTATCAGTTCTCCCAGGCAATTGAGCAGCAATTATGGACCACCTATCGAACATGTTCAATCATTGCAGTTCAGCCTCCGAACTACTCTTAAACTCGAATCCCATAAGGCTAATGACTAAAGAATGTTAAGAAAGTTCCAGGCAAGTAACTTACCTGCTTCCAATACTTATGTAGAGACTGCAGATGATGTTGTCCTCTTCCTCCGAGAAGCCTCCATGTTTAATGTTTGGTCGGAGATAGTTCAACCATCTAAGTCGACAACTCTTTCCACATCTCCTGAGACCTATATATTACATTCCCAATGAGGACATAAGCTTTTTTGCTAAAAGATAAGACAAGAAAAAGAAGTTTAAATAGTATTTACCTATCTTCTGTGGCAAGGCTATCCAGTTGCCTCCGGTGCCATTCTGTTCAATATAGGCCTTGAGTTTAGCATCTTCTTCAGGTGACCATGGACCTTTCTTCACGTTGGCTTTATCACAACAAGGTGCTCTCCCCATGTTTATGTCTAGCTTTTGTTGTTCGTGTGTTTAAAAAAAAGAAAAGTTAATGCTAACAACTAATAATCTTAGCTTTTCCTTCTTTATCTCTTGACAATAACAAGACTGGCAATGTTATATATAAGAGGATAAGAGAGAAAGAGAGAGAGAGAGAGAGAAACAATAGTAGCCGGAGAAGGAGAGACAGGAAGATTTCAAAAAGGAGTTAGAAAAATAATTAAAGGAAAGAAGGAACAAACTTTACGAATAGAATAGAGAATAAAATGGAAATGCCAGAACACTAGAGCAAGGTTGTTCCTATTTGTCCTTCTCAGTTCAGAATCTGTAACAGATAGCCTCTCTTATAATAAACCCGTCTCACACATAATCAGAGAGTTGGTTCACATTCGCCAGCTGATGAGGTGATCATGACCGTGCAATTTATAGACCAGACCAGATCAGGCTAACTTGGTCAGGGTGTTAATACTTGATGAGACCATCACTGGTTGAATGGTTCCTGATCATAGAAATCTTCATGCATTTATAGTTGCATTCGTACTCTCCTGGAAGCAATAAATGTGTTCTCTCTTGTGTGATTCTTTTCTTACATCTTGACTAGAAACAAAAGCTTATCTCCTCGTACACGTATTTCCTGATTTAACAAACTGTTAGAGTTTAATGTTTCTTTGTCCTATTTTACTTGGAAGTAATTAAAAGTTGAAAGCATTAAGAAATTATATTTTTTAATGGGGAAACCACATTATAACTTTAATCTCATACTAATTTAGATTTCTCATGTTTAGTACAAGTATATTTGAAGTTTTATAGGTTGAAGTGTTTTCATAACTTATTAACAAATGTCATATTCTAGTTTTATTGCTAACATAGATATATGTTTAAGCTCAAAGAAATATAATTTATGTTTAATTGGATATAAACTTGAAGTCTTAAGTAAACTTTAGCTACAAGAGATGTGTATCATGGTTAGTGGATTGAGTATTTTTAATTTTTAATAATATATAAAATTTTGCAACTATGTATTAGTATTATAATATAAAGTCTAGATAATTTTAATAGGATGATATGTTAAAAATGAAATAAATTGTAGATAACTAAATCCATCTTGTTATTCATCAGCAAAAGATCATAAGAGTAGAGAAGACTTTTGTCAGAGATAAGAGTACCAACTTAAAGTCTACATAATCAATGCACAAGGCTCCTCGTTTTGTACGTGGAAAGTCATGATATACACAACCTGAACTAATTTTAATTGTGTGAGATTTATTTTACAATTCAAATTTTATATTAAAAAATGGATTGAAATATTTTATTAAAAAGATATATTTATAATTACATCTTTAAGATTTAATCGTGTCTTGAAACGCGTTTTGAAGTAATTTGAAAAATACTAGTTATGAATAAGTTAACTCGTTTTGAAATACTTTGAAAAAATTTTAACTATGAATGAGTAAACGCGTTTTGAAATAGTTTGAAAAACTTTTAACCATGAATGAGTTATTAATAGCTATTGAAAAAGACAATTAGTTTATGCAAATTAGAAAAATCTGAGACCATCTAGAAGGAAAGTAACATCATTTTGTGAATGTGTAAGTTATGGTAGGTGACCAAATGGACAAACTAAAAGGAAGAAAAATTGCCACATAAGTCACAAAGTTTACCCTCAAAACGGGGTACATTTACCAATTAGAATTAAGATACACTAATCTATGTAATTGATTAGAATAATTAGAGACAAGGGATCAGATGCTTTGTTTCGATTAACCAGTTCTTACCTTATTTTATTAGATCTCATATAAAGAGTTAAAACACCTTAACAAAAATGTGGTGGTCCAACCTAGAGACAATACTATACCCCAATTTTCAATCAATTAGGGACACAGCATTGTGATTAGGCAAATGTTCAGTAGGAAGTCCACTGTCACATCCATTTACGCCACAAATAAGACCTTGTGCCTTGGCTGTTAGTGCTTTTTGCATGTTATAAACATAGAATTTATAATTATTCTAAATTAATTTGAAGTGAAGTTGCTTATTAATATACCTCTTTAAATTTGACTCCTCAGCTAAATTTGAGCCTGGTGTTATTGAAAATCCAGTGCCTTTCAATTGGTAACTACGTAAAAAAAGAAAATTTACCAATTGACCACCCACGAAACAGCTAATTAGTATTTAATCACCTTATAAAAGTAAGTGCTCCTGTAATCAGCTGATTTGACTGGAGCTAAACGAGTAAATGTCAATGGCGGTATTTTTATTACGCTGAGTGGTGGTTGATTGTGATTTTCCCTTTTCTTTAATGTGGTGCTCCTCGGATTTGTTTGAAAAAGTATGATATTTTTATTTTTTAGAAGATTAAATTAGTGGAAAATGAAGGTGACTGAACTGTTTTCAGTAAAGACTTGAGGGGTTTCTCTCAAAATCAAGTTTTAGAAGATTCTACTGAAACTGTATGGTACGATTAAACTTTAGGGTTTCTTCTTCTTTTTTTCTCTGTTTTGAATTAAATTCACATTTTAGAAGATTCTTTTTTATAAATTTATAAAATTATAATAATTTTCTCGTTTAATTAAAAATTCTTTTTATACAAAGTGAAATCGACTTTAAATGTCGCAAGTTCATATTAAAGTAACACTAAAGAAATTTGGACAAAAAGAGTGCACAACAACGTTTTCAACACGCAAAAGAAGCAAATAGTCTTCTTGGTAGGCCAACCTCTAAACTCAATTGGTCAATCCATCTCTTTCACTTTAATTCAATTATTTTAAAAAAAAAAAACAAAGAGGGGGGAAAGAAGAAAGGGAAAAGCTTCCATCAAGGTAAAGACTTGGTTTCATCTTTATTTGCATCTTCTTTTACGTTTGTTTGAACGAGTCATTACAGCTCAAGCCTCCATTGTTCTCGAGGCATTTCTCTAACAGATAAGAGATACCATTCTCGAGGCATTTTCCTTCCTACCACGTGTAATTTTTCTAATTCTTAATAATCAAACATTAGGTACATGAATCATAAACTATACATAAATTATTCGTGTTTATACAATAAGTCATTTACCTGTTGGACAATTTTGTCATTTTTCTATTACGCAGACAATTATTTATTATAATTTTTGGCTTTTTAATAAATTATCAGTTGAATTACGTAATTTGATTCAGATAAAGGTAATAAAGTGGCTCAATAAATGATTTAAATCAATGGGTCAAAATCTAGGAAAAAATGGATCTCGATTAATGTGAACCGGACCTATATCAGGCTTGTGATGGGAAAGCCCAATATGGAAGCTATATATAAAGATTAAGGTTTCCTGCAGTTGCTCATATATTATTCGTAAGCATACAGATCATCTGAACCGTTAAGAACGCTTACATTGTGAGAAAACTGTAGAAAGACGTTAAACGCATGTCAGTAATCGTTTTCCGTGAATGTCTCGAGAGATTGGAGCTCATTTTGACTATGAAAACTGCTTCGGAAGAAGAAATGAAACCCATAAGCCCGGGGCTGCTGGTGCGTGCTTTGCACGCACTCGCATTTGTCCCGACACATGGACGGCAGGGATTCAAACACGTGTGTACAGTGAACGTGCGTGTGCAATGCACACCAGCCCCATTACATGCGCAGGCATGACGTTTGCTGATGTCAGTGCATAGTGCTGTGCTGACATTAGCGCTACAGTGCTGTTGACGTCATGCCAACACCAGAAATAAAAAATTTCATAAATTCCCATAAAGTTGCCCCGGGTTTTTTTGGGTCAGTTACCAGGTCGGGGGAATTGTTAAATAGTTTTTTCAATTTTTCTGAATTTATTATGTTAGTAATTGGGTTCTGGAAAAGTTTTTAAAGCTTTTTAAAGCTAATTTTGAGTACATTTTCGTACTCCGAACTGCACATAAGGAGACATTTAAAGTTTTATGTCTTGTGTGGTAGGTTCGGTATTCGGGAAAGTATGATAGTCACTCTCATTGAGAATTTTTTTAATAAAAGTCTCAAATAAAGTTTAAAGACGATGTTTTTAGTACAAGTATGTGGTTATTTGACTGTGCATTTGTTTTTTTTAATTTATAATTGATTTTCACATACGTTATGCTCATATACAATGTGAGGATGACATAAAGATGTATCCCTTATGTTAGTGGACTTTCTAGGATACTGAAAAGAATGTAGTCACCAAATTGGCCTTTCAAGTCAATGTTTTGGATTGTTTTGTTCACATGTTGAGGATGTCTCTAGCCTTATGTTTGGTTATTTTGCTCAAAGGTGTTGGCGTTACATAAGGTTTTGAGATGTTCATAAAGGCATTAGATAGAGGAAAGTCGTTGCTTAAATGATCTATTCACCCAAAGGTGGTAGTGTCATGAGAGTTGATGTTTTGTACTCTGATCGCTTTTGTGTGAGGGTCTAATTGCATATATTATGTATTTAGCCCAAAGGTGTTTCATAATATATGTAATCATATTCTCGATATAGATATTGCTTTAATGCTTTAAGTATCGATGTTATCCTGCATTTTTACTGATCTTTACATTGTCTTTTCTATTTTACAGTCACCTTTTTTGTAATAACAATGTTGTCACGATTGAGACCTTAACTGGTTTCAATTTCAAGAAGTGAAAGAAGGATGTTGAGTTTACCCTAAAAATGGCTGACGTCAACATGGCTATGCATATCAAGAGGCCTTCTCTACTTACTGATATTAGCTCGGAACCTGATAAAGTAGCAATCGCAATCTAGGAGCATTCAAATAGGATATGCTATTTGACCATCAAGAGGTCGATCCCAGATCATCTGCTCAGTGGATTAGCGGATACGGTCATAACGAAGGAGTTTATGGATAACATTGCCCAGAGGTACAAGGTGTCTTCTCATGCAGAGTAGAGCACCTTGATTAAAGAGCTGTTCTCCATGAGGTATACAGGAGAAGGAGGCGTTAGAGGGTATATTATTAGGATGGTTCATCTTTAGAGCAAGCTGAAGGCACTAGATATACTTATTTCTGACACGCTCATAGTGCATTAGGCACTAAATACTCTCCGTTGAGAGTTTGAGATGTTGGCTACCTCCTACATCTCTTAAGATGAGAACTGGGACATCAATGCCTTGATTTCCCAGTGTACTGCGGCTGAGGAGAAGATTAAGAGTTCTCCTTATACAGCCTGTTTGTAGCTGTTAAAGGTAAAGGGAAGGCTAAACCCCAACAGCCTAAGGGTAAGGGTAAGAAACCCAAACCTTCTCCACAGATTCAGACCAGACAGTCTAGCATTTCTAAGGGCCCACATGATATAAAGGGTATGAGGTGTTTCTTTTGTAAGAAAAAGGGGCATAGAAAGGCCGATTGCCTGAAGTACAAGCTGTGGAAGGTTAAGCAGGAACTATCAGGTAACTCCCCGGCCTATATGATTCATGAATCCAATGTAGCAATAATCACATCAAGTTCTTAGTGGTTAGATAGTAGAGCTTCTAATCATGTTGCTTCCACAATGCAGGGGTTCACATCCAGGAGAAGACCGACTAAAGGAGAAGAGAAACTGATGGTCAGCAACAATGAAGAGGTGGATGTTTTTTTTGTAGGATATGTAGGTTTAAACCTCGATACAGGGTTTATATTAGTTTTACGAGACATATTTTATATACCGTCTTTTAGACGGAACTTGATCTATGTATCAATTTTGGATAAAGAGGGCAATCATTTTGTGTTTGATACTTCGGATGTAAATATTTTTATCAATGCAAGACATGTAAGAATTGCCTTCTTATCCTACGGATTATATACAATGTGTCTTACTACTAACAAAATTTATACCTTTTCTTATATTGCTGAACCCGTTACTTGAAAGAGAGCCTTTATAAAGGAAACATCGTACATGTTGTGGCATAAACGTCTTGGCCACATTTCCAGGGAAAGAGTTGAGAGATTGATAAAGGATAACATTCTCTCAACTCTGAACTTCAGTGATTTGGAAACATGTATCGATTGTTGTAGGGGTAAGTTGACCAAGATAAAGAAAAAGGAGTCAACTTGTGCTTCTGGTTTATTGGACCTTAAACATACAGACGTTAGTGATCCCTATACAATCACGTTATACAATGCTAGATATTTTTTAACATTTATAGATGATTATTCTCGCTATGGCTGTGTGTTCTTGCTTAAAGAAAAGTTTAAAGTTCTTGATAAGTTCAAGATCTTTAAGACTGAGGTTGAGAACCAATTAGAAATTTCAATAAAGATAGTCA
>JAOQMS010000180.1:3063504-3079472 GCA_027563885.1 Erythroxylum longipes | reverse complement strand
TATATGGTACAGCAGATGAGTGAGTTAATTAGGACCGCTCAATTTTTCCATAAACAATTTATCCTTTTCTTGTTTTTTCACTGTAACTGCTCCACCGCCATGGCCAGAGTTTCGATGCCTGATATCCTTTGAATCTTGCCATAAACAAGTCAAAAAAGTAAACCCCGAAGTTGTATTTTTCCAGTACAAGGAATAACACTAAACAGTCTCTCAACCAAAGTCAGAGACCTGTAGTTTTTAGACAATACGTGGCGCCTAAAAGGAGAGACAGTCGGTGAAACATTGAAGGAAGTGAACTGCCTGTGTACCTACGAACGAAACAAGCACAGAAATCCCATCAGTGAATAACACAATCTCGAGATGATGAAATCAAAGAGACACACACAAAAAGAAAAGAAATATTACCTTGTTGAGGAACAGAGAAGAAGGAGACAAACGGAGTCTGTCATAGTCGGAGGAGGAAGCGAAAGGAGATGGGCAGAGAAGAAAATTACAGTGGAGACCACCACCCATGGTTACAGCTCCCATCTCCATGAAAAAGGCAATGGCTCCGCAGTTACCACTCTCTGTCTCTCTCTACGCCGAAGGTGAAAGACAACGGAGGCTTACGTACGCGTATTTGGCGATGGGCCCGCTTCCTTTGCAAATGGATATACAGAATTCCCTCCACGTTTCCAGCACCGGTGAGCGTTTCTGTCCAATCGCTACAATATCTCACTAGCAGAGAAGGCCCTTGAGTTCATTTCCTTTTGGTTTAATATGTACTTGTCGTTTACTTTGGATTCAAATTTTTATCACAAATCGTGCTTCCTATTGAACGGTAATTTCGCTTCGGTTCGTTTAAGTAAAGATTTAACCTTCTTAGTTGAATATCGTCGAATAATTTCATTAGCTTTGGAACATCTCCCACGCATATAAATGTTTGAAGTATTTTTCTTACATACAAAATAATACAAGTATATATCATAATAAAGAAAGCAACAAGACATATATATATAACTGAAACTATTCTTTAACTCTCAACAAAATGTTAATAAAATATACAAGTACTTCCTTCTCGAAGTACTTATAAAGAACTCCCTATTCTAAGCCTTTATAATGAGAATCTCCCAAAAGCTCTCAACTCTCAAAGCTCTCTTCTCTGAGTAATTTTTCTTAATAAGTGAATGACTCAATGATTGAATCTCTGAATAGCTCTCAACTCTAATGAGCTATTTGTAGGCTCTTTTTGCTTAGAAAGCAAGTTCAAAATCTTTAAGGATCTCCACAATCTTAGTTGATCTTATCAACTAAAGATTACACTGCATCACACCGACCAAGGGGACATCCCCTTTCCCTTAGGACTCTCCTAATTGGCTACATTACATCAAACTCTAATTAAGTAAAGATTACATGTCAACTTGGAAGATTGCATTCATATCTTTGAAGATCTCCGCTATCTTCACATAATTCTCCTACATGGTCTTTATCTTTTAGATTTAATAAATCTCCAATGTGATATTCAAGTTGAGCTTGCCACATCATCATGTGCCACATTACTCACAGTTGTCACGTCACTGCTGATGTATTTTCTAAGTCACCAAGGCTTGTCCACATATAAGTCCAGCAATACACGTCCATGGATAAGTCCATCTTCTATAATCAAGCTCACTCATGATGCAGTCTCGTTGCTCCATGACTAAGTACAAGTCATAATCCGAGTTACTATAAAATCTCGCATGTTTTACATACCTTCGACCTGCCTCGTCGAAGTCAAGTGCTTATGCGCCTTTCCTAGCTCACATGCTTTCGCGCATCTTTGGGTCTTGTATGACTTAGTTTGCCAACTTTGTGAGACCTCGCATCCGAATCTCACATCTCGTTGAAGATTTCTGCCAATTTGCGTCTATGCGTGCACACTCGTATCGAATCTCACCTACTCTCAAGATCTTTGCCGATACTTCCCGCATCCCTCGCCTACTTCGCAAGTTCCTCGAGTTTTGCTCGCCAACTCACAAGACTTCACCTTGTTCCCTCGTCAACACGGCTTTCTTGTGCTGACCTGTGTGCCAAGCATTGGCCAAGGCTCGTCAACACTCGCACTGTCCCATAGTCTGGACTTAGGGGTCTAATAAACCACCCACACTAGAAGAATTCGATGCCTTTGTCGAAATAATCTATAGGCACTCTTCCTCGAGCGGTTCCCTCGAAGACTCCTTTGCCAACTGTCGAAGACTGGAGTAAGCCTTTTCTTCCATTGGCACCTTTCCGACATACCACCTCCTCTTTCCGTCGAGTTTGTTTTTGCATGGGTCCTCCTCCACGAGGCTCATAACATTCAAATAGGCGATGTTGTTGATGGCTCCTTCCCTCGATTCCTCCTTTGTCCTTCGTGACTATGGAATTCATCTACTCCTCGTCCTTCTTCCTCTTCGGGCATTCTTGAGTATAATGTGGTGCCTCACAAATGAAGCATGCAATCTTCCCCTTCAATTGCTTCTTCTTATATTGAGAAGATTCTCCTACCTTCTCTTTGCCTTCCTCCTTGCCATCCTAGGTTCCACCATTTTTCTTGCCCTCTCCATTGGGTAGAATTGGTAATGACAATTAGAGATCCACTAAAGCATCTACCGCCGCTATTGCCCTAGGGAGGTCCTTCACGTTCTGCCTTTGAAGCTCCATTTGTGCCCAACCTTGCAAGCTGCTAATGACATTGAACAACTTGTCTTCCTCTGACATGTTCCGCACGTCCGATATCACCGATGTGAACTTCCTCAAATACTCCTTCACCGAGCCGTCTTGCTTCGACCCCTTCAAACCTTCCCTTGCAAGCCGTGAAATGTGTTGGATAAGAACTGTTTCGTTAGCTCCTTCTTCAGCTTGTCCCACTTATCAATGGGAGGTCTACCCACACTGATGTCATTAGAGATCCTCGTTCTCTACCACAGCTTGGCATCACTCGCCATGTACATTGATGTGATTGACACCTTCTCGGAGTCCGCCACCTTTGCCGCTGCAAAGTACTGCTCCATATCCCACAAAAAAATTTCGAGCTCTTTGGCACTCCGTTTGCCATCGAAAACTTGTGGCTCTCACACCTTCACCATAGTGCTTTTCACTTAGACACCCGTCTCGTGCTTTGCCATCGCACGTTTGAGCATCAACAGATCATAACTCATCTCCTTACGAGCCTTCATTTATTCCTCAAGCGCTCTCATAGTTGCTAGAGATTCAATCATTGAGAGAAATCATTCAGAGGAGAAAGCTTTGAGAGTTTAGAGCTTTTGGGGGGTTCTCATTATAAGGGCTTCGAGTAGGGAGTTCCTTGTAAGTGTTTCGAGAAGGAAGTACTTGTATCTTATATATATATATATATAGCCATAGCTACTCTTTCATTAACTTTCAACAAAATGTTAACACAAGATACAAGTACCTATATATATATATATATAGCCATAGCTACTCTTTCATTAACTTTCAACAAAATGTTAACACAAGATACAAGTACCTCCTTCTCGAAACACTTACAAGGAACTCCCTACTCGAAGCCCTTACAATGAGAACCCCCCAAAAGCTCTAAACTCTCAAAGCTTTCTCCTCTGAGTGATTTCTCTCAATGATTGAATCTCTGAATAGCTCTCAACTCTAATGAGTTATTTATAGGCTCCTCTTTCTTAGAAAGCAAGTTCAAGATCTTTAAGGATCTCCACAATCCTAGTTGATCTTATCAACTAAAGATTACATTGCATTACACCGACTAATAGGAAGACATCCCCTTTCCCTTTAGGACTCTCCTAATTGGCTACATTACATCAAATTCTAATCAACTAAAAATTACATGCCAACTTGGAAGATTGCATCCATATCTTTGAAGATCTCCACTATATCCATATCTTTGAAGAGCTCCACTATATTCAGATGATTATCTCACATGGTCTTTATCTCTTAGATTTGATGAATCTCAATGTGATCTTCAAATTGATCTCGCCACGTCATCATTTGCCACATCGCCCACAGTTGCCACGTCACTGCTGATGTGTTTTCCAAGTCACCAAGGCCTATCCACACATAGGTCTATCAATGCACATCCATGGACAAGTCCATCATCCATGATCAAGCTAGCTCATGGTGCAGTCTCGTCATTCCATGACAAAGTACAAGTTATAATCCAAGTTAGTATAAAACCTCACATGTGTTACATACCTTGGACTTGCCTCGCTGAAGTCAAGTGCTTATACGCCTTTCCTCGCTCGCATGTCTTCGCGCATCCTCGAGTCTCTTATGACTTAGTTCGCTAACTTCGCACGACCTCGCATTCGAATCTCACGTCTCGTTGAAGATTTCCGCCAATGCGCGTCTACGCGTGCATGCACGTATTGAATCTCACCTACTCTCGAGATCTTTGCCGATACTTCCCGCATCCCTCGCCTACTTAGCAAGTTCCTCAGGTTTTGCTCGCCAACTCGCAAGATTTCGCCTTGTTCCTTCGTCAACACGCCTTCTTCATGCTAAACTGTGTGCGAGCCAAGGCTCACCAACACTCGCACAATCACGCAGTCTGGATTTAGGAGTCTAACATTATCAATAGCAATAGCTATTTTTCCAATTTGTCGATCTCCGATTATAAGTTCTCGTTGACCACGACCTATAGGAACCAAGCTATCTACTGCTTTTAATCCTGTTTGCATAAGCTCGTGTACAGATTTATGTCAAGTTATCTACCACTTTTAATCTTGTTTGCATAGACTCATGCATAGATTTACGTCCTGGGATGGCTTTCGATGTTTAATTTTTAACTTTTTAATTAAATGTATTTTAATAATTTTTGTTATTAAAAATTAATTAATTAATTTGTTAATTTTAATAAATTAATAAATTTTTATAAACTAAAATCAATAAATCAAATTTAATAATTTCTTTTCTAATTAAATTTTAAATTATTAAAAAATAAAAACTAACTCTTTAAATTATATTTCAAACTCTTTATTTTTTAATTTTTAGTCGATTTATGACAGCTAATATCAATTAAATCTTTTAAATTTTAAAACTCTTTTCTTATCGATTTAACTTCCATTATGATTTTTATACCATTTCTCTTTATGATAAAAGTAATAACCCCTTTAACCATAGAGACACATTCAACTCTCTACTTATAATTCCTCGTTCTTGACAAATAAGTAGCTAATAAGCCATAAACTAGAAATGGCTTTTGTAATCTCCCATTTGAGCAGGGCTTCAAACCTAAACCTATTCAATGGCCTCTATTGACATCAAACTAAAGAATTCTCACCAAATACACAAACCATTTACAGGTTTCCACACTATTAAATCAATTGCATATTGAAAGCCTAGACTCCAACAAGCCGAGAAGTTAGTATATCCAGCACCCTAGAGTTTCAGCTTCATTGCACATGTATTTACTGCAACTGAAAGCAACATCTACAATTCTACAACTTCCGTTTAGACCTTGTCCTTGCTCCAACATTATCAACATCCTTGCTGGCATCAACAACTCTGGCACCATCAGGATCCTCCGTTGTTACTCCACCCTCGTTGAGTTTTTCTTCAGACTGCAAAACATAAATGCTCAAGTTCATAGTCTACATAGAGGAAGACCGAAAAAGAAAAGGTTCAGATTGGCAGGGAAAAGAGCCACAAAATGGCAATAGGTGTACCAGGTAATATAGTATATTCTACATTAGAGATTCTCAGATACAAAATACTACTAAATAAAAATAAACCAAGTAGAAATAACCATAGGAGAAGCATGAAGTTGTGAGAAAACAATGGACAAATCTAAGAATCAAAATTTGGTGTCTGAAGAGTTATTCAGCCCTCAATAAACAGTTTTCACCCATCTGCAAACACTTGTAGATGCCCCAAGCATTCAGATGATGAATAAGGAGTATTATTCCCAGTGTAATAAAATCAACACTATAATTTGGAGAAAGATAAAATCCTAATTAAAGGCAGAACAAAAAGACTAACATTAAGAGAAACACAAATGGATTTCGACCAAAGAAAAGTTGACATGCACCAAGAAATTTTCAAGAGCAAACAACTACAAATAAATTTGTGCAACTTCCACAGCTCAGATTAACACACAATGTCAAGTCAACAGAAACAAGTTGATGTATTAAAGTTACCTGATCATGCCCACTACTCTGTCCAACATTTTCCCGCTGCTCTTCTTTAGAAACTTGTGATGCTTCCATATCTAGTACCCCTAAGTCACAGAGTGACACGCTGCTTCCTACATTTCTTGAATTTACATGACCATTTGTTCCTTCATCCTCAACAATATCTTCGACTGGTATCTGTGCAGACTGCTGATGGCGCAATGGATGTTCACTGGCAATGTTATCCATCTCAGTTATCTCACAAGTCACTTCTGTAATCTTGATGAACTTGTCTACATCTAGTATATTGGTATCTTCAGCACCTCCTTCAGTTTCATTCTGATGAATTTGATCCTCCATCATGCTCAGATGCGTAGGGTTGTTTATGGAATTTCCAGATAAATCTGCATTAGCTTTCTCAACTTGCCTCCTTTTCTTATTGTTCTTCAGTTGCCCTGGTAGTGGACTAACAAAATCATCTGATGCAGCGCCCACTCTTCTTTTCTTTCCATACTGACTTGGTTGTTCAGAGATAAGGTGATTGATCCTTTCATTTGAATCTTCTTTGATTTCATGTTCTCTTGAATGTAATCCCTTGTCATTGTCATCTTCTGGTGGTACTTCAAGTATCACGTTTGGTTGACCAAAGGCATTTTGCTCTCCCTTGCCAAATTCTTCTGATGCATTGGAATTCTGCATATGATATTCGCTAGAGGAATCCAATTTAGCATTTGATGTGGCCATCTTTTCAAGGTCAGGCATCAGAGACTTCGCTTCACCCTTCACTGTAGACATCTCAGAAGAATTTTTGAATATCAGATTTGTGCAGCGTTTAATCCAAGAGAGACGTGCAGAGTTGGATGGCAACGTCACAGAAGATTTTTGTTTCAAATAAGAATCCAGTCCACCACCATTACTAATGATGTCTACCCTTTCATTTGCAACCAAATTAACATCTTGGCTTAGTGAAGTACTGTTTTTCGAGCATTTCATGGCGAAAAGCTTCCTCTGGCTAGTTTCCATATTGGACAGTTGCATTTCAGCCACCTCTATATTGTCCAAAGCCAGTTTCAGATCTTCCAGCTTCTTCAGGTATTCAACCTGAGCACTAACCTCTTCTCTCTCTGCACGTAATAACTCGCGCTGTCTCTCCAATTTCTGTGTCTGTTCTTTAAGTTCCTCAATTGATTTATTAAGCACTGCCCTTTCTCTTTCCCTTTGCTCCCGGTCACTATTTATCTCCATTCTTGCGTTATCAAGCTTCTTCATTTCTAAATCAACCTGTTCCAACTCTTGAACAGCTTTTTCATTAAAAGAGTTAATACGGTGGAGTTCGTTAATCTTTTCTAGCTCAAAGGCTTTCTCTTTATCTCTTAAATAGCTCTCCACCTCCTCACGCCTTTTCTCGATGCTACTCTCTAGCTCTTTCTTCTGCATCTCAATGCCCAGCAAGAAATCTTCATGCTCCTTCTGAATCTTGTTGAACCACTCATAACGCTCTTGTAGCATCTTATTCATGAACTCCTCCCGCTCACGATTAAACAACTCAACATCATGCTTATGCTGTTGCCACATTGCTTTCTTTTCTTCTTTTAGATTTTTACGCTCATCCCTGATCAACTTAGAAATAGCTTCCCTCTCTTCAGCTACACATTCTGCTTGCTTCCTTAATTCTTCTCTTTTCTCATCAATCAACTCCCACTCAGCTTCAAACTTAGCCTTCTCCACTTTCAATCTGTCTTCTTCAGCCATAATTTCCAATTTTTGTGCCCTGACAGTGTCAACCTCTTCTTTAAGTCTTATCTCTAGAAGAGATAGTTCATCTGTTTCACTTTTCATTGTTTCTAGCTTCTCCTTTACACAATCAACTTGTTTACTTTTGTCTTCCAAAGAATCCGAAGATTTCTTAAGTTCCACCTTCATTTTGTTAATATCTTCTCTCTCTTTCTCTAAAAGTGATCTCATCAACTCAAGATCCTTCTGGGCACCACTTAAGCTTCTTTCTTTATCATCTAGAAGATTCATCTTCTCTGTCACATCCTTCTCTTTATCCTCCAAGGTCCTTGACTGAACTTCAAAGTCGTGCTCTTTTTCCAGCAAAAGATCTTCCCGCTGATGCAGGTCAACTTCCCTCAATTCCCAGGCTCTCCTCTTGGCTTCAATTTCATCTTCCACTACCTTCCGTTTTATCTCCAACTCAGCCTCAAATTCTGACTTTCTTGTTCTCAGAACAGCCTCCTGATTGGCAATAACTTTTTGCAGTTCAACCTGCATTTCATCCAAAAACAATGAAACAAGAAGAAAGAAATAGAGAAAGCAAAGAAGAATAAGGAGGAACAAAAGGGAGATATTTTGGTGGAATAACCCACAGATTCCTTGCTGGCAAGCTTTTCTTGTAGAACAAGTAGGTCTTGCTCTCTCTTGTTTAGTATACATTCTTTCCCAATAACAGCCTGCACATAGGTAAAAGTAAGACAAATAAGCACTGCTTCCAGCAAGAAGATAATAATCAATTTCATAAATAATAAAACATCCCAACCTCCTCTCTTTGAGATAAGGAAGCCCCTCTCAAATCCAGTTTCAACTTCTCCTCATTTAAGGATCTAATTTCCATTTCAATATTTTTCCTTGAGGCCTCCAACTCCTTTTCAAATCGGTTTAGCTCTTGAGTTTTACTAGCAATGTACTCCTCCCTCTGGTTCAGTAAAGCTTGTCCATCCAGTACCCTTTCATGCTCCTGCTGGAGCACCTTTCTTCTTTCACTCAATGATTGTCTCTCAAGAGAGAGTTCCCTCTCTCTAACATCACAACTAGATCATTAAAGAAACAAAATTCAGAAGGCTGACACTAGTAAACATGTGCACCACTTAAATGGGTGCAGAAGTATCTGCACAATTTTGGAAAACAGTCCTGCGGAAGAGCTTAGCCTGTTTACCTGTCGTTGATTTCAGAAGGTTTGACATGAACAACTTATTACCGACTTGTCATTTCCCACAACAAATAATAGCGACACAAATTTTTTTCATAATAAAACATTATAGAAATCAATTAACACTTTGGGGTCCATAGCTTCTATGCAAGAATATCACCATGCACCTAAAGTTAAGGTAAGATTGATCACCACTAGTTACTTACTCAGTTTTGAATTCATTGATTCTCCTCCTAAGATCATCTTCTCGTGCTTCAACTTCTTGGAGTTTTCTTTCTGCAGAACGATGAGAACGGCTAGCTTCTGTCTGCAAAGCTTCTGCAGCATGCAGTTTGGTGTTGGCATCCATGAACTTTTTCTGGGCATCTTCAACCATTTTGCGTGCTTCGGCCAATTTACACTCAGCTGCAATCTTAGTTTCAGCAGCTTCTGCACGCATCTCATGCAAGGCCTTCTCCAACTACAAAATAAGCAAAATAAAATGTATTCAAACAACTATAGGGCCATAAAGGAAGAAAATGCCAAACAAAAACCTTACACTTGCTATGCACTCCTTATTAACTCCTAAAGCTTTCTTTAGACTATCTTCTCGTTTCTTTGCTTCACAAAGGGAAGACAAGTTTGCAGCTTGATTGCGCTTGTACAATAGTTCAGATGCTTCTGTAGAAGCTTTGATTTGCTCGTGAGTTGAAGCTAGCTCTTTTCTTTCCAATATGAGTAGACCCATATGATGTTGAAGGTCATGAATCTAAACAAGATTACATATTCAAGTACACAGAAGCAGTTAAAGCATACTCTATGCAACTATAAGAATATAAGGCCATAAATTTATTGCTGAGATTAAGTAGGGAACTTAATGCACCAACATCCCATAAACCTTAGGTCCAAGTATATTCTAACAGGAAAGTTAAACTATTTATAAGGAAAACTGACACGAATTTATAGGATAATAGAAAACTATATAACATAACAAGCGACAAAAGCATAAAATGGCCTCTCCTTTAGATATCAAATACGCATAACTCCAAATGTGAAAGGGAAAGGGAAAAAAAAAAAAAGACAAGATGAAAGATCACAGTAGGAAAGAATTATAAATTATAAGCAAAAGCAAGAGCACAAGTTTTCGTTGGTTAAAACTATCATCGGGTGCAGGAATCAATACCAAAAGGAAACAACCTCAGCAAGACACAAAATCTATTTTCTTCAGCATTCATATCAAACAAAGACCCAATTTTATGCACAAACATTTCTAATATTGGAACCACAAGAAGTACTCACTTAAAACCTAATAATTACATAAGGGATTGGCGATCTTTTAACTCAGAAACATACAAAGAAGCTAATCATACATCCATAGTTATCGGAATTATCAAACCTAGCCCCATAAACATTTCGAAGAAGATTTATGATAACACATAATGTGGTAACTGTAACATATGAAACAACACATAGAATCATTTCTACCATACGATAAAATTCAACAAAGCTTAAAGCCAATACGGTGAAATTCAGAGGCAAAAACCCCAACTTTCGAAACTGAACGGAAAAAAAAAAGAAAAAATCTCAAAGAAACCCCAGAAACCAAAATGCTAACACCGAAACAATCAATAACAAGAACCATCAAAATCGTCACACACACAAAAAAAAAAGATTGAAATCACGAAAGAAGAACCAAACCTCAGCTTCGAGTTTGGCGATATAAGATATAAGAGCCGCCTTGTCCCGCCTCTTAATGGATTCCTCATCAAAACCCGCTTCTTTGAGACGCTTCCAGATAGTATCGTCTGTGAGAGGGCTTCGCAACACCTTGGCACCGGGCGTCAACGACAGAGGCCTACCTGCGCTCGCCATTTCCCACCAAAACCCTAAATTTGAAAATCAATCAACACTAGTTCCAGTTTGCTTTTGGCGTTGGCTTTTTTCTCCTTATCAGTTTCTTTTGCTCTCTCTTTTTCCTTTTGTGTAGTGAGTTGAGTCGACGAGTTGACTAATGTGGAGGTGGTGCTGGACTGAGTTGGAAAGTAGTGGAAATAGAATAGAACATCAGGTTTAAGTATTCCGAAACGACACCGCATGGAATTTAATTAAAGGACTTTAAATTTTAATTAAGCCGCCTCTTTTTCTTTTTAATTTTTTGTTTTAGCGGCTAAGGATATAATTGTGTATAAAATAGAACATTCACATTTGTCTATCTATATAAATGGAAATTATATAAATTGTCAGCAAATTAAACACACGACTCTATTTTATTTTAAATGAATAATAATAAAATAATATAACTTTATTAGAACTTGTCGGAGATATGGTCCTTAATAGAAAACTGTAGCATAATAAGTTACCGATAAAAGATCTAATATAGGAAGATCTTTTTCGTGCTTATAAGTCTTTTAAATATTTTCTTTCAAGTTTTATATCTTATCTCTAATTTAAATATCTACTATGCATTATTTTTCTCCCTTTTAGTTAGCCTAAATATTTCTCTGCATAGCCTAAGTATTATTTTTAGTAGTTTGTTGTCTTTTTTTTAATCTATCTTCTTTTTTGTTTGTGTATCTATTTACTTGTTTCATCTTTTATTTTGATTTTTTACTTTATTTTATACATATTATTTTATTTATTTATTACTTATCTTTATATTTTATTATTATTTTCTTTTAGGTTATATATATATATATATTTGTTACGCGGTCTATCAAAAATAACCTCTTTATCAGTTACAGGTGAGGCTGAATATTGCCGAACTTCCTTAGATTTTGTATATTAGTGAAACTTTTACTTAAACCATTATTGTTGTTGTTAAACAATTTAATTTATTTTATATTTATAATTTCAACATACTTCTACTTTATCCATTATCCTTCAAAGTTAACTATAGCATAATGGATATATATATATATAATAAGTTAATCTAAATTAAGAGTAAGATTGAGATAAATGTTATATTCTCACAAAATTTACAAGGTAGTACATAATCAATTATAGTAAAATGTGAAATTACCCATAATTATACAAAAATATTTATATAAAATACAAACCAATTTATATTTAATAAAAATAAGTAGCAATGATAATGTTGTCATAATTATTCTCTATAAACAAGTCAATCAACACAATTTAAACTTTTTATTTTATTTTTCATATTTACATAATATATACATTATGCATATATGTATTTATGTTAACCTTAAAATGAATCAATCACTTTATTAATCCTAATGTATCAATTCCAAAATAATATATAAGTAATTCAGTTATAAAAATAAATTAGTACAATATATTACATTGAAAATAGCTATTATTTTATTAAAACTAGAATATATTTTATAAATTCTTTTGATTTGTTTTTATAAATTATTTATTTTATTAAGTCAAAAATATTTCTTTTACTTTTATTTCTAAAATCATTATATTATAATTAATCTAAATTTTTATAAATTACATTCATAATTTTTTTGACTTGTGAAAATTCTAATATTACAAGATTCACTTATACCTAAGTTACTCTAATTAAAAGTTTGTTAAGAGTAATTCCTTATATGAGATCCTTAATGGAAACCTTAATATAAGATATAAGTATTACTTTAAATCATTCTCATCTTTAAAGAGTTAGGGTGTTATAAGCATATCATATATGATATATTCTTATTTCATAAAATTAATAAAATTTTCACCTTTCTTTCTTTTTAATATATGTATTATGTGGCAACTTTAAATTATAACAATATATAATTAATTAATTATGATATAATAAAGTTATTGAGATGTATGTAATAGTATGGTATGGTTAATTAGGACATTTAATTCAATTAATTAAAATTTTAATTGAAAAGTTAATAAGTTAATAATTGTAATTAAAATTATGAATTACACTAATTACAAAATTTTTATTTACTTAAATTATTTATTAATTATTTTAAGAGATAATTGATAAAACCAAATTCATGCTTCATAAAATTAATAATATTTTTACTTTCCTTTATTTTTAATATATGTATTATGTGATAATTTTAAATTATAACAACATATAATTAATTAATTATGATATAATAAAGTTATAACCGACTGATCTACGGTTCCAAGAGCTACGAGTTGGCCCACGACTCATCCACCCTACGGGCAATACTCACCCAACTCGTGGCCTAACTCATGGGCTGATTTGATCGGACTAAATCTGTTGATCATAGGTTAAGTTGAGCTGGGTTAATATTGACATCTCTAATGTAAAGACGTTCTTAAACGTGTGAAAATGGTGCCTTACACATGGCACGAAAATAAATATAACAGCCTGAAAATAAAGCGGCCTTTTTGTATCATGTTCTACGCAGTAGTCGATGGCTTGTTGAAGTTATGACCATATCATGGACCATAATCGAGAAAAGATCTTAGGTTTTGAACTTAGCCCAAAGTTTCACAACAGGTCATTGAAGATTTGAGGCCCTCGCATCTACCAACCCAACCAAAGCATACTTAAAACCTAAAAGGATTTCGGTTCACCTGCTATATTAGATACATAATAAAATAATGATTCTTAGAAATAAAATTAATAAAAAATAAAATAAAATAGGTATTATTTAATTTAATTTATTTCTAAAAATTTATAATGATAATGTACGCTAATGTTTGGTTTAAAAATATAAATTTAAAATGATAAAAAAATAATTGATAAAAAAACTAAAATATTTATTATAATCGCTACTAACCACATTTTTTTATTATAATAATAATAATTATTATTATTATAATCATTCTTCTTCTTATTATTATTATTACTTTTTATTTTTTTTATCATTATTATTATTAATTTTTATTATTTTAATTAATTAATTATTATTAATTTATTGTTATCGTTATCATTATTATTTTTAATTATTATTGGTGTTGTTATTATTCACCATTGTCATTCCAAGAATAGCTAAAGATAAGAGAGGGGGTGTTTTTAGATATTTTGCAAATTTAAGAATAACTAAACTTTAGAATTATTTGTTCGTATAAATTTTTCAACTAAACAAAGTAACAATCTATTACTAGAAATAGATGACTCTTAACCAAATACCCTACTGGAGTTTATGCCAAAACTACTTTTTGTTTTTGACTGAAAATGGATTCCAAGCTCTTTTTAAGGGTGAATTATATTGCAAATTAGGGATATTTCAATGAAGAATTTCATAAATTTTAGTATGACATATGTCACATATGCATATAACAATTTCACACCTTAAAGAAAATTTCCACCAAGTTAGTACTAGAAAATGAGTATCAAGTGAAAAAGTAACTTTTGTTAATAATTAAGTCACGGATTGCATGCTTACATTAGTGAGTTCATAGAAGTTAATTAAAAGAAGTATATTAGAAGTACCGAAACAAATATACATACCTTCATATTTTAATAACCTAAGTTACTAATTAAATGAAGTTTAGTTATAGATATTGTGACATGTAATTATATTTAACTTCTTTCTTATATTAGATAATCTTGTTTTATTTTTCATTTAATGAAGAAACTCAAAATTATTATGCTATAAGTATATATTAAATAGATATATGTTTGGTTTACGAGCTTAAAAATCATAGTGAGAATAGCCTTTCTCAATTTATGTGATAACTACATCATATGTCTTGGTGATGTTACTCTGACCAAAGGTTGCTCGCAGTTTGAGTTACTTATTTACTTATGTTTAAATACAATCAATAATTAAATAGTTAAATAATATGATCCCAAACTCAATTGTATGATATAATAAATATATTGTATTAAATTATAAATGATGTAAATTTATATTTTCTTTCATCGTTAATATTTACAGTCATGAAATGCAAAATAATTCACCAAAAATATGTATAAACAAGAAATGATTAAAAGAGAGATAAATCAATTTATTTCAAAGATTTGTGATGTATTGATTTCATCAATTTCTTTAATTATATATTATATGTTTATATTATGAAATTTTTGTATACAATGTAAGCATTTATGTATAAATTTTGCAATTGTTTCTCTTAACTTATAAACTTCATCTATTACTATTTTCAATAATCTGAATTTCTCTTAATGGAGTGAATGATTCAATTTTTATTTAATTGTTTTGGAACTTGACTTAGTATTGTTAGAGGATCAACCTCCTACTCTTACGGATAAGAATAGTTAAGGAAGAGAAGTCATACAATATTGCATGGGAACGATATAATAGAATGAGTCAAAAATTTATACAAATGACCATCGTCAATAATATTAAGACAACTATTTCAAAAAGTTGAAAGGGCAAGAGAATACTTAATTTTTTTTAGAAGGTGCATTAATTTAACTAACATTTTAGAAAGCGCATATTGCATTAATATAAAAGGTGGGACATTCCTAACTCATCATTTGACTCTTGTGTTTGGAATCAAATAGCATAGTATGGGCCACTCAAGCTACAATGTGTTTAACCAAAGGGATCACATATTTGCCCTATTTGAGGGCAACCTCAGATGATTAGGCAAGTGGATGATTTGACATAAATGACCTGGCAATTAAGGCAGAGGCAACCAAGGCACATGCGAGGAGTTCTCTACACCAGAGCTTGATTTCCCTAAGTAAGCTTTCCTTCATCTTCTCTAGTTGTGATAATGGTATTTGTAACTTAAAATATAAATCCATCTTATGATAACCATTCAATTATCCTTTAAATTTCTATCCTGATGCAATGGATATTGAGACACTCTTGAAGATTATCCTAAATCTGGTAGGCGTAGGTATATTCAAAGAATAGTGGGGCGTTTGGTTTGAGCACGGGGTTGGCTATGGATATGGGTATAATAATAGAAGGGGATGGGAATAGGTATGAAAAATAAAAAAGATGTTTGGTTTGTAACTTGGGTTTCTGTATTAATACCAATAATGTTGTTTGGTTTGTTGCATTAATGGGAATGAAAGATAATATAATACCATTTTTACCCTCAAT
>JAOQMS010000180.1:3012530-3047632 GCA_027563885.1 Erythroxylum longipes | reverse complement strand
AGGAAACAAGAAACATAGAAGACTAACTTAAGAGGGGTGAATTGGGTTTTTAAACTAGGCCCACATGCTTGGTTCCTTAAAATAAAACATGTGCATGATTTTTATTTAATGAAGCACATACACACTTAACCCAAATCAGCCCATGACAAAGTTCAAAAGAAGTCCACATGCCCTTTACAAGATAAAATAAGCCCAAATCCATTGATTAGACTTATGCTTGTGAAATTGGCTAAGTGTTAGCCCTCTTGGTTTGATACCTCCAATGTGCACACACTATTAGGCGTCTCCCTAAACTCTTCCCCAAGCTTGATTAACAAAACTTCTTGAAGTTCTTGTGAAACCAAAGCTTGTGCATAAATATGAAATTGTGCCTTGAGCTTGTTGGAGCGTGACGTTGTAATTGGACCCATAGGCATCCTCAAGTCTCCATTGTCTTGGTGAGTTGCATCACCCTTTCCTTTACAAGGTGATTTAGTCATCTTACCTAACAAGCAAGATTCACATATGTCATATGATTTATAATCAAATTACCTAAGCTACCACTCCTGTGTAGCTTAGCCATGTGTCTCTCACTTATATGTCCAAGTCGACAATGCCATAAGTAAGATGATATTAAGTTATCTCGTTTTTGTCTTTTATTGTCATTGATATTTAAAATTAGATTGCACATATCTAATATGTAGATACCATTGCACAATCTAGCAGTACCATACAACATTTTATTCAACTTAATTGAATAACCATTGCCAGAAAAAGTTAAATGAAATCCCGCTTTATTAAGACATGAAACAGATACAATGTTCTTCGTCACAATGAGTACATAAAAGCAATTATCCAATATTAACTCTAACCTACTAGGAAGATACGAAATATAGGTTCCTACATCTAATGCAGCAACTCTTGCTCCATTTCCCACACATAGGTCCATCTCTCCCTTCTTGAGTGGTCTACTATCCCTAAGACCCTGCATATCATCACATATGTGTGAGCCACATCTAGTATCTAATACCCAAATGTTATGATTAGAAATAGTATTAACCTCAGTGACAAATAACGTACCTAAAGTAGACGGTGGCGCATCTAATTCCTTCTTCTGCTTCAACAACTCCAGATAGGCTTTGCAGTTCCTTTTCCAATTTCCTTCCTTGTTGCAAGGGAAGCATATCTCCTTTGATGTAGTCTCCTTTGCCTTCTTTTTGGCTACACCTCTCACTGGATTCTCAGACTTGTTCTTCTTCTTTTGGTTCCTCTTGTGAGAACCAGAAGGAGAGTCCACCAGCATCACAGCCATACTATCTTTCTCGACAGTTTGCTCAGCTGTTTTGAGTAGATTAATCAGCTCAGTTATCGATGTGGATATTTGGTTCATCTGATAGTTAAGCACAAATTATGAATAACTATCGGTCAAACTAGTCAGAATTAAGTCTATACTTAATTCATAATCCATTACGAAACCCAAAATGGCTAACTTCTCAATGTATCCATATATCTTCAGCGCATACTACACTGGAGATGATCCCTCAGTCATCTTAGAGCGAAAAACATAAAACAATTCCCTTAGATAGTAGACTATGGTATGAGCATCTATAGCCTTATGCAGCTTTTGCAGTTCTAGTGACATAGAGGCCAACATTATACAGCTATCCAGTTCACTATCATCCAGTAGCTTCTTGTAAGCTTTCTAATCCTTATCAGATACATTGGTAGCAGGGGGATTGGGAAGTAGTTGATCTAGGACATATCCTAGTTTCTCAGATTTTAGAACAATTCTCAAATTTCGTAGCCAATCTAAGAAGTTAGGTCCCGTGAGTTTGTTGGGATCTAATAGAGAGCGTAGGTTCACACTGGACAAAGACATTGTGGCGATTCAATAACCTAGACGAATTAGAGAAAGTGTTAGAATGTACACTAATGCATATTGTTAAGGACTTTAATCACATACATTATGGGTCCTACTATTTTTATCCAAATCCATAGCCCTCACTACGAATTTGAGAAAACTTATAGTTGTCCTAGTGGGTCAATATTCGATATCACTAAAAATGACCTTGGGTTTGCCCAACAAGCTACCTTAGGTCAATCGGTAGGTATCATTCATACCAATTGCATTCAGTTATGCAACTACCAACTTGTGCCATCAACTGTTAATTTAGCACACTCATTGGGTTATCAACTCTTGATTCGTATACATCCCATGTATATAACCCAACTTCGCCTCTATCCACGTTCACCTTGGGTTTGTCCAATAAATCAGTGCTTCTAGTTAAGGCCAACCCATTAATCTGGAAATCTAATTTCCATGGTTTGAACATATTCGTGTAAAATGGGCTTAGGTTTGCCCAATAACCTAACTCTAAAAGAACTTTGGTTTTTGCTATATCAATGGAAGGTGTAAGTCCTAATATTTCAGTTGAGGAATTTGTTATTTGGTCTCATCAATACTTGGATGATATTGTATATATATCACATATATATATTCAGATTATGGACAACTCAATTAAATTGAGCCTATGTCCATAACCACCCTTAAAATGCATCTAATGCATGTATTACATAAAGGAGGTTTAATTTAGGTTGTGACTTGACTATGAATCTAAAGTTTGTGATTCGATTCAACTCTTGAACCGAATCGAGTATTAGTGTTAGTGTTGGCTAATTCGAATTATGAATGTGATTCGATTAGGAACCCCAAAATATCAATTATTTTGATGTCCAAAATAACCACTTTAATTCTAGCACACGTGTCTTTTTCTAGTCACACGTGAAATGCAATGCTCTACTTGGATTAATTCTCAATTAATCCCTAGGGTTTCCAAAATTTTTGAACATCAATTAGTCATCTATAATATCCCTAGGTCATCTCAAATTTATCTAGACAATTTCGGCACAAGCCAAAAATATCTTGACAACCAAAAATATCTTATAAACATTTATGTGAAAGAAAATTTGAAAAACAATTTTTCTAGAATTATTACGAAAATTTCAAAATCAGCACATGCATTCAGTTTTTCATAAATTCCCAGAAACCCAATAAATGAATAGAGTAGATATTAATTTGAAATAAAATAGCAAATGACATTTAATTACAATTTCCTTTGACAGAAACATAACATAACACTTTATAAACATTTATGTGAAAGAAAATCAGAAAAAAAAATCAATTTTTCTACAATTTATACGAAATTTTCAAAATCAACATGCATGTCAGTGATAACCCAGCAAACAGTTTGCACATGTTCAATAGATCATCTTATACATACATAACCTGGCTCTGATACCATTATTAGGGAGCCATGGGTTCATGCATCACATACACAACAAGGCAGTGAAAGTGTCTACCTATTTGGTTCAGAGTATAAGTTATGTGACAAATCTCACTAGACTGACTATGTCACATCTAGTCTAAGTAATGTTAATTCTTGTCTTGATATCTCATTACTTTATGTGTCATTGAAGACTTTCTTCATGACACATAACTGCTCCAACCAGAGACTCCTGAGTAATGACCCCAACAAGAGGTCGTGGGTAGCATCTCCTTCTATTAGGAGTGGGGAATCCTTTATTGGCTACCCAATTACCTTCGAATACCAATAACTGTACCCAATCACCACCCTATGAGCGACCTTATCTTAAGGCAATAAGGAATGATGTCAAAGCACAGGATCAGTATCCAAGATATCCTTGAGTACCTTAAGTATAACGATATTTGCACCATTGCTGTGATGAGATTAATCATTGATATTTGATAGATCATCCATATAATAATCTCACAGCGGGTCATCTGATGTACTTAATACTCTTAGTAAGCATCCACATGTTAACTCTAAACATCTCATGCTTACAGTTTATGAGATCCACTGCTTGATCAAATCAAGGAGTATAACATGTGCTAGTCTATCCGGATTAACAATGTTCTGTCTTATTAATCCTATGATTAGGGATAATATAGATACTAACATAATTGCACATGATAGGAATCTCATTATCATGATCTCATCATGATTTCTTTCATGCTATGTTTAGTACGATGGACTTTATTAATTTGATTTACGATCAACATCAATTCATAAATAAAAGAACATCAAATTAATGAAAAATTGATTTTCGCTTTATTAATCAAAATAAAGTTTATACAAAAGTGCTAAAGGATATTGCCTTTAAAGCACTACTCTAACATTCCAATCAAGCAATGTAAATACTTTTTTAGTTTGGTAACCAATATTTTATAGATAGCCTTGTAGATTAAGTTACAATAAGAGATAGGTCTAAAACTGATAAGGGAGTCAAGGTTGGGCTTCGTTGGTATTAGAGAGATGTGTGTCTTGTTGACTTCTTTTAACATTTTCCCATTCACAAAGAATTCCTTGATAGCCTCAAATCCTATGTACTTGGTCACAGGCTATGACTTATGAAAGAAGCAGCTATTGAATCCATCAAAGCTCAGGGCTCTTATGGGGTTCAAACTTGATGTTTGTTTTCGATTTATTGTGGGGTTATAAGGCAACATCAGGAAGTTTTAAGTTCCTCACTCATAGTATCATCAATGAAGGATTTGAGTAAGGATATTATGGAACTAGAAACAACTTATGTCCCAAATGTATTTTTAAAGCAGCAGTAAGCCTCTTCTTTAAGCTTATTTATATAGTAGCTATAGTATTATCAACTCTATTTAGGGAAAGAATTCTATTAGACTTGCTCCTTGCTTTGATAGAATTATGGAAGATTTTGGTGTTTTTTATCGTCCTTTTGAATCCATTGAATTATGACCCTCTGTTTTGAGATAGGCCTTGATTGCTAATTTTTCATCTTCTATAAGCTTAAGGTTATTGGGGTTGGGGTACATAAGGGATTGATAGTGTTCATTATGGTTTTAGTTGCTTCCACTTATTCACTAGTGTTGCCCTGTAATATGAAGTTTAGTTTTTTTTAGTTCATTCTTGATAATTAGGAGTCTCTTTACACATATAAACTGAGTAATACATGTAATCCTTATTTAAAGACCTTTCTAAATGGCCTCTTAATACCACTCTTCTTTTACCAGATCATTGTTGAACTTGAAGGGGTGTTTTAGAATTATATGAACTTCCATGTTTTTAATGACAATGGGATAATCATTTGAAATCCTTGGTGCTTTAAAGGTTGCTTTACTATTATGGAACAAATCAAACCATTCTTCATTTACTAGGTCTCGATTTAGTTTCTTCCTTAACTTCCATGAAATATTCTGCTTATTGCGCTACCATTTTGAGATCAATAACCCCAATATCCTGAACATACTCTCTTTGGTTAGTGTTGAATGCTCTTTGGCTTGCATGCCCATATATTTCATTTTTATTAAGAATTACATTGAAGTCTCCAAGAAGTAACCATGACTCTTATACAGTGGGCTGTAAGTTCTTTAGGTTCTGCCATAGGTCCGTCCTTTGGAAGATGAAGTTAGAGGCATATATAAAGGTAACATAAAATATACAATTCCTCTGGATCAGGGTGAGTTTTAGGCGCATCATCTAGTCTGAGGAGCTTAACAGAAAGACCAAAACTTTGTTAGGGTTGAAGGCCACAATAACTGACACGCTCACGGAGGTGATTCAAAGATGGGTTGTCCGAAAATCCTTGAAAATTAATGATGGTGGCGTCAACTTGATGGATTTATTTATGTTTAGAAGTTTCGGTAAGGAAGGACAAGGAAGAACAAGATTCGAAATTAAAAAAAGAATAAGAGGATACGCACGGTTCAATCCCTACTAGACCTCACGAATACATGATTCGAGCAACCTAGATGATCAGAACTAAAACCAAGAAGGTTGACTCAAACAAGCACGCCATAATTTGAGAAAATTGATAAGTGAATTATTGATTTATGTTGAAACAAAAACAAGAGGAAATAACCTCACTATGGCAGGCAACACAATCAAGAATATAATAGTCTCCTCTTACAATATCCCTAATGAACCTATTTATACCTAGGTTTGATAATAAGTACTAGGGCTTTAACATGAGTTAGCCCAAAACAAAAAGGTGTCTTAACTTAAAATAATTAAAAGGTCTAATGTATAGGTTTAATAGTCCAAGTCTTCAAGTCCTAAGGGTATCCGGTCCAAGGATTTGAGTTAGATGGATCAATTTGGGTTGGGATCCATAAAGCTCTCCTCCCATAGGCTGGGATTGTTCCATCCTCTCCAAACGATAGCCCACATGCGCATGGAGAGCTTCCTTAAGTCTCTTGGCCCTAGCTCTAGTCATGGGCCTAACTGGTATAGCTAGCTCTCCTCTCTTACCTCTGTCATTCATGCCAACTCCATGGTGATCCGTGCTCTTGCTTACATCAATCACTCTACCTAAGTAGTGATATTGGTGATTAGATAGGAATGTCTAGTAGCTTCCCGTAGCTTTGAGCTTCAAATTGTTTTCCTGTTTTAATTTAGTTTCCAATAGACCCAACTAAACAACATTGCTGTTTATAACAAAATCACACAGTATTGATAATTTGTTGGGGTAGTTAATGCCCCTGCAAATTTCATGCAATGATAGACATTTTTAGAAGTGGATGTGGTAGGGTCTTTACCCTTATGTCTTTTACCAAATTTCCTTTCTTTTGTTGGTTTGGAACTCTTCTTATGATGACTCTTTAGTGTAGGAGCTATAACTTTATATGGTGCTCAACTTAGTTACTTTCCTATTTACACCTACAACAAAGAGGGGAGGTCTATTTGTGGGATATTAGGGTTTTCCTGGGGGTTTTCTTGTTGGTTGTTAACAGGAGTGTAGGTTGTGTTTACACCAAATAGAGGTACACTATTGATGCCCATCAAACACACTACAAAATAAATACTAACTCTGCACAACTAAATATGTAGTCGTGGTGAGAAAAGGATTATATCCACAAAGAGTGTGTGTTTAAATTATGTAATGGATCAATCAATGTATGGGAATGGGAGGGGGTTTGGTTGAATTTAATTAATAAAATAAAGTAAAACTAAAGTATCAAAGATAAATCAAATTCAGTACAAAATTGTTAGGTATTAATCAATGGGTTTCGAATCTAATTCACAGTCTCGATCCTTACACGAATGTGCATAATCAATCATCATATTATTCTTGTAGCTCTCTTTGAAACTAATAATCGTAGATTAATAACAAGCTCTGTTATTCTCAGTTTTGCCTTAGATCGTATCTAATTAAAATAAGCTCTTACAACCTAGAATAAATCTATAGATTTAGTGTGACAATTGTTTTACATAATAGGAAAACAAGTTAATCTAAGAAACAACCACATAAGCTCGAGTCATTTAACCTGTGTTATGTTATCCCTAATGATGCTTGACCATTGGTTTGACATAAGTGAATCAAATCTACAACAATTATGCATTGCAATCTAGACTCTGGAAATGAACCCGTACATAAATAATCTAGTATACCTATCTAAATCGTTTATACATAAATCCAAAACATTAAACATAGAATAACATATTCAATCTCAAAAGAGTGTTAAGAACAACATCACTAGCTTAATCAATGCTCAAAGATGTTTCTCAGCTTTAATATCTAATAAATGATTAATTAATTATATTTATATGCCTATATTTAGTGAGTTTTTCTTGTTGTTTAATAGTTTTTTTATATTTTTGGTACTTATTTTGTTTTGAGTTTGTTTGTAGGTGATAAAGGCCTTTATAAACTAAAAGGAGAATAATTCAAGTGAAATCGTGGCATAAATCAAATATTTGAAGCAACATTAGAGATACACGTTGTGTACAGTAACCATGTAAGTCACTGTAAACATGTGGAGCTTCGAAGACATTGTTTCTGCTTATGTAAAGATATAGACAAGTTATTGTGCCAGTGTAAAGTCATGAATTAAAGAATTTATGAGGATATACAGTCACCTACACGACTGTGTAAGTAATTATGTATATCCCAAAAACCCTAGTTTTTATTGTGAAAGGATATTATTGAAGGCTACATAAAGGGAAGCATTTTTAGTTGTGATAGACACTAGAGAAGAGGCAGTTCTAAACAAAGGATGAGGAAAACACAAACATTACATCACAAGATCCGATAAAGAGCATCCTTAAATCCAAATTGCAAAAGAATTTGTTAGAGGCAATGGCGGGATATAGAACATAAATTCTTTTATTTCTAATTGTTCTTCTGAATATTTAATATTAGATTTGTTTTCTATATTTAGGAACTAAATTGTTTAATGCTTAGGTGTAATGAACCCTGAGTTGTGATTATAATATGATATAATCTTCTATTCAATACAGTTTTGTTGATCGATTTATTGCGATTCAATTATGTGTTTATATTTTTAAATTGATATATCCGAAATATTGGTCCAATGTTTGATTTCATATGAATAAGATTGAGAAATCTTTTCATGTGAATAGTTTTACCATAGTTGGAAGGAGTTGTATGCAAACGTAGAGATAGGCCGACATAATTTATCTAGATTAGGGTCAAATCTAATAGTGAAATTCACGAATTAATAATGCAATTTTAAGGGTTTTAACTAGAAAGGTATTTCAATTAATCAACCAAGGGTTAGTTATTAATAGCCTTGAGAAAGATGTTAACATAGGATAAGAATTTTGATGGTCCAATAATTAATTATTTAATTGAATGATAAAGTGTTAGTGTTTAAGATATCTTAGGGGGATTCATCACAGGTACTACTTATTTGATAATTGACTAATCATAGTATTTTCTTTATCTTATTTCATTATTGTGTCAACTTTATTTTAGTTTGTTTAGTTTAATTTTAAATTAAATTTACAACCTAATTAGATGGTTATTAGAAAAAGGGATAATACTAGTACTTACAATCCTTACGGGATCGATCCATATTTGCTAGTGCTAGCCACTGCCACACTGTGCACTTGCGGTTAAAACTTATAATTCTTATAAGCATATAAAATAAATTTAATCAAGTTTTTGGTGCTATTGTCGAGGACTATAATATTAGAAAAAACTACCTTTTATTAATCTATCCATTATTATCTTATTTTATTTTTATTTCTAGTTTATTTATTTATTTATTGACTATTTGGTTTTCTTGTCTTTCACAAATCTTAAGGTTAGTTTACGACTGGAAGCAATCCATCAAGCTTAATAGACGAAGACCTAAAGATTGAGAGAACAACTCATAAAAATCTCATAAAAATCTCTACAAATTACAACTTAGAGAGTTCAAGATAAATCAACAAATAGAGGAGTTAGAAGGTTATATCGATACTAAAAAATCAGGAACCATGGCAAACCAACCAAGTGTAATGTTTGATTATGCTATATCAGGCTTGACAGGAGCGGAATCCACCAACTGTTAACGCCAACAATTTTGAAATTAAGCCAAGTATTATTCAAATGGTGTAATAGTCTGTTTAGTTTAATAGGCTACAAGTTAAGGAACCTAACGTATATATCTCAAACTTTCTGGAGATTTGTGATACTTTTAAGATTAACAATGCAAATTACAACACCATAAGACTAAGATTATTTCGATTTTCTTTGAGGGGTAAGGCAAAGTAATGGTTGAATTCTCTACCTAGATCATCACTTACTACATGGGATCAAGTACCAGAGAAGCTTCTTTTGAAGTATTTTCCACCAAAAAAGACTGCCAAATTGAGGAATGACATCTTCGCCTATTCCCAGGCTGACTCAGAGGCATTATATAACATATGAGAGAGGTTCAAGGAGATGTTGAGGAAATGCCCACATTATGGTCTATCACTATGGATGCAAATTCAGACCTTCTATAATGTGTTAAATCAGACTATAAGGTAGATGATAGATGCAGAGGCTGGAAGTAATTTGAATAATATGATACCAAAGTAGCTCATGACCTTATTAAAGACATGACTATGAACAATTATCAGTGGTGCTCTTCTTAAGCAAGACTTAACAAACCAGCAGGAGTATATAAAGCAAATGCAGTGGCATAATTAGCAAACTAGATTGAGGCCTTAAATAAAAAAATTGAAGGATTAACTATGAGTCCTCAGTTTCAAGTTAAGCAGTGTGGGGTGTGGGTTAAGACATCCAGGACCAGACTATCAAGCATTATAACCAGAACATATGGATTATATGGGGAATGCTCCCAAATCCCAGAACAATTCATACAATAATATGTATCATTCGGGATGGAGGAATCACCCAAATTTCTTTTGGAGGAACTACCTCAAGCTAAGAAGCCGATATAAGACATCAGAGAATGAAGGCTTCTATAGGTAAGTTAGAGATTCAGGTTAGTCAGCTGACAAAAATACTATCTAAAAGACCACAAATGAGTTTGCCTAGTACCACTAAGACAAATCCTCAACAAAATATGAAGGCAGTCACCCTTAGGAGCAGAAATGAAGTGCAAGTTAATAGCAAGATCTAAAGTGAGGAGGAGAATAGCAAAAAGAGTGAAGAGATAGCTAAAGATATAATGCATCCTCCAGAAATTAAGGAATTCCGACATACCATCCTATATCTAGCAAAGTTGAAGAAAGATCACGTGGATGAGCAATTTGGTAAATTTTAAACAACTTTATATCAATTTACCTTTCATTGAAGTTCTTTTGTTAATGCCCATATAAGTAAAATTCTTCAAGGAATTATTATCTTAAAAGAGGAAGCTGGAGGAGTTAGCTATTGTGAGACTAAGTGAGGAACGCTTGGTGATACTGTAAAATAAATTACCCAAAAAGTTTAAAGATTTAGGGAGTTTCACTACTCCTTGTTTGATTGGTAGTTTGTCAGTAGAAAAGGCTTTAGATGATTTGGGGGCTAACCCTAATTTGATGCCTTACAAATTATTCAAGAAATTGGGATTAGGGGAACCCAAACTCACTAGGAGGAGTATTCAACTAGTTGATAGATCTGTTAAACATCCTAAAGTTATCAATAAGGATGTACTCGTTAAAATTGATAGGTTCATCTTTCCAATAGATTTTGTAATACTTGATATGGATGAAGATATTAAAGTATCTTTGATTCTAGGTCGACCTTACCTAGCAACGACTAAAAATATTATTGATGTTCGTAATGGAAAACTAGTTCTTAGGTTGGGAGAAGAAGTGATTACTTTTAAAATATTTGATGCTACGAGACACCTCCTTAAATATGATGATGCTTGTTATTTTTTTGATAATAGTGATTCTGCAGCTTTAGACATTATACAGGAATTTTTCTCTAAGGACATGCAGGAGTTGTTTATTGGTTAAATGAGGATGAAGATGAGGCTAATAAGCCTCTTATGATAAATAAAGTGTTCAAAGGGATTGACAAAGATAAAGAGAAGAGGTTGAAACCTTTCATTGAAGAACCAGTAGAGTTGGAGCTGAAGAAACTTCCTGATCATTTGGTATATGCATTTCTTGAGAGGGATTCAAAACTATCTATAATTATTGCACCAACTCTATAAGTGGATCAAAAAGGAAAACAATTAAATGTGCTTAAGGAGCATAAGAGTGGCATTGCTTGGAGGATCTCCTTTATTCATAAAGGTTTCTTCATTCATAAATTTTCCAAATATTATTCCAGTAATTGATAAAAAATTTAGATAATAATGCATAATATTTGAAAGAAGGAATACTCTCACAATGAGCTAAGTCACAAACACCTATTGTACATGAACCACAATAAATAATATCTTTGAGAAGATCTAAAAAAGAAAGAAAGTGAAGCATTTAGAATGATTATGAAGTTTATTTACAAATGTCACATGTTGATATTGGAATCAATAAAGATTTAATTTCATTTTTACAATCCATAAAATGTGCAAAATTTGAAAAATAGATTGTTTTTATGAAAGATAAATTCAAATCCATAAAAGGAAAACAAAATTTAAGATCTCATTAAATTGTCATAAGGTTAAAAGTGAGTTAGGTATAAATGGATTTTTAAGATCAAACGTAACTCAAACGACAATGTTGAACGATATAATACCAGACTTGTTACCAAATATTATATTCAAAAAGGAGGCGCCAATTATAAAGGAACATTTTTACTTGTATTAAAGAAAGATTCATTAAGAATTATAATGATATTGGCAGCTTAACATGATTTAATGTTATTTCAAATGGACATGAAAACAACGTTTTTAATGAGAATCTTGAAGAAATCGTATGGATCAATATGAAGGTTTCTTAAAAAAAGTTCAAATGATGAGTAAACTAAAGAAGCCAATATCCAGAATTAAACAAGTTTATCAACAATGGTATTTTAAGCTCAACAATATTATATCATCTTTTAGTTTTCAAGAAGACTTTATTAATAGGGGCACTAATGGGTCGAGCCGGTCTCTGGATCGTCTTGCTAGGCCCAATCTCATTTTTTTATAAAAAATTTTGTTTTGTGTCTTCCCATCAGGCCACGGGCGAGCTGGCCATATTTGTGTATATATTGAAGATTAATGAGAGTAAATTTGTTTTCTTAATTTTATATATTGATGATATATTATTTGTCAGTAAAGATTTAGATATGTTATATGAGATAAAAGATTTTCTTTCTAATAATTTTAAGATAAAAAATATGAGAACCCTCTGATATGATAATACTTAAAATTATTTGTGTTCATCGTAAAGATTATTGAGTCTGTCTCAAAAAAGTTACCTTGAAGGAGTCTCAGAGAGATTTAACATGGACAAGTATTTACCAGGAAATATTCTTATTCACGAAGGGCCAAAGAATAATGCAAAATGAAAGGAGATGGCCTCAATTCCTTATGCTTTAGTTACAGGTACTTTAATATATTTGCAAATCTGTAAAAGATCAAATATCATAGAATGTTTGTTAAATATCATAGCAACCCTGAATTATTCAATAGAAAGATGCAAAGCAAGTAATAAATGAACAAAATACACGCTGGCATATTCAAGGTATGATCATCTGGAAATTATTAGATGCTCGGGTTCATATTTTGCTAGATGAGTTGATAGCAGAAATTTCATATTTGATTATCTGTTTCTTTTATCAAATGAAGCACTATCATGGAAGAGAGAGAACAATTTATTTTAAATGTTCGTTATATATCGACTCCATCAAATGCGTTAAATGGTTTTATATTATACAAAAATTATTTATTTAAGATTCCACAATTACTGCTTCGCTCATGTAAAATTAATTCTCACACACCGCACATAGCAGCGGCCGTTTATGATCACGAGCTTAGAAAGTGAAATGAGCAGAAATGTGAACATATAGCAAAAGTTCAACATAGTGTTTAAGCTATGTCCCTTTGAAACAGACAAATTGAATAAAGAATATTCAAGCAAGCATGATTTAAGGGAATAATGTTATCGATCTTCCAGGAATATATTGAGCATTAAAGAGTGAACAAAATGGTGTTCTTGTTATTCCTCCTCAGACCTCATCAACCTACCTTTATGGTAGGATTTTGAGTATCTATTCCACTACTTGAGGAGGATAGAATAAGAACATCGATCTCGACAACCATATGCTCTGAATTATTATTCAGAAAATGGTGCATGATTGCAGTTGACCGTGCTTGTGCTTATGTGCTGATAAAAGATACCGCACATGTTCACATCTTTGCAGATAATCCTTCAACCTTCCTTCTTGCCTTGTGGCTTTGGGAATTATGACAGTGAATCAGTTTCTAAGAAATGATATGATGTTAATGGGTCATAGGACGCCTGCTTGTGCTTTAAAAACTTTTGAGCTGGTCAATAATTCATGATTTTCTTCTAGATCTCCTCGTTAATAATTTAGCATATGTCCTTGTTATTTGATTGTCGTCCTCGAATATTTTATCATTACTTTAATACGAACTATTGTTGTAGTTGAACATAATTGAAGGTTAATTATGCAAGAGAATTATTGTACATATTGATAAGGATCACATCCGATATTTAAAGTCTATCATTTATCTGCTGTAATTTTTTATAACTATCTTTGTAGATTGTAATTGTATAAATACAGTACAGAAGTCTGATGTAAAATAATAATCTCTTCGTGATTTATATTGCTCTTATACAATATGCTTCGTTCAAATTCAATCCAAGTGTAAACTTAGAGAATCATATGTTTGTTTTAAGCCTAAAAATTAGAAAACAAACCAATATAAAGAAAAATAATGTTGATTTCCATAATGGATTACCAATCAATCGAATATTTATTAATATAAAATCAATCAAACCTTACTCAAAAAAGAAAATAATTCTTCTATTCGGAAATGAAATGTTTCAAATGTTCTTACAATTTTTTGCTTCTATTAGATTGTTGGTATCTATATGTATTAGAAACTTAACTTATGAATCTCTTCGTCTGTGAAAGAAAAAAAAAAAAAGATCGAACCGTTTCATTTTAAATTTCTTTGTTATTTTTGCAAATAAATGGTACAGGGCATGGCTAAAATGAATTTGGTATCGTGAAACAAGAAATAGTGAGGCTTTAGGGTTGGGTTTCAAAGAGAAAAAAGATCAGTCAGGGAGAGGATATCAGCTTAGTATTGTCAATACGCAGAAGCCAAATCTGACCAGATCAATACAAGTTGAATTATGGATGATTTCGGACAAAGTCATTTGTTTGGAAAAACTGTAAAGTCTCTCTCAAATCTAGTAGGACGACAGCAATACTAGATTACTCGTGTGTTGACTGTTGAAATTAAATGAATTTGGTTCAAAGTTTACTGGGTCATTTATGGTGATTGCTCATATTTAGTTTTGACTTTTGCATTCAATTGTTTCTTAAATTCTGAAAATTTGCAAAATTTTTCCTTTGTATTTATAACGTAACTATTTTCGCGATTCAAACAGTCTATTTGTAACTTTACCAATTGATCAAAAGTTAAAATAAAAATTGATGTCTTTAAATGAATAGCTCTAACTATAAGAAAGAAGGGTTTCCATTCAACTAGTCACAGTCAAAGTTATGTCGGATGATCTAACTTGAAAACCTAGAATTGATATATCAATAATTCTTCTCATTGAAGTAACCAATAAAATGAGTGAAAGCATACGCGAACCATTTTCAGATAGGAGTACGTAGACTAAGGTATGTGAATGTTTCATTTTAATGGAAGTTATAAACACTAATGTAGAAATTACTTGCTCCACAACAACCATCCCCAAGTCACACATTTGAAACTTGTCCCTTTCATATTTCATGCTATGATCATTATGCAACTGTAAATAATTTACGTCATAAAGCATCAACTTCAAGTTCTAAGTTCCATGATTAGAAAATTAAGTCACTTGGAGAGATTCGTCTCTATAGTTGTTGCGTGCCGCCCACTGCTTTCTGTTCATGGCTCCTAGTGCAAAAGAAGCTCAAAAAAGAAAGGGTTCTGTTTCATGGACGGGACAAGAGAATGAAACAAAACTATGCTACTGAAAGACAACGTTTTGATTGATAGATCACCGATTACACTCACTCAAAACATCATAATCCAATTTCATACTATAGATTGCGATATTTTCCGCGTTTTCTTTTTTCCTAGAGGAACAATTTGGGTACTCTTCAAGTGTGTAAAGAATTTTGTTTATATGGGGAAGTTACCTCTTATGTAACAGTAGATAATATATTTTAATTTTAGTTTTATTCATTTTAAAGGTAAGTCTTTTGGTTTTATTTTTACAGTTTAAAGACACCAACCAAGAAAATAATAAGACAAAAATTTGAAATTAAAATATTTTTATATGATAACGTATCTCACCTAATTCTATCTTAACTATTCGTATCTAATTGTATCTTTAGTTCTTATATTTCACAATGATAATTTATAATTTATAATCTTAGTTTCATAATTATCAAATGCACTTTATACATGTATATAAGAGGAATGTACCTGAAAAATTAATCAATGAAAAATAACTTCAATTTCTCTACTAATCAAAACTTCTTCAATAAAATGAACTTGTTGAATAAAAAATACGTAACATTACTTAAACTGGTCTCACACTTTTACTTTACACCTCTCTTTCTAAATCCTTTTAGCTTGAAACATTTTCCACTATTATCTTTCTCATCAATCTTTACCTACCCCTATTCTTCATCATAAATATCATGAAATGCTTTTCAACACTAAATCAAACCTTTTTTTTCTTCGTGTCATTAGTCATGTATGTTTTCCTTTTTTAACCTCTACTCATCTTGATAAACTATCACCTAAATATATTCCCTATATCTTTCTTGGCTATTCCTCTCAGTACAAAGTTTATAATTGTTATGATCCCACTACTTCTAAAATTTATGTTTCTTGACATGTTCGATTCCTTGAACATGTCTTCCATTTGCCAATTCTCCTGCAATCTGTTCTTCTTCTTTTCCACCCTCTCTTATTTCTCTACCTCAACCATTACCTCCCCCATCTCTCCCCTCCTCCTAATTGCACACTATTTAACCTTGTTCTACCAACCAACCTCTTTTCCCACTATCCATTCCATGACCACATGTACCTGTGATAACACTTGCACTTTTTGTACTTTTCCTGACTACGATACTTACTCCACATTTACATAAAACTCTTTTGTTTCCAATCTCACATCCTTTACTCAAGTTAACAAACTTCCTTATTGGCACCAAGCAATGCTTGATAAATTCAACCCTCTTCATCACAATCAAACATGGACTATTGTTTCTCCTCTTCCAAACACAAATATTGTTTAGTTGTAAATGGATGTTTCGCACTAAACGTCATCCTCATGATACTATTGACTATTATAAAGCTCACCTTATTGTCTAAAGTTATCATGAAACACCTCGTGTTGATGACACTGCTATTTTTAGTCTTGTAGTTAAACCTACCACTATTCATATCATCCTTTCCCTAGTTGTTTTCAATAATTGGACCATTTGCCAACTTGATGTCAATAATATCTTCCTTTGTGGTTTTCTCTTTGAACAAGTTTATATGTTTCAACCTCACAGTTTCACATATCCACACCATCATCATCATCTTTATAGGCTTCAAAAAGCCTTATATGGACTAAAACAAGTCCCTGGTACCTGGTTTCACCAATTGAGCTAAAAAATTCTCACACTCAATTTCTTTTCCTCCAAATCTAACATCTATGTTTTCATTCACAAAACCTCATCCTCATTACCTTCCTCTTGGTTTATGAAGATGATATTCTAACCAATAGATCTTCTCCTTCTTTCATTTCCTCCATCATTCATAGTCTCAACTCCTCCTTCTCCATCAAAGACTTATGTCCAATACATCATTTTCTTCAAATCAAAATCAAACATAGTTCCAGTTGTCTTTTGCTTACTCAAATTCAGTATGTCAAAGATCTTCTTCTCTGTAGAGCTTTTGACAAAACCAAACCTACACCTACAGCTATCACTCTCACTCTTCCACTTTCCAAAAATTATGGCACATCCCTTCCTAAGCCTACTAAATATCAAATTACTATTAATGCTCTTCAATATCTCTGCCTGACTGGCCTTGATATTCAGTTTTTTATCAACAAAGTCTCTTAGTTTTTACAATGCCCTACTGAAATCCACTAGACTACGGTCAAATAAATTTTGCAATATCCACATTATGCTTCCTCTCATAGTATTCGTTTCATAAAATCCACTACTCTTTCCTTACAAGCCTATTGTGATGTTGACTAGGCCTAGTGTCTTAATGATTGTCATTTTACTTTTGGATGTTGTATCTTTCTTAGTCCTAATCTAATCTCTTGGAGTGCCAAGAAGCAACCAACGATTGCAAGATCTAGCACTTGAGTTGAATATTGAAGCATTGTTCTTGCTTCTGTCAACCTTTGTTGAATTTCATCTCTTCTCGAAGAACTTAGCCTATCTCACCTTACGTTGACTCTATTATGTGATAACACTAGAGCTATCTTTCTTGCTTTAGACCTAGTATCTAATCATGCTCGTTTCAAATACATTAAAATTGATATTTACTTTGTTCGATAATTAGTTGCTCGTAAGGCCATTCACATCAAACATATTACACCTTTGGATCAATTTGCTGATGTAATGACTAAAGCTTTGTTTTCTTCAATATTTTCATTGATTTTTAGGACAAGCTCACAATCTCATTTGATCATGCGTTTGAGAGGATAATTTGTAATCTTTTTGTTATTATCTTAGTTTCATATTTATCATACGCACTTTATACATGCGCATAAGAAGAATGAACCTGAGCAATTAATCAATGGAAAACAACTTCAATTTCTCAACAATCCAAAACTTTTTCGTTATAGAAAAATTTAATCGCTCCACTATTTATCGAATACCTATTGCATATATTTGTATTTATTCCATGTTTTGGCAAGTGTTACAATTTTGCATCCCGTTAATATTAGGGGCAAAATTTTAGACAACTTTCACAAGTAAAGTTATTTAAATGAGAATTTATAAAAAATTCCTATAATACCCTAGGTATAATAATTTTTTTGACACTGTCATGACCCCTGAATGGGACTTGACATGTTTGATGAAATGATGTGTGTGTTTTTTTCCCTGAATGGGACTTGACATGTTTGATAAAATGATGTGTGTGTGTTTTTTTTCTTTTTCTAATCCTTGAATTCCTTACGGGCATTTGTTCTTACCTTATTTTACTGTTCTAATGTTGAGTACATATCTCCGAAAGCGAACGTGAACCTCAACTTTGGTCATCCTCCATAATCGTCAACTTACATTCATTTTCCCCGAACTTGAGGGGAAAGAGGCCCTAGCGCCTGACCTAGTATTTTTGCCCGTAACGTACTCTTGGTCTTTACTACGACCAGTCCCTTCATTTCAAAGGTCAAAATGTTTTTCAATGGTGGAGACATTTTTTTCTTTTATGGGATTTCACCAAATCCCATGTCCTATGATCATGGGTTGCTGTCCAAATTATGGAGCGGCTGCTCGTCAACTTAGTGGCACCAATTATATATGTTCCTGTATCAAAAGGGCAAAGATCCACATAACCCCGATACAGACTTTGATTCTTTGAAAATCATTGATTGCTAAGCCATGATTATTAATTCAGCAAATAATTTATTTAAAATACGTAAAAATTAAAATTCATTAACTGAGTAGCAAAGCTATAAGAAACTTCCAATTTAAAAAGTTAAATATTGGAATTAAGATGATAGAATAAATTGTAATTCATATCAAATGACATATTGGGATTTATAACTATTATTTCTATCTTAATTATTATTTAATTAATTTATTAAATAATTCATTTAAAATTTGTAATTTAAAAATTATTATATATATAAAGTTTTTTGCGGATATGAAAACAAAAGGATAAATTACACGATATGGAGGGATCGTCACGTTCTTCTGCTCCTGTATGTGTAGTTAAATTGGTTGGCACAGTAAGGGACCCTGTCGCCTTAACTTTGTGCCGCAGCAGACCATCCGGAACAGATTTGCCCCTAACCCCCACCCATTCACCTAAGTCAATTCAAGGGTAGACAGTACCACACGCCAAGAACCTTGTGCCTCTGCCTCGTCATGTGGGTCCGCTTATGGTTTGGAATATATCAGGGTTTCTGTTCCGAGTAAGTCACTGTTTAGTGGGGACGGTTGGATTTCACATTTCACTAGTTCCAAACGCAAGCAATGATGCCTTTTGCTTTGTAATGTGAAAGCTGCACCCGTCTATATTAAGGCGGTTGTTGGCAAATAGCTTGTTAGATATTTTTTTTTAGTTTATTTAATAAAAGTTTTTTTTTACTATTTAAAAATGTCATTGATGTATTTAATAAATAATTTATTAATTAGTTTATTTAATTTTAATAAATTGATTTTTAAATGTTTTGTAAGAGAAGCTTTTAGAGTTAACTGTTAATTAGTTTATTTAATTTTAATAAATTGATTTTTAAATGTTTTGTAAGAGAAACTTTTAGAGTTAATTGTTTATCTTATGATAGTATTACCCTTTACTTTAGTCTCTATTTTTACTTTATGTATTTTTAAAGTTGACTTTTCTTGATCGTATAATTATATCATGAAGTTTAGAAGAATATAATAAAAGAGTTAATTAAATTTTTTAATCTTTATTTAATCTTACAATATTAGCTTAATCTTATAATATTAGTTTACATTTAAAAATATCATAATTACTATATATAGTATCTGTGTTATATTATAATTATAAAATTTTAAATTTATTAAATAATAAAATTCATATATATTATATGAAAAAAATATTAATATGATGTAGCTCGCTGCATCATTCAAATTAATAGAGAATTTAACATTGAATTATTATTTTTTATTAAAGTTATAAACTTAATTTTTATAAAATTAAATATCTAGATTTAAATTCTTATAAAAATATTCAATAAAATACTAAAAAATATAATATTCATATCGTTATAATTTATTTTTAATATCATACTCTCGTAATTTATTTTATATATTAACAGCAAATAATATTAAATAGTTAATTTTACTAAATATTTTTAATAAATAATTGATATTATTTACTGATTAAATCAACTATTATGATTAAGTAAGCTAATGCAATTCGCTTTTTCACAAACAAACATAAGTCTTAGCAAAGAAAGCGAGTCCAGGTGGGACAGACAAGCTATAATGGAGCTTTTCGCTTTACGGTTTAGTCGGTGCAGTTTTGTTTCTCACTCTAGACCTTGTGAAAAAAATCAAACCGATTCATCATTATGTGCATCTGCTGTACCCCCTTCCTGTCCAAGTCCAAATGATTCTCCCAACTTCTTTTTCCCGTAAATTTAACCCTTTTTCAAGATAGGAATACTTTATTCACTTATTTACTTTCCATCGATATGGGCCCACTTTGGAAGAATAATGTGAACTCAATTACATTTTTTTCCGATGTTTTAAAACTGGAGAAGTAATTGAATCAAGGGTCAATAATTCAATCAGAATTCAACCGTAATCGAATCGGTGACTAATAAATATTTAAAATTTTATTTTATATATATTATATATAAGATAATTTTTAAACATAATTTTTAATTATTTATCTAACTTAAACCTTCAAACTTCAAAACATACAAATTTATTTTTTAAAGTTCACCAACACAACACAAAATAAGATAACAAAGCTTACTAGTCATATTTCATCAAAAAGATTAAAAAAATATCAATAATCATAATATTCATTCATCATAGTTGTAAAAGTTTTGATTTTTAAAGGAAAACTGTTCATTTTAAATGAACAGACCGGTTTTTTCTTTCACCAGTTCAGCAGTTTTTACTGGTCCGACCGCAAAAAGAACGGGTCAATCACTCACAAAAAATAAAGGCTAAATCGGACCGTTTCATGCTCCGGTTTACTGGTTCACCGGTCCAACCGACCGGTTCGGTCCGATTTTCAAAACACTGTTTTTTTCTCAAAGAATAGTGTAATAAAATTTTGATCAAATTTCAAAGATAAAATCTTAAATTAGAAGAGTTTTTTAAAATAAGCAATGGTTAAAAAATTTAATCAGTTCAGCCGATTTAATTATAAAAATATTAAACCGTTTAACTTTTTGATTCAATTTATTTTAATATATCTTGTTAAAAAAATGATCGATTTATTAATTAATCAATCAAATTTTATTAATTATAAATTCTTATAAACTAAAATAAAATTATTAATTTTTATTTAACAATACATTTTTTCGATTAAACTTCAAATTATTCGATACGTAAGCACAATCTCTTTTAATTATATTTTAAATTCTTTAATTTTTTTTAATTTTTATTCTTCTTTTTAATGGTATAATATTAATTGAATCTTTTAAATCTTAAATATCTTGTTTTATTAGTTTAAGTTCCGGTCTAATTTTTAAAATGTCTAAAAAAATAACTTTTATAAACAATAGTCTTGAAATGTAAATGTATCGTAACATTCTATATTCGGATCAAATTTAGTAGCAATTGTTCTTGTTGGAATATTTACAATAAGTGGTAATGAATTTAACCCTTTTTCTGAAAATTTGCAAAACGATAATATTCTACTTGCACTTTGTAAAGAGGTGCAAGGCATATTTCCGTAACTTTTGCTTCTAGAGATTGAGATATTCCTACCAAAAGGGTTATACATTTATCCCAATCCCTCGCCTTTCTAGTGCCCCTTCCTATACAAATATAAAAAGAGTCCTCCTCGCACGTGCCTTGTACTAATTTGTACATTTGCATACGTGTGATATTTTAAAGTATGACTTTCAATTGGTTGGTTTGGTTGCTTTGGACCAAAGTGTTCACTTCCCTACAATTCAATTATTGGGTACGTGGATTTCCGCCAACAAAATACGTAAAAGATAAAAAGAAAAAAAAAAGTGTCATGGACATATTCCAGACACAAGGAATTCGTCAATCACGACTTGTTCAGGTGGAAAAAGATTGCTCTAGATGGGTATCTTTCTTTCTTTCTTTTCTTTTATATATATTCACTTAAGTTAACATTTAATTTATATATTTTCTGTGGTTTGAAAAAGGTGATTAATTAATTAAAATACCAAGAAAATTAAAAGTCATACTTGGAGAATAGAACGTGAAAAGGAGGACAGATGCTAAGGGCAGCAACAACTTCACCAATTGGAACATTAACCTTAAAAATAGATATTCGTAAGGGAACATGAGCGGCTGACTCTAACAGGTGACATAACATGACAATGACCCAAAAACATGGGTACCATAAAAATAACCTTAAAAAAAATTAAGACAAAATCGGAAAAAAAGAAAAGAAACTAAGGCATGTGTGAAACGAAGAAGAAAAAGAGAGTATAATACGAATTAGTATAATAAATAATACGGTAATATTAAAGTATAAGAAAGAAAACAAAACATCATAATTAAGGTGAAAGCTTATCCTAAATTCTCTGCTCCATCATTGCCAACTTCTACGCACCATAATCATCAACCCCCCACGGAATCAAATGCCCCATCTTCCCAAATCATTGGTGGGCCCTTTGTGTCTCACACGTAAGTCTCCTGTCAATGACACGTGCTCAGCTCAGCCCCTTAAATAAAAGAATAAAAATATAATTTTTAAAAACAATTTATCTAATTTTTTAATATATACAACAATTAAATCAGATTTATGAAATATTTAATTTTGACTAACTAAAAAATAAAATTAATATTGAGAAAGAGATTGGGGGGTGGTGGTGATGACATGAGAGGCACCACTTGTGTTTTGTTTGGTTGCATACATTATGTCACCTTTTTGTTGTATGGATGAGATTTGAATAATCAAAAGCGAAATATTAGTTTAATGATATGTGCAATTATTCGCAGACATCCCATCATATAGTTTGAAGGAGGAGTTGGGGACGATGGCATTGGCATGTAAATGGACAGGACCATATATATATATATTGTCACATATTTTAATAAACCATTCAATGTATTGATTAATGGACTGTGTCAAAGTCAAATGTCTATCTACCTGGAGTCTAAATTCGAAAACAGTGGCTGTGTCTTTTGCTTTTTGGTATACTGACAAAATAGGGGTTTGGATAATACCCTTTATTTTAATATAGTTTAGTATCAGTTGTCGTGATTAAGTTATTTGCGCACATTAGAAGTAAACTGACCAATCAAATTAATTAAACTCAGATTATCTTATCACTTACCAGTTTTATAGATCTTGTTTTTGTTTCGAGTTCAAATGTGATACTGACACATACGGAGAGTAGTGTGGATTGGTTAGGTATTGTAGTTTGGTCTAAGTCCCTACCAATCATATAATTCATGCTTGCGTTTATAAAACAAGTGTGTTTTGCTAACAAGAACACATGATTTGAGTTATTGACTTGCTCTTCCAAAGGCCAATGGTATATGTTTGGTGGAAAAGGAAATGAAGATTTTAAAAATATTTTTTTATAGTTTTAAAAACTCCATAAAATATTTTTTTATTAAAGCTTATCAACTTGACTTATTAGTGTGAATTTATATAATTATTCTAATTCATTTTTAATATTATTTTTATTAAAATAATTTGATATATTTTAGTGATTAACCATTATGCCCTGCATGCCATTTTCTTGATTCATCATGCCGCACGCTTGCCCGCTAATAAATAAACTCCATACATCCCTACAAGTATACACACATAATGGCTGCTTTAGCGACCATAATTCTAGTTCTAAATTTGTATAATGATCTTGAAAGAGATATGATCAACAGCCCAGTTTTCAAAACATGAAAATGGAGAAGGGCGAAAATTTACAGCCGTCAGTTTTGGGATATACTTTAATTGGTGGACTCTTATCGATAAAAACGGGTTTTTGATGTTAATTGTTATATATAATTTATGTTTCTAATTATTACAGGGTTATCGACTTATTGGTGACCTAACTTCTATTCAGCTTAGCCGACAAAGCATTATTGAAAGTGCTTGTACATGGCAAGTAGGTCCCGAAAACACTCCTCAACGACTTATAGTTCAGCAAAGATCCTGATTCTTGTTGATGAATCATATTCTGGCACCATAATAAGCTCTTTGAAAGTTGGGACTCATCATATCATTTTCTTTTTTTTTGGCTGTCTTGTACCAACTTTGGTCCTCCCTTTTGTTAAAATTTTCGTTTCTTACAAGTATAACAAACAAGAGAATTAAAAATCCTGTTAAGTTACAGTATAATTCTTCAAAAGGGAACAAAGAAGAGATTATTTCTTTGGTAATTTCTTAAAATTAGCTTGATTTTAGAGTTAAACTAGTTTAATTACACAAATCAACTTGAAGAGCATATTTGATAGAATCCAATAAATAGTAGAAGTGAACATCTCTTTCAACTTAAGCACCTCAAATTCATAATAAGGGAAATAAAACCCACCCACCTATTCTATTAATTAAATTTGGAGACACGTTTCGTTAAGCAATGAGACATGGTACCCCATCTCCATCTCTATATATATACCCATATATTATTGTGTGTGTGTAGTTTAACAAAGCATGGTTATACATATAGTGGGAAACAGATCGTGTGGTCTGTTTTTAAGAAGGCACTTAAAAATACCTAGTCATATCCAATATGAACCAATTGATATGTGTGCACTAGGCATTCCATTTCCTCTTCTTTTTCATAAAATAAAACAAACCCTTTATCGGTCATTAGTTCGAAAGCAATCTTTGAATGATCATACACCAAACACACGAGGTATTGTTAGGAAACAATGGTAAAGAACCAAAAAGAAAAAGGAAACATTGAACTTCTAGAGGGTACAATTACAATCATATGCTCTTCAAAAATATTTAAAAAGAGTAAAAAAATAAAAAACATTTTTTATTTATTTTAAAATGATTTCATGATATTAAAATATTTAAAGACCATATTTAAATTAATTATTATTTAGGTAATAGTTTATGTTAAAATAATAATAATAAATTATTTTAAATATTTCTAATAGCATAAGCTATTTGTATATAATTTAAAATGTTTTTAAAGAATAAAAAAAATTATAAAGAGGCCATTGAAAAAAAAAAGGGAAAAGCGAAGAAGTTGGCCAATAATTGAAACATGAAAAAGCAAAACAATGTACACCGAAAAGCATGATAAAAAGGTAAGTGGGCAAAATAGTTAATCTTGGTACGTTAATGAATGGCGAAGGGTTAAGCGAATCATTCTCTTGATGTGTCTCCCACTTCCATGTGAACTGTATAGTATTCCTTGGAACAGAGCAATGGAGAAAGGTAGAGAGAGACGCCATTAATGTAGTTTCTTCCTTTCCCTGTTTTTCTATTTGTTAGTTACGATGGTGAAGATGAGGATAATATATAAGTGGGGTTCAAATGGTCAACCTTTGTATCTATAGAGATGATAGAGAGAGAGAGAGAGTCTTTACTTCAATCTTCATTAAGTCTCACGCCCTCAAAGATTCGTTCCTCTAACTCAAAAACTCTCTTTTTTCTTTTGTTTTGTTTCATTTTCATTCCTTTGATTAATAATTACATCCACCCACCCACCCACCTTCTCTTCTCAACATAAAAAGTCTCACTCTCCTAAGTCTCTCATTCCCATATACCTTCTCTTCTTATACAAACGCTCTCAACCATTTTCGTCATTCACCTCTCTCTCTCTGTCTCCCTCTCTCTATACCTCTGGAGTTTGTCATGGGTTGTCTCGACGAAGGTTACTGCAACACCGGTCTTGTTCTTGGGTTAGGCTTGGAGAACCCATCGAAACCTGATAAACGGCCAAAGATTAAACCTTTTCTCAAGTTTGACCAGACAGGTATTCCGAGCTCTGATCAGCCTTCGCTTAGTTTGGGTCTTCCTGGAGACGTCTATCATCGTAATCACGTTGGGGCCAAGAAGACAGAGGTTAAAAAGGTGTATGAGGAGCCTGTTGGTGTTGATTTGTGTCGTCAAGCTTCTCCTCACAGTGCTGTTTCTTCTTTCTCTAGTGGTCGGGTTAAGCGAGAAAGAGACATCAGCAGTGAAGATATGGACGCCGAGAGAGTTTCCTCCAGGGTTAGTGACGAAGATGAAGATGGCTCGAATGCAAGGAAGAAACTTCGGCTCACCAAAGAACAATCTGCCCTTTTGGAGGAAAGTTTCAAGCAACACAGCACTCTCAACCCTGTGAGTTGTTAATCACCATTGAATTTGTTACATTCATGATTTTGTTTCTGGGAAAACAATTCATTCTTACTTGCTTCTCTCGATTTAACAGAAGCAAAAGCAAGCTTTGGCAAGGCAGTTGAATCTACGGACAAGACAGGTTGAAGTATGGTTCCAGAACAGGAGAGCAAGGTAATCAAAATTAACTTTTGTCCATGTAAAATCTGTCCAAATGATTTACAAGAGGCCCACGTTAAAGCTTCCTATCACAAGTCACACACACAAAAGAAACCGTACTAAAACAAAAAGTACATAGTACTCGTATGGTAACAAAGCAAAAGCTAACTATCTTCACCTTGAAGATGGGAAATAGGGTACTAATGAAAGTTTTACATGATAATTCTGCAGAACAAAGCTGAAACAGACAGAAGTGGACTGCGAGTTCCTGAAGAAGTGTTGTGAAACATTGACCGATGAGAATAGGAGGCTTCAGAAGGAGCTACAAGAGCTTAAAGCCCTGAAACTGTCCCATCCCTTTTACATGCACATGCCAGCGGCTACTCTTACCATGTGCCCATCTTGTGAAAGAATCGGAGGTGTCGGTGATGCTGCCTCCAAGACCACTTCATTCTCAATGGCTCCAAAGTCTCAGTTCTTTAATCCCTTCACTAATCCCTCTGCTGCTTGTTAATCTTAAGGCGTCAGGAACAAAAAATTATAGGAGAAAGAAGAAAGGAAAAATAGAGTTATAGATCTCACAGTCCCTCTTTTTTTTTTGTTAAGGACTTGTTAATTAGTGAAAGGTTAGTGTAATTAATTATTTTGCAGAAACAATAGTACTTACTGATGAATATTTTCCTTTTTTTTTGGTTTTCCCCTCTTTATTTCTCATTGTATATTTTCACTCAAATATATATGAAGGGATCCATGACTGTTATTTATTTGTTTTTTTACTTCTTTTGGATTAATTCCTTTTATACACATACAAAATAAGGCTATTGAATGACATAATATTCAATTAAACCATAAAAATTGCTTATGTTTATATAATTAGTCATATTACAATTTTGAAATAATTCATTATAGAAAGTGTATTTTTTCATAATGGTAATTTTTAGAATTAAAAAAGATATCTTTTCCTTAAAGTTTAAAGACTCTATCTTCTGCATTCTGAAACGTGTGAAAAGATAGTGGCATTGAAGTCATTCCAAATTGACATTTCACAGATGAGTCCAATCCGAAATTTGTATCACACATCCAAATGACACCCCGGGTCACGCTTTTCACCGCACACACCATCCTGGTTTTTGGTGGTTTGTTGGTGTCCATAACTAAAGAGGAAAACAGTGTATATTATAATGAGAAGATAATGATAAATCAACCCTGGATGATTAAGTAAAGCTTATGCGTGAGATAGAGAGGGGGCGAGAGATGTGGGTGGGTAGCTCACGTGTACTTGTCTCTAACATACTTTAGGACTTATGTTTTGTCCCGGTGATTGAATGGCTTGTAGACGAAGAAAAGTGAAAAGCCAGAAGCGGAAATTATAATTTATAAAAAAAAGGATTTATATATAATTCCACAAAAATGTTATTTTAGGTAAATTAACATAAATCATGGGATAGTTTTATAATAAAATAAAAATAAAAACAGGTTATAATCATAGGATAAGTGTAAAATCACTTTGGGCAAGCATGATGGAAAATTTGATTAGAATATAATGAAACTTGAAAAGGTTTCAAAAGGGCGCCTCTCGTGAGGTGCCGGCTCTTTAGGGAGTACGTGTGGGTCAGGTGCCACGTGATGTCCCAATGGCCTTATGGCCTTTCCTTTTACTATTCTTCTGCAATCTTCATCATGGAATTTCTTGCTAATGATATTGAATGTCGATTACACGGACCGCGTCCTATTCCCTTATCCTTGTAAACACAGATATTACAAGTTGATGACTAATCTAGAGATGATATAGCATAATTAGATTTAATTTTAAGTTAATTAATTAAACTTATAAGAATTGATTACGTATTAAAATAATAATTACGGTTTTAATAGTCTGACAAATTGGTTAATGGACCATCCAGATTGGTAATCACTGGAAGACGTTATGACCACGCTATCAGGATTGGTATGGAAATTGGTTGCAGAAATTATGAGGCAGGATCTGGGAAGAATCCACATTTCCATGTATTGACGCCCTGAAATTATGGTCTGGACCAATAAATGATGAGCCTGACTTTCTTAGTTTTGTTCCTGAGAGAGTGCCACCTTCCTGGAAACTCACTCTCTCACCATCATCACCTTCTCGTCCCACGTGAATTTCCTTTCCTCTTTTTCTTTTTACCGTCACAATCGTCATCATTGAACCCATCTTCTTTTTTTTGTCTTTTTTTTTCAATTTCTCATTCCATATATCAAATTAATTCTCATTTAATCAATTCTTATTTTAGTCTATTAATTTTTTTTATATTTATATAAAATCTACAAAAATATATAAACTAAATTAAGTGACATAAAATTGAAAAACTTTAACAAAAAATATGGTACTTTTAACTCTTTTTTGTTTGTTTGTTTTCTTTTCCGAAGAGTCCGACTCTTCAAAGCTCTGCCCTTTGAACATCAACATATGATTATTATTCCGTTGAAAGTATCCCTGAATTTAATTATTGATCTTGTTGCTAATCAACCATCCATTAGTGAGAACAAGACCCGACAAGTTTTGAAATCATTAGATTTTGGCGTTTGGATTGACGGAAAATCAAGTGGAGTAATAAATCAGTGACAAGGAAAGGCAAAAGCAGGCGATGGGAGCAACCAAGTCAACTAAATTGATCTTCACCGTTCAAGCATACAAAGTAAAAATAAAAAAAAAGTAGAAGGTATTAGGTAATATTGTCAAAATAAGTTGTGGCAATTGTACAGTCAAATAGTTTATTTTACTTTGGAAATGATGGATGGTCAAATTGTCATCAATTTATCGACTAAAATAAAGACGGTGAGGGGTGATTGATCATGTTTAATGTATAAAAATTAATGAAAATGAGGAATTAAGAAAACAAGTGAGTTTGTAAGAATTTCCATAAATTCTCTCTATTTTGGTAGGCCGATTTGGGTAAGTATAGGCACGACACTTACTTATGACTCATTCTTATGAAGAACAAAATCAGAACTACTTTTAACTTTCATAAAGATAAAATATGACTCACTCTTGATTCTTATAAAGAATAAAATGAAATAAAATATGACCTTCTTTTAACTTTCATAAAGAACATAATGAGATAAAATAAAGCTCATTTTTTACCGTCAAAAAGATCATTTCTTTTACTTTACCCAAGATCTATAAAAAGTTGGAGCGATCTTATATTTTGGGATTAAAAAAACATTATATTATGTTTACTATACTAAAAAGATGTACAAGTTCCTATCACTATTTCATTATGCTCAATTTAAGAAACTATATACAAAACTAGTTACACCTAATCAATATAGTTAGGTATAAAACCAACCCTAAAATGCTACACCTAATACCTTACTCTAAAGTTAGAACACAAAACCTTTTCCTTCAATTGGATATTGGATTTTCTTTTGTTGTCTTGTTTCTAAGTATAGTTCACATATTGTTCTCTAGTGATTAGTATATTTGTGGGAAAAGAACATGGCGTGGTGTGTAGGTGTTTCTATCTCTTTTACAAAGAAGGGAAAAAGATTACAAAGCCCTCTTCATTGTTGATCTGGTTTTATGTGTGTAAGCACGTAGTTATACTAAAATATCCAAAGACATGTGTCTTGTGTTGGGTAAATTGTCGGTGTGTCGAGTTATGTGCTAAAACTAGACAAAAAAATGTTATGGATCATAATTTTCGGGGAATATTTATTTAATCTTGTAATTTGATCCACGCAAGTTTTTGATAGTTACTACATTTAATTTATTATACATGTCAAAAAGTGCATGTGTACAAGGTACGCAACAAAGGCCCATTGAATGACATAAGAATAAATATTGAAAAACAAAATATTTTTATTTAAAAATAATAACTAATACAAATTTCGGATTAATAATTATATATCTATTATATTAAGGCTTCTTTACTGTGTTAACCAATCAAGTAAATGCAACAATGACCTCTCCTCCTTTCAAAACCCGAGGTTACCCTAATCACCAAGTAATCCATTCCTGCTCCATCTAATCACTTTAGTTTTGGAGTTAATTAAGGGGTTTCAAATCAATAATCATAGCAATTCAACCAGATGGTCTTGTTCTTAGTCCTTATCCATAAATTGAGGGTCCACAAATATAAAATAATTAGCTTCAAGGGGAGGAAAAAGAACATACCAACGATCGAAATGATAGGCTCTTTTCCCTTGATAAAAGGCATATTGTATGGAAGCTAGAGGACAAGAAACATATGTATACATGCAACTACAAGAAACATATGTATACATGCAACTATAACCCGCCATCATCTGGTTAGTAGCTAGGTAGGTAGGCATAGGAATAGACTAGACATGACCATATCTCTGAATAGGTGAAGCCGACCTTAATAGAGAGAGAACAACAATAATGGTTCAGCGATGACCCAATTGCTGGACTCCTAATTGGTAAATGGGCATCAAAAGTCAAGAACTGTGACGAATTTAGGTCTATGTTTTACGTCAACCTTTGCATGCCCCTTTCTACACAAAAAGATAGGAGATACATACAAAGATGGAGCAATAAAGCACTAGGTACCTCCAACATGTGGTCTTGTTGCCTTTGTTCAAGACATAACTTGACTTGTCTTCAAAGACCCATCTACTCAAGGGTACTAATAATTGCATTGCCCGTCGGCAATCACAATTTTCATTTAACAAAGTATATATAGCGTTGTTAAGAAATAAATACAGTTGTTTATGTACAAGGATGAGCGTATTAAGAATGGGATTATACAACTTCTCATATAGAGTATGGTAGGTGAAATTGATCTTAAATCATATAAAACAAGAAAGTTGATCGTTACACTAGAAGGGTGGTGTCTGGTAATGGTTACAAAAACCAGACGTAATGTTTGCTTTCATGACCAAGAAAACAGGAACAAACTAAGGAAAATGTTGCGAGTTAAAGAGGATATTGAAAGAAACAGGAACAAATTAAAGTAAGGAATATGATGTGACTTAAGAGGAAAATGTCAATAGGAATAGGATGCAATGGATTAATTATGGTTTCTACGAAATAATTGATTTGGAGATTTACTTAAATTTATGTAAACAAGTCGATAAGAAAAAAGGTAAACGAAATTTACAAACAATGGCTCCTAAACTTCTGAAATTACCACAAGTTTCCAAGTTTCGACAATTAAACTGATGTGATGGCATCTACTATTGGACTGGAGGTCCATAGGTTCGCAATTCATCTTTTCCATCTAAAGACATGGACAATAGATCAGTGAGGTGATGACCCAACAAACTGGACCCCAAGCTCACATCATGTTAAGCCTCCAACACTGTAGGCGTGAATTAGCCCAAGAACATAGCATGTGAAGTTTCTTCTCTTCTCCTGTTTATTCTCTTGTCTTTGATTAGGACGTATATATCTATAGGTTTACTTCATTTCGAATCGAAGCTCCCTCTACAAAGGCATCTTTAGAACTTTGATTCTCTTGTTTAAAATGTATCTCGACTTCTCCTTTTTAACTTCTCATGTTTGAACATTTATAAGGAGACTTGCCCATTATTTTATATTTCAAATTGGTTCATGGGTTACAAAAAGATCAATCAAAGTATCCCTTAGGACACACGTGTGACACCTTTTTCGACAATCACTCTGTTGCCTGACCTTCATGGTTGCTATTTCAATATCAACAAAAATGAGAAGTCCAAACAATGTACAAGCCAGTCGAGGACAATAACATGACAAGCCATCTTTTGATCCAATGTTTGGTCACTTTTTCTGTGAACTAATCTTTTACTTTACCTGGTCACTGAATCGATGCATCTATCCAAGCTCATAGAAAGAAAAGACTCAAAACTATTATTCTCGTGGATAGACAGATCTTCAAAAGCTAATAATTAAGTGTTCAGATGATTTACACCTTTATTGATCAGTTTCGCAATCGAGTGATCGAACCACCTGCACGTTTAAAAGGTGAGTAGAGGCATGGTAGGTGTTATAGTGCTTCCGTTGATTTTAGTTGGTGTTCTGGCTGGTGCTCATGGCGCTTCCACTTTCATACAGCTAGATTCTTCAAGCAGAAAACTGCCAACCGGAACAAGCACAAAATAGGGGTAGCTGTCTCTTTCATTGTAGAAGATGAAATTATTGGAGAAACAGAGAGTAAAGATCTACAGGAGTAACTAAATATCAGTATATATAGGCTCTACCGTGACCTTATGCATGTAGTAGGTATAAATGCAGTGTAGTTCAATGAAGAAATATTAAATTCTGTTCAATGAAAAATAGAAGAGATGAACCTTCATACTCGTTGGAGTTTAAAATAAATAACATGTATGCATATTCGTCTCGTACTAGGAAGTTAGCTTTCAAACTTGCCATATACAGTGAAAGCCAATATATTTTTAATAATACAATTGCTTAAATATATAAGTCTATTAGAAACAACTTCTTTATCCATCAGGAGTAAAGTTGTATATTTTTGTACCTTTTTAGACTTCGCAGACTTTTACTGAATTGTTAATGTTGGATAATTAGTCAAATAATTTGCTATAATGCTTTTTTGCTGAATAAGATTGGCAACGACTCGACCAACTTGACTTTTTAATTTTGACTAAATTTTGGTTTTAGGTTGTTTGTCCTGTAGGGATTTTAGCTGAATTGATTTGGACTTCTTTAAATTAGTGTGCTAACTCTTCTGAATTTAGATTTAGATTAAGATTTTACACAATATTTTAAATACTTGATCAAAAGTTAAACTGATAAAATAAAATGTTTAAAATTTAAAAAATTCGACAAGTATTAAACCGTTAAAAAATCAACTAAGGATTAATTAATAAAGTTAAAGAATTTAAAATATTATTAAAAAAGATTGTTCTTATTTTTTAAATAATAAAAAAGAGATTGTTAGATAAAAATTGATTAATAAGAACTTATTAATTTTAAAATTTTGACTAATTAATCAAATTTTTAACAACAAAATTTATTAAAATAAATTGAAACTAAAAATTAAAAACGGAACTAAAAGTTGAGTTTTTGAAAAGATCTTAATAAACTTCTTAAAAGATCTTAACTTTTAGAGTAAATAAATACGAAATATTGTCAAGTATATTAATTGATTACTTAAACATCTTCAAGTTGTCATAAGCTTCTAATAGTTCGGTATTTAAGGGTGAACTTTGGAGTCATTGGGAAAGTTTTTCTTTGGCAATCACAAGTTCACAAGTTCAATTCACGGAAATATTCTTTTATAGCTGTTATCTAACAGCGGATTAATATAGCTAATTTAACTAGTGGATAGAATGAGTTGTTTATTTAAAGATGTTTAATACAATTAACTGTTTAATATTAGTTTATGTATAAAATGATTTCTGAGGGTATGACTTAGAAAAAAAATCATAAAGTATTAGTTTGTTTCTTAATATTTCTTTGAATATTTTCATAAGAATTTAGATAGAGCAAAAGAAGTCAATATCATCATTTTCTCCAATATCTTCCATCGAGTCTTAAAAATATTGAAAGACCTCTCAATACAATTTCTCAATGATGAACGAGCTTAATTAAAAACTTTTTCAGATTCTCTTGGATTTGTATCGCAAAGGGCTTACACCAGGAGTTTTTCTTCTAATGCAACACCAACGAGCTTAATATGAAATTGAGCCTGTAAAAATGATATCGATTTAATTTTTAATTTAAGGAAATATAATTTTTTTTCATTTTAATTTAAAATTTTTAAATTTATATTTCCTTAAATTAAAAATTAAATCGATATCATTTTTAAAAAATTTAAATTTAAATTATATTTTTTAATATATTAAATTAAAATACAATTATTTTGAAAAAATCGTATATTAATCTCTTAAAATTTAAACTTAGATAAAAATAATCAATTTAATTTAGATTATTAATTTTAGATTAATTAAATTGAATTAAATACGACATATGAGCGATAATAATATTAGATACTAAATACTGATATAAAAAGTGACCTAAATATCGGGTCTATACAAAATTAATTAATGTAATATAATTAGAGATAACAAATTTAAAAGTATTTAATTTTTGAAAATTTTAATTTGATATTAAATATTTTGAATTTTTAATTTAATGATCAACTTTTTAAAATTTGTATAAATTAATCAAATTTATATCTATATTTATAACTATATCTCTATTTCTATTTCTATCTTTATCTTTATTTGTATCTTTATATATATCTTTTTGAATAATTTGGACTTTTGGATATAATAGTCTTTTAATTTCTTAATTTTGCTGGAGAAAAAAGATCTTATAGTAACATTTTCAAAATTAACTGATTACTAAACATAATTATCAGCAGTTTGAAATTGTCAAATAGCTAAAACTTTTAAATGTGTCAAAAATAGTTGATAAGCTATTTATCAAATAAGGTCTTTATGACCCTCCCTAAATTCCCACAAAATGGAAAATTTTATGCACTTTTTTATTTTCAAAGGTAAAAGAAAATGAAAATTTTGTTTATTTCGTAAAATT
>JAOQMS010000180.1:3001383-3012430 GCA_027563885.1 Erythroxylum longipes | reverse complement strand
ACCTAAATATCGGGTCTATATAAAATTAATTAATGTAATATAATTAGAGATAACAAATTTAAAAGTATTTAATTTTTGAAAATTTTAAGTTAATGATCAACTTTTTAAAATTTGTATAAATTAATCAAATTTACATCTATATCTATATCTCTATTTCTATCTTTATCTTTATTTCTATTTCTATATCTATTTTTTTAAGTAACTTGTACTTTTGAATAAAATAGTCTTTTAATTTCTTAATTTCGCTGAAGGAAAACACTCTCGTAGTAACATTTTCAAAATTAGTTGATTTCTAAACAAAATTTTCAGCGGCTTGATATTGTAAAATAGCTAAAACCCTTAAATCTGCCAAAAATAGTTGAAAAGCTATTTATTAAACAAGGTCATTATTACCCTTCCTAAATTCCAACAAAATGGAAAATTTTATGCACTTTTTTATTTTCAAAGGTAAAAGAAAATGAAAATTTTGTTTATTTCGTAAAATTATACGTACAATGCTTGATAAAGTTCATCATAATGATTATCCAAAGGCCATTATTTCGTAAAAGTAGTGTAAACCATATGCACACATATACTTACAAGCAAACATTGGACTTTAACCCCCTCAGGAGAATCAAACGTACATGTGGTCCACACATGTACAAAAGCTTATTTCATTTCCTTGGTACCCCACAAATAAAATTGCACGCCTCTTCCAAACCGGTACTTATATAAGAACATGTATGTAGACATTACAGTATGACTTTCAATGTATATATACCAACTTGCTTGACTTATTGCTTCTTCACCGACAATTTAGATTCCGGCCATGCACTCCGGTGGGGTGACCGGGTACCGGGATTTGTCGGTACAGTAATCGTAGATCATGTGGTTCAAGCGGACCCACCTGTATTTTCTTGCTTCTATAGCATTCAGGGCTCGATAAGCAGCACCCTCCCACCAGTTACCTGGGTTAGAGGGACAACTTGCTGGTCCAGGCACTGGACATCCCTCAATATCAAAGTCCTTGTAGTATGCATAAAATGGGGCTTTGCTCCAATCAATCTTCTCTAATCCACCTCTCGTTGCCCAATCATCAGCTTCCCACAATGTTGAGTAAATTCCCATAGGCTGGAACCTAGGATATGGGACTCCTCTTGCTTCATTGTTCTTGTAAACCCTGATAGGCACATCATCTACATAGAACCTGTAAAATCCACCAGTAATTCGGAGATCACAAGTTATTCCGAAGAACCTCAATACATGCATGTAAATTACATGGAAGTTTTTAGTGACACAAAGACATGAGAAGCTTACACGATATGGTAATGGTTCCAGTGTATCTTGTATTCGTGGAACTCAGCAGAAGGATCGAACCAAAGATTAACTCTTTGTTCTCTATCACCTTTCCCGTGAGCATAGATATTTGTTTGAACGGTGTAAGGTTGCCCGCTCCTATTTCCTAGGAACTCAAAGTCCAGTTCATCTCGTACGCTGTCGGTATTCGAGTTCAACTACATAGGATTAATCAATTAAAGTAAATCAAATCTGTCATGATTTGAAACCCGAGGAAGAAAATTTTAGGTTCAGAGCAGTTCACACACATAAAAGGCAGTGACAGTTCCGGCCGAGTCTCCTTGGACGAGCTTAATTTTCATGCTAACACGACCGAACATGTACCGACTCTTGGAAGCAAACCCACATCCTGGAATATCGCAAAGCCACAGATATAAACTTTACCATACAGAAACAAACACGGCTTAAAACAACTGTCGACCCCACGAAAAAATAATGCGAAACCTGAGAATCTGTCTAGAATGAGTTGGATAGCTCTTCCTCCGTCGATTTGCCTGATGTGGGAATCAGACCACGTGACCTTAAAGTCCTGAAAAAAAGTTGCTGGTCGAGCTGAAACAGAGAGAGCAAATGCGAAGAAGCAAAATAAGAAGAGGACGATGGCGTTGTGATGCTTGTGCATTGTGGTCGGCAAGCTAATTCGTAAGTATCAGTAAATATATGAAAAGGGATTGTAATGGATGATGAGAAGTGTTATTAGGAGGATGCTATGGAGGAGTTTTGAGCTATGCAAATATATATATGTGTGGAGATTATACGTATGGAATTAGTAAGAGTGAGATGATGATGACTGCTGCATTCAAAAGGAAAGCAGCATTTTCGGAGTTTAGCTTTCAGGTACAGCTAATGGCAAGCCGTCATTAGGCCCTACCTTTGCCTAACTGTCATCGGACTTCGTCTTGCGTCAGCTTATTCTCTTTTATCTTCCCCCTTAGGAATGGCGACTTCAGTACATATCTCAACTATTATGTACTTGATGTAACCTAAAGTTACTTAAAATTGGAATTTTAGCCAACTCGCTCCAACAAATGATAAAGAAGTCGTCTCAAAGGTGGTCTAAATGATGAAATTCGGTCTCATAATAACCTCTTAGTTTAAGATGCTACAAGTTTGATTGTTAGTGAGGACCATATGATGAAAGTACCTTTTGCAATCACCAACTCAAACAAAGTTCATTACATAAAATTTCTCTTAGGATATCCCAGCTTTTTCTTACATTTCATTTGAGTTCGAGATAATGCATTGTGATAGTTGTTCCATCCTTCATGAACAATTATTGGTGCGTATTTAATTTCATACTCATACAAATGCATGCATGTCAAGAAAAAAAAAAAAGTTACCAGACTTGGCATTTACTGCCACTTTAGCTTTTAGAAACTCAAACTTGAAGGAAAGTCTTGCATGGGATAGATTCACATTGTTAAAAGAAAGACGTGAGGAGTTGGAACAGATTTGATAGGACTTTACATGTAACTCATAAGTATGGAATCTAGCCTAGACAAGTAGCTTGATTTTACCGTTAACTAATTAATAGGCCCCAAGTTAGAAAGTTATTCTCAACTTTCTTGCAGATATGAACCAACGAACTCTGATCCTTATTACCATTAAAAGAAAAACCACATTGATCATTTGTTTTAATCTGTCCCTAATATGGGTTTCTCGCGTGGACCAACGAGAGAGTCGAGACGGTTTATTTAGTAATTAACAAAACAAATAAGGATAAGAAGACGGTCAAAGTGCACTTTAGGACCCATCTCTTGGGAGCTAAAAGACCAAGAGCTCAATTTTCTGTGTAGTGGAAAGATTTCAACCAATAGTAGTTTGAAACGTGGAAAACAAAAGAAGATCTCCCCCGTTTTAGTGGTATCGCAGCATAGAAAGGCGGTATACGTGGAGAAATTTGATTGGTCAAAGACTGTTAGGGAGGAGCCAGTACATAGTTGGAATCGAAGTTTTTTCTGGAATCACGTTTTCAGTTTTTGAACCACGTGGCCAACATTGGTTGGTTTATTCAAAATGTCAAGCCAGAGTTAAATATATTGAGTGCCCCACAATTTGCCATATATTTATAAAAGTATCACTTCCTTTTTTTATATAATTATTTAGTTATTGCAAAATATATTCTGTCATATTCTGTTAGTTTTTATCTCTTTTTATTTAAAATAATATAATATTAAAATTATTAATTTTTACAATATCTTTTTATTGTTATAAATATATATTAATATATTATGGGATAGAAGTTATATATTAAAATAATATTAGATAAGCAAAACATTTACTTTAAAAAAACCAGAATTCATGTAAAAAAAAGTTAAAACTATGAAGAAGTTTAGTATAATTCACTCCTAAATTTCTTATAAAAAATGAAAATGATGCAAAATCTTTAGAAATTAAGGTTTAATTGGTCCTTCATAGAAGAAGGTATAATATGTTAGCTTTTTTAATACATTTTATCAATCTTTTAAAAAGGGGATTGAAAGTTATATCGGTAAGACCAAAAATTAAATGTTTAAAAGATTTAACTATAATCGTAAAATAAGTTAAAGATTAAATAAAATTGAAAATTTTGAAATATAATTAAAAGAGATTATCTTTAATTTAAAATTTAATTTAAAAGAAAAAATATTAAATAAAAATTAATAGTTTATTTTGGTCTATAAAAATTAATTAGTTTTTAAAAAATGACTGATTAATTAATAAACTATCGATTTTTATAAACCAAAGTAAAACAATTTATTTTATTTAATAGTCCCCTTTTTAATTAAACTTTAAATTAAAGGAAGTCGTCTTAAATTACATTTCAAAAATTTTTAATTTGTTCAATCTTTAACTGATTTTATGATAATTTAATACCGATTCAACATTTTAAACCTTAAATTTTAAACTGATTGATTTTTAAAATAAAAAATTATTAAAATAAATTAAATCAAAAAGTTAAAATTGAATTAAAAAATTAAATGATTAAGAATTTTAAAAAACGAAAGCATTTTGCTATACTCGTTGCTCTTCTACGATAAAGATATAAAATAATGAGGGCAGCCCTACCACCATCATACACTCAATTGACCGGCGAGCCACAGCATTAAAGAGTAGCGAATATGGTCGTTTTCACCACTATTTCCCAAAATATCGTTGATTGGCTGTATCTAAGTTGCATATTTCAATAATTCAAGAGGGATACGAAGATAAGACATTTGAGCACATCAGAGTCTTTAGGAGTGAAACTTGATGTACAGCTCATTTTTTGAAATAAGACAATTTATCTTTTAAAAAATCAATACATTGTTTTATTTCTTTGATTTTAACATCAAAATGTTTATATTAGGATGATGTGGAAATTTTATTACTTAATCATCAACTCCTTTAACTTACAATTAATGAATTTCTAGTTTCATCGGCTGGTTAGCATACAATAACATTCAGTGAGAGTCCCGCTCAAATGTAAGATGTGAAAAGACTCAGTAATACGTACTCTTACCCTTACCTTTTTTTTTTGGAATACGAGACAAACTCCTTATAGGGGGCTTAGCGGGCAACACCTCTCGTGTAATAGGGAGCTAGCGAGTAACGCCTCCAACGGGAGAGCCCAACGAGCAACGCTTTCAGTGCAACGCTCAACGAGCAACACCTCCAATGAATAAAACTCTCGACTGTTCTAGGCTCTTACTAGAATTATAGCAATGTGGCAGGGAATCGAACATAGGACTTAGCGCACACCAAGCTTTGCTCTCAATCATCCGACCACAGCTCTTGAGGGCCTCTTACCCTTAGTTAGTAAAGACTTTGTTTGAATAGACTCATTTCTAATGCAAAATAATAATAATGCAAAATAAAAATAAACACTTGTAAATAGAAATATAAAAATATGCAATGCACTACATAATTCAGTACATATGTGTAAAGAAAATAAAAAATTATGTGTTAATTATCTTCTAAAATATTCATGAGTTACCTATCAAACGATCATAAACAAGGTTGGTTTGGATACAATTAGGCTTCCAGGAGAGACAAAATTTCATGCATTTTGACTACAATTACCATTTGTATTGATAAAAGTTTCAAGTTATATAAATATATCATAGCATTATTACTTAAGAGTTTCGAATCATTTATTTATCATAAAGAAAAAATTTATAATTGTGATAATTCAATTCAAAATGTGAATCTAAGATATAAAATTTTTATAATGTCTTTGAGCAAATTAAAATGCTTGAATAAAAAAGTGATAAAAATGTTATATATTTATTATTAAATATAATATGTATGTTAATATACTTTAGAATATTCACAACTCTATAGTATTACAAAATTAATTTTTTGTTAGACATTGATATATTTTTTATGGAAGTAAGGGCAAAATCATTTATTATATGCCATATCTATTTTTTTTATAAAGTAACCAGTCCTCTATCTTTTGATTGATTATACAATATCCAATTTGAAAATTTTAACTGATTAATTTAAGCTATGTTTAATTGGATGTAAAGTTTTTAGTGGAATGATTTATAATAAAATGGAACGTAAATGAACGTAGTATTAGAAAATTATTGTTTGAAAGAAATTTAAGAGTTCATAATATAATATAGTGAAATATTGTTTGGATGAAGGATTTACAATGTAATATATTATAAAGTTGTACATTTTATCACAAACCTTCAAATCAGAGTTTTCTCATTTTTACTATTTAGGATAGAACAAGATGTAATATGAAACTCTTCTCTTCTATCTCATCTCATTCCATTCTATTATAAACCTTCGTTCTAACAATGAAATAATATTATATTCCATTAATAAATTCCCAATCAAATATATCCTTAATTATGTTATAATAAAGATACAAGAAGGAGATTTAACGTTAGACAAAGAATATACAGTAGCTTTCTAATTTGTGACGTAAGCATGCTCAGGGAGATATCTTTTTCACCGGACTCCATTAAAGAAAAAGAAATTTCTTTTAAATTTTCTGAATTAAATATTTCTACAAAATTCCTGCATCATATATTACCAATTCCTGATCCATTTAAAAATAATTAGTACCATTTACTTGATAATGTCTCTATATGCTGAAGGGCGTCAAGTATAGGAGGGTCCATTTAGAGAACGAACTTGCACGATTGAAAGGGATACTTCAGGCTTAAATGTGCATGTACAGGTGCATCCTTCATATCAGGTATTGTGTCAATATCTACAAGTTTCAATATGAGGTGGAGCTCATTGCTTGGACATGGACACACGACTGATGTTTTTAAATGTTCATAGCTTCCGTATACAAGTTGTAGGTCATCGCTCATTAATGGAGTTCGGAAGAGAGTTGGACACGCATATATGATTATCCGGGTAAACCACCAATCAAAAACGAGCAGACCCTACCTGGAACAAAAATAATTGAAGTGGGGTTTTCAGGAACCTCATGACACTGGGCACTATGGAACAAAAAGAAGGAAATGGATTCTTGCAAGTTTATGTACTTTTCTTTGACTGTGTCTTTTTCCAAGAAAAATGACCCTTCATCTACTATCCTTTTTATTTTTCAATTCATTTTCAGAGACATTGTTGAACTCAGACAACCCACAAGCAAAAAGGCTTACTGTAGATGTATTGCTTAATTACATGTTAGTATCGTGATTTAGATGTCATAACTACCGCTCTTATTGATTGATGGTGCAACCGCAGCTCTAAATGTGATCTGTTGTTTGTTGTAATAAGCGGCCGACAACATTTGTAGTTCTATCTACCTTATGTTTGTCTTTTTGGTCTCTTCATCCGACGTTATTATAGTGCAGATAATAGCCTAATCGATATAGGCATGTGCTCAGTGCTCTTGTAATTGTGGTCAGTGGATATCGTTGTCTTAATAACAGTTCTAAAGCTTGGAGGAAAGACAAGTTTCAACTAGATATGCCTGAAGACAACAGCAATAGAAGTCCAGGTTCAACTCAATTAGTGTAAACAAACATCAACACGAGCAAATGTATTTCCTTTAATAGATAGTAACTTTTAATTGCAGATTAATAATTTTTAATTACATCTAATATTTTATAAATTACAATTTAAAATTCTCAAAAAACACTTAATATTTAAAAAATTAAGACAATGATAAGTTAATGAATTAAAATTGTTAAATGATTTTAGTATCTTACTAATAAATTATAGATAATTATTAATTGAGTACTTGACTCAAAATTATTAAAGATAAGATTAACATCTTTTATTATAACTTGTTATATCAATGTGGTACCAACCTTGTTCTTATTTAATAATCCATCACAAAATTTTCAACATCAGGAAAACAACATTGGAATCAAGTTGCATGAGCATACAAAATGAACATTTTGTACACGAGTGTCTGTGAAAGCTCATTTGTACACGGGCAAGAGACTTGAGGGGCTACTCGTGCAAGTAATGAACAAATATAGCTTATTCTAGGCTTGAAATGGGGCTGTTGAGTCTTTCTATGAGTATTATATTAATTAATATATGGTCTCTGGGTATGGTCGAAAAAGGTCGAAGAAAATGCTAGACAAGTATGGCATCAAATCTTTGACCACCTAAGCTTAATAGTTCGCCCAAAGGCATATCATCTCTTCATATTATATAAGATGAAGACAAGGTACTTCATCTTATGTAACTTTAAGTTATTATATAAATAGAATGGGATTTTAAATATTATAATTTTTATTAAATATTGTAATTTTAATTTTATTAATTTGGTATTTTGAAAAAGAAAAGAAAAAGAAGGAAGCTTTACTGTTTTCAGCCTTCCTCTTCTTTTCAGGCCGGACGGCTCTAGTTAGCAACTCCAATTATCTGGATCTGTTTCCGTTGCGCCGTGACAGATTAAGTGGTGCAGTTCAACCTTAGTTGATTACTTCTACGTACAGGTAGCTGATGATCTTTATGAAATGTCTTCCATCATCCAAATTATTGGCTGTATCCAAAAGGTTTCTGTACTCCACAGATATACTGGACCAGTAGGTTCAGTGGTTGTCGTACTTTCGTCAGGAAACTTAACCCTGAAAAATATCAAACCACTTTAGAACTAGTTGTTCTTGCAAGTTTCTAAGATCATGTCCTGTTCAAGCTAGATAGTACTGGCCAGGTGTTCAGCGAGTCCATTGAAGCTGACTCTTTGCAGTTGTATTTATTTTTCATTCAAGTCGATGGTCTTCCCAAAAAAAAAAGAAAAGAAAAGAAAAGAAATCATTGGCAAGTTGCATGAATGGTTAATTGAGAGGAGTCTGTAACCATGTGATGATGAATGGGAAAAGATAAGCATGAATGAAGAAAATGAAAGGAAAGATGGTGATATCGATTTCCTTTTGACAAGCCACAGCCATACAATCACGATAAAAGGATCAGAGCCTTAAACAGCTTGCTCCCTGTACTTGAAAAGTTTGTTGTTACTGTTCTATTCTGTCTCTTGGTGGTGATTATCTCTACGAGAAAGCTGTACGAAATTTTTGGGGACTATTTTATCAGTTTTATGAGATGTTTAAAAAAACGAACTAAAAGTTAAACGAATAAAATAAAATATGTAAGGCTTAAAAGGTATCGAATTATCATAAAATATGTTAAAAATTAAATAAAATTTAAAATTTAAAATATTATTAAAAGAGATTATTTTTATCTAATAAGAAATTTAAAATTTAATTAAAAAAGATTGTTAAATAAAAATTAATTGATTTATTTTAGTTTATAAGAATTTATTAATTAATAAATTAATCGATTTTTAAGGATAAGAGTTATTAAAATAAATTGAATCAAAAAGTTGAAAATAAAATTAAAAAATGAGATGATTCAAAATTTTACAGTTAAACTTAAGAATGTCAAAATTAGCTTGGCCTGCATGTCCGACTATTACTTCCAAGACGATGTTGTTTTAAAAGTTTTTTTAAAAAAAAAAGATGACGAGTCAGTCCGACCTATTGATATCTATAATTAAACCGATCAAATTAGTTGAATTTTTTATTCTATTGATTTCATCAAAGTTTGATTTCCTCACTTTTTGCTACAGGAAAAACGACTAGATAACTAATATGTGGCTTGCAGGTACTGCCACATCCTTTGTAATATTTGATACGAACATTTCGAATGGACTAGAAAATGTCACCCTTCATTTTCTGCTTAACTCCAACATATTAATCTAATGTAATACTGTAGAGATTTATTTAAAGAAGCAAAATAATAATTTGCTATATCTTTTTTTACGCACAAAGATCTGTCTATGTACAAAGTTTTCAGATGAAGTTAATAACAAACTAATTTATATAACTGTTTACAGTTATACTACAGAGAAAAACAATTATACCATTAACTTATATTGAAAATATCTACACTATTTCTATGCTATATATTTTTCATCCTCCCTCAAGTCAGAGGTAGGTGAAAATCAACCAAGCCTAACTTAAAAAGGAGCGCCGAAAAAACAGGAACAATAAGAGGCTTGGTAAACAAATCTGCCAATTGAAGTGAAGACCGAACATGAGCTGGTTTAATAAATCCTTGAGTAACTTTTTCTCAAACAAGATGGGAATTAATATCCAAGTGTTTCGTGCGTTCATGAAACATGGGATTAGCAGTGATATGTACAGCAATTTGATTATCACAGTATAAAGGAATCAATAAAGGAGGCAAAATGTAAAAATCCTTCAGTAGATAAGTGAGCCATTAGAGCTCATAAACAATCGTAACCATGCTACGGTACTCTACTTCAGCAGAGGAGCACGAAACCGTAGCTTACTTCATGGTTTTCCAAGAAACAGGTGATGAACCAAAAAGAAAATACAATAACTCGTAACAGATATAGGAGTATATATACAAGTAGCCCAATCTTATTAGAATTTTTAATATGGGCAGAGTTAGAACCTATTAATAAGAATTGAGTTTGGGTTAACCATTATCAAAATGATTAGAACTAGTCATTTGGATAATTGACCTTTAACACTTATAAACTTTTAACATTTTCATGTTTAGTCAATATAAGATATTCTAACACTCTCCATCAAGTGCAACAGAAACTGGACATCCAGTTGTCACTTGAAATAAATGTAGTGGTAACCGGACCGGACCGCTGGGACTGAACATCTCGACGGACAACTGAGAGAAATTAATAATTCACACCAAACTTGCTCTGAAATCATATTAGAATTTTTAATATGAATAGAATTAGAGTCCATTAATAAGAATTAGACTTAGGTCAACTATTGCTAAAATGACTAGAACTAATCATTTGGATAACTGACTCTTACTACTTATAAACCCTTTAATATTTCCATGTTTAGTCAATATAAAATACTCTAACAAATCAGCATCACAATATCCGCTAAAAGTAAATCAGGAATTAAGAGGAAAAAACAAACCTTTAGCGAAGAAAATGGACAATTACATCCTAAAAAGAAGTTTGTGGAGAATTCATCACCTGACTTAACTGGTGAACGACAAAAGAGAAATCTGGTCGGGAAAGATTAAGATAAAGAAGACGACCAATTAAACGACGATATTTAGCTGCATCAGAATATGGAAAATTTGTCGTAGACTGAAAGTCGAGTGTTGGCAGGGGAAAGAATAGAAGCAAGCTTGGCATCTTGTAAACTAGCTTCTTTGTAAAATATCAAGCACATATTTCCTTTGATCACTACAAGAAAATAGTTAATTATAGACGGAAATTACCGACGGAATTGAAAAATATTCCGTCGGTATACCAAATTAC
>JAOQMS010000180.1:2978695-2996765 GCA_027563885.1 Erythroxylum longipes | reverse complement strand
CTCAATACCGACGGTTGTGTACACCGTCGGTAAATGGCGACGCAATTAAATTGCGGGAACGATTCGCGCATTTTTTTTCCGTCGCCGAGACTTTTGGCGTCGTTATTTTCTGTCAGAGATTTTGGGGAGAAAGTTTTCTGGCATTATTGCCGACGGATATGATATCTGTCGATAAAACCTTCTATTTACCAACGGCTTATCGACCTTCCGTCGGTAATTAGCGACGGAGTTTTTACCGTCGGTAATATTCCAACGCTATTATACAATTTTCTTGTAGTGGATTAAGATAAATCCCATTAGAGGAGCGAGCTATGTCTAGACCAAAGTAGTACTTAGCATATCCAAGGTCTTTGACAGTAAAGGCAGCATGTGAAAACCGCTTAACATCTTGAATGACTGCTTCTATACCTCCTTTACATGTTCGGAAAAGCACAATAGTCAAATATCCTTCTTCAAGGTTAAAAGATTTTGTCTCGAATGCAAGTGCTTCTAGCTGTGACTTCACATCTGCTGCTGATTGTTTCTCAGCTCCGCCATATATTTTACAAATACACTCTTAGAACTTGAATATTCCCCCACTTTATTATTATTACTTATATAAATGTAATAGTTAATAAACCTTACATAAACTAAATATTTTATAATTATTCTCTTCAAATAATTATAACATATTTATTTACCACAAGGTGGCTAAGTAAGTTAGGAAATGCTTGAGTGGACTAGAAGAAATGCCCAAAATCTAAAGCATAAATTTTTTATTCAATTTGAACTCAATTTAAAATTCAATAAAATTTAAAAAATCATTATTATCTATTTTTAATTATTTTCCAAAACTGATTGGATTCAATGAAATAATGTAAGGGGAGACAAAATCGTAATCCAGTGTAGTTGACATTTAAATCATGTTTATAATTTATGCCTATAAAATATGCAAGTATCGTTACATGTTAGGTTTTGTCTTTAGTTCATGAAATCCAACGTTTTTGTACACTCATGATTTGAACTAGCATTCAATGGATATCATAACCTCTGTCCACTTACCTTATTTCAAAGCAACGTCGTTTTAAGTTTGTTTACACATAAAACGACGTTATTTTAAGATAAAAATAGTGCTGTAACAAGTTAAACGATACGAAAGATCTAAATTCCACTTCAAGAGTCAGATTAACTTCAGAGTTGAAACATTCAAGAGAAAGGCAAAACTTTGACTTTTAAAATCAGTTCCTTAATAATAGGACACGAGATTTCTTTTAGGCTTGAGCATTAAAGAGTATGCATTAATAACCTTAACATTTAATCATTAGTTGAATTATATATATTGAGTTTAACTAAATATCACTCTAATTTTTTTTTTTTAAATCTCAAGTTTATATCCAATCTAGTAGATGAAATATGCTTTATTTTCAATTCGAATTTGTTTTATGGAAACCCATAATGGTGAATTCAATGACAATAGTTTTAGTGGAGCTCGGAGTAGAATATCCATTGAAACATTACAATTTCAGGCCAAGGAATTTGAGACCATCATCATAGTAACCTTAATGTGGTGTGGGAGCAAGGACCAGGAGCTTTGAGACAAGCTGGGTTCGAGGGTTAGTGACAGAGAACAATAAAGCCCACATGGGTATGATTTTGCTTATTTCTTCTTATTTAGTGGAGAAAAAGAAAGAACGAAAAGGCCAAACACCGCCTCTGCGAATCTTTTTCTTTCTTTTTTTAAGTAAAAAGCTGAGGGAACTCAAGGAATGAAAGCGATAAGCCGAACAGAGAAAATCCGTAGCTGTGATGAAATGTCATTTTGTGTAAACTTTGTCTCTCGTCTTTGTTGGGAAATTGATGAGGAGTTTGTTTTTTGTTTTGGATTTTAGTTGATCTTTTCGCATCTCACACAACATTAATAAAGGATTTAAAAATTAAAATATAAGCACATTTAGATAAAAGTTAACGTACTCAATGTACAAAACTTTCCGTTTTGCGAGAATCTAAAGAGTCATCGATATATTCATTTTTTGCTTTGTAATTTTTACAAAAAAGTTGTTTTTATAATTTGAACATGTGTCTTTCTAATTATAAAGGAGCAATTTTTACTAGTTATTTATTTATAATATTTATTATTTTAAAAATCAGACTAAAAGATAAACCGATAAAACAAGATGTTTAAAATTTAAAAGGTTCGACCGACTAAATATTGAATAAAATTAAAGAATTTAAAATATGATTAAAAAATTTTTCTTACCTATCAAATAATTTAAAGTTTAATTAAAAAAGGTAATTGTTAAATAAAAATTAATCAATTTATTTTAGTTTATAAGAAGTTATTAATCTACAAAAATTGACCGATTAATTAATAAATTGATCAGTTTTAACAACAAATGTTATTAAAGTAATTAGAACGAAAAGTTAAAAACTAAACTGAAAAATTAGATGATTTAAGGTTTTTACAGTTGTACCGGTCAAACCGGTTTGATTTTTTAACCATTGATGATATCACGTTATATTTTATCGTTTTCAAAATAATATTAATAAGTGATATCACGTAAGTCTTAATTAAATTAAAATTTTGATAATTTTATTATATTAACTATAAATTTAATTCTATGTGAAATATTTATTAAATATGTGATTTTTATCTTAATGTTTGCAAAAAAGATTCAAATGATTACTCTACGTTTATTTTTGTTAACACTTTCAGGTGTAATGAGTAATATTAATAATATTAAAGTATAAAATGATAAAAAATATGACAATTAAGTAAAATAATATTCAGAGACACTAAAATGATAATTTTCTATTGTTTTTCTATTACTTACAATATGTTATATGTAAACCATTTATAATAGTTGGTAGGATTATACTTAAACTAATTTATTTCTTTAAATATATCAAAAGTAACAAATCTAGAATCCTTAGAATTCTCACTATGTAACTTTTAATTCGCCTCTGATCATTACTCGGAAGTATAGAGAAAACTGCAAAATACGAACAAAATCACACTTTGTAGTATTTAAACGTACGACATTAAGTTTTGGAGACTTACGTGCTACCAAATTGAACTAAGTGCATCTTCTTATTACCAAAAAAAAAAAAGACACATCTCAAGGTCAAGTGCTGATAAATATATTGAACTATCTATGTGATTGAGAGCCCTCACAACTTTGGCACAACAATGCAATTATCAGGAGCCCGCTTTACTACTAAGTTAATAGCCCGTCGTGTGAGCCTCTCGTTGGCAGCCTGTTATGCCAAAAGCAAGAGAAATTGCATCTCCCTTTCTCGAACAGATTCCTCCTTTTACTCCTCGGCGTATTGAAGATAAAAAAAACAAATTGATCCTTAGAATTGGCTATTGACAAAAACGAAAAAGTCTAATCAACATAATTAGTGTACAAAATTCTTAGTTTTATAAAGATTTAAGGAGGGTCATCAGTCTTCTTTTTATATATATATTTTTTAAAAAGCTATTTACGGCTTAAAATTGAATTTATATCCTTATAGTCACAAATTAGGAATTGATACAAAGCTAATCCTCACAAAAGCAACAAAGTAAAAAAGTAAAATAACTATGTCAAAAGGGTTTGTATAATTATTTTTGGCCATGTCGTCTGTCTGTACAGACGCACGTACTAAGAAGCTCCACACGCCTTCTCTTTCTTCGATTATAGCGGTGGTTATATGTATGCATGTTGTTTGAGTTTCAGGGCTCAAGAACCAACGTTATGGTTCTTGCCTCTTGGGGTTTGCTTCTAATCTTTCTTTTCGCTTTCTTGCCATTTCTCATTTGTCCTTCTATGTTCCATCACCTCAAAGCATCAGAGAGATAGTGAAAGAAAAAGCACCAGCAATAATTTCAATGTCTTTCAATTGCTGATTTTCTTGTTTTCTTATACAAAACTATGCACACTTAACCTTCTCATCTTCATATATGCAAATTAGCTTGCAGAATCTGTCCTCCTCTTCTCATCATCTTTTTTTCCCCACTTTTATTAGTTCTTACTCCATTGAACTTCTCCTAAAATGGGGTGTAGTTACAAACTCTTGTTTTCTAGAAAACTTAACTATCTTGCCATTTCTTTTCTCTTTCTCTTGATTCCAATCTCGACCCAAGTGAGATTCATGGCTGAAGGTATTCCAGTTCTGTCTGAATCTCAGTTTTGAATTAACGAAATTCATAAACATGCTTATAGTATGTTGGTTCATGTGATGATTTTTACTTTTTCTCTGTTTTTTTGCAGCTAGAGCAAGTCCTGCGTTAGGTACCGCTTCACAGGTGAGCACAGAAATTCTGGTTTGTATTAGTCTTTAACAAGTTAGCATGATCCATTTGATGACTAACTTAAGGAGGATCTTACGAATTTTGTTAGACAGTAAATGAAGACAAGAAGATACTAAGATCTCAGATAGGTTCAAGGCCACCAAGATGCGACAGAAGGTGCCGTTCATGTGGCCATTGTGAAGCTATCCAAGTACCAACAAATCCTCAAGTGAATCATGGCAATGGCAACTACTCTACTGTGTCCACCATTGCCTATGTCAGAGGAGATGGCAGCTCCAACTACAAGCCAATCAGTTGGAAGTGCAAATGCGGAAACTTGATCTTCAACCCTTGATCTTAAAGGTTTAAATTGAATGAAGTTCCTTTGTTGTATCTGAAAAAAAAAAATCCATTTTTTTGAACAATGTAAATGTGAGACACTTCCTTGACTGATAAATCTAATGTCTTTTTCCTTCTCCATATTACTACTAATACTTTCTGTTTGTTTCTATAGAATCTTCTATCACCCCATTGTTCTTAATCTTTTCTTCCTGTCATTCCCTGACAACTTTAATAATATAATCCGGATCATTAGTTGAATCATGCAATACGAGTAGATTGATCCTGAGCGCTTGGTGCATTGTAAAGAAGATGATTCCTTTGGAATATGTACGTATTCATATAGACAGAGAACCTAGTTTACATTTTGATTTGCGAACTGCAGTAACAAATCCAGAGGACTACGAGAAAAGATTTGGTACAAGAACAGTGAACAGAGAATCATCAGAGATAAGGATCAAGGCGTATATATCGTACTTCATCACACGCTACCATGGACGCACTCGAAAACTAAACCAACCAAAGGTTCTACACTATACGTACATGCAGTTTGGTCTCAATGAATCTCCAGTCTTGAGTTCAAGTGGCCAAGTTCCTAAACCCTTTGGACAAACTCTACCAGAATCTGGGTTTTGGGTTTTAATTTCTTGTCGTGTAAGAAATCATAAAACCAGTAGTTTCTCAAACTCCTGACATACGGATGAATTTCCTGCAGTTGTAATCACAAGTACATATATTATTGCAGATAGTCAAACATTGATCCCTGAAGTTGCTGACCCTTTTCCGTTTTCACAAAACTGAAGGTGTTCCAATACTAATTTTCTTGCCTGTCACAGGCCTACGTCACTTCTTTTGCCGTTCGTAGGAGAAAGGGAGGCTACAAAATGACGGTTAGAGATGAACCCTTTTGATCAACTTGAGCTAATGTGAGTTTTTTGTCAGAATGTAGAGTTTACACAAATGTAACATGATAGGAAATATAACTGAAACAAGAATTTCATGTGCTAATTTTAGCCAATAATGACTAAAAACAGCCTATCTGTGAAATTTCCCATCAAAACAGGTCCTCCTTTCTTATCAGGTTTTTCCATCCGAAGTAGTGAAAAGACGGAAGAGTAAAGAGGGAATCATTGTCACGAAAGGAACTTAATACGTAAGTGATGGGATGTTACATGAACATGACCATACCAACTGAGTCAAATCAGGAATAGTGAAGATAGAAATACGATAAACCGTCCTTTCGAGTGATTATTCTACGATGTCTTCCTGAGAGAGCAAGGTAAGTGGAATAAAGTTAAATGCTCTGTATCTAAATCAATAGAGTCTATCTTTTATGTGCTTACTTTACTAATTTAAAGATTTCAATTTAGATATTATTTCTTTTTTTTGGTAATAAAAAATGATAAATTGAGAGTAAAATTACTCTATATATAAGTAAATATTAATTAAATTAAATTTATCATTTAATTTTAAATGATTTAATTATTAATTAATTTATCTAAAATAAGTAATTTATAAAATCTTAATAAATTTAAGAAAAAACAACAAATTAATGCGTATATAAAATTATGATCTTAATTTTACAGAAATAATTTCATTTATAAAGTTTGATTTTTTTGTGTTTATTAATTTAAATTTTTTAATTGGAATTATGATTAGGAGTTTATTTAATATTTTAGTAATAGAGAGGGATAAATTTAGAGTTTAATTGAATAAAGTTTATTAAATTATTAATTGATTTATTTAAAATAACTAATTTGTGAATTCTTAATCAAAGTTGACTCTTGAACCTACATAGGATGATTACTTAAGGACCATCAAGCTGATTGATAATCCTGGCCTGGGAAGATAATGAACCGATGGTACACCAAACTCGGATTATTAGATCAGATGCAACAGTCACGTGTGAACGAAGGTCTCAAATGTCCTGAACCTGAACCCCGCGAAAACCCAAGTAGGAATGTTGTTGCAAGGGTCAAGACAGACACCCAAAAAGCTGATACCAGTACCTGCCCTAATCCTATCAGGATTCTGATTCCCGACGCCTTCTGTGGGTGACAAGTACTGTACTCCTCCAACGACCAGCTTGATAGTAATGCCATTGAAAAATCTACATCCCTCAATCACGGACGAAAGAAACTAGGCGGCCCCTGAAACATAACAGCCACTACTTCCCTTCTGATGAGGCATTTTCATGGGCCATTTCCATTTGTAGAGATGGGGTCGTCAGGTTTCCTGGAAAGGAGACTGATGCACGGTTACTCAATTTTTACCAGGGTACAGGGTTATTGTACCATACCATCTTACAAACCCATGTTGATTTTTTGCTTTTTGGTTACTCTGATGGAGTCTACACCTGCCAAAAAAGCCTTCTTTTCTTCCCCACTTCAAGAGTCACTTAACCCTCCAGGAGTTGAATCTGTCTAGTTACAATAATCGCTTTGAAGGAAGTATTTGACTTGAGATTTAGGCAATGTTGTATTGATTACTATTTTAAAAATTAAACTGTTTCAATCCATTTAATAATAAAATCTTAAATTGACTAACTTTTTGGTTGATTTAGTTTAACAATTTTCATTATTAAAACTGATCAGTTTATTAATTAATCGGTCAATTTTTATAAATTAATTATCAATTATTATAAACCAAATAAACCTTAATCTTTATTGAATATTTTTAGTTAAAATTTTTATTTCTCGATAGGGAAGGGTAACCTTCTTCAACCATTTTTCAAATTTTTTAACTTTATTCAATCTTTAACTAGTTTATAATAGTTTAATATCGGTTGAACCTTTAAAACCTTAAATCTTTAATTTTACTGGTTTAACTTTCAGTTCAATTTTTAAAACATTGATATTAATAGCGTCGTGATACAAACATCAGATTAGTTGAACAACATATTAATGATCGTTTATCAGTATTTCATGTTTTATTATGCCATTGCCAGTTGAAGTAAAGGTTTACATCAAGATTATGTGCTCTATTGATGTTATAAGACGTGCAAGCGATTATGTGCTCTATTGATGTTATAAGACGTGCAAGCTAGATTGTGTTAGATCTATAGACTAATTTTTAAGATTTATATCCTTAAATTCATGGAATCAAATAAACTAGACCAATTTCCACAAGTCTAATGCTTCTTGTTGTGATTGTTTGTACGACATTCTAACAGGAAAAAGAAAAATAATATAAATCCATGATTCACATGGTTCATAAGCCTGTATTTGCAGATCCACTTCACATATTGATGAATAGATGTGTAGAGTCTAGTGAATGTATCTAAACAATTTACGGTGCTATGCCCGTGCCTGCCTAAAGCTGAAGAACGTTAAAGAAGTTTATCTCATTCTACATCCTGGACCGACCCAACAGTAAGCTGTTGACAAGCAAGTCCAGTTAAGTCTCATGCAAGGAAATGTGAAAAAGCCTTCAATGAAAAGGAGGCCCACTTCTCACTAAAACCATGTCTGATTATGGCATTGCATAAGGCGAATTGATCAGAAAGGTTGGTCAACAGAACCTTACATGAACCATATACGAGTCCCTTACTATCCTTCAGAGATGAGAACAGTCGCAATCTCAAAGTTCTCTACCATGCCAAAGTTCTTCGAACTTAGATGAATCGATAAAGATAGAGAGAAATTCACCATTTTTAGTAGTAGTTCAAACATGCCTTTTTGTTTTTACCTTATCATCCCTCACTTTCTTCTTTTGTTTGGAAGCCTGCAAGGTGGCATGCCTTGGTCATGCACTTCTCCGTTCTCCCACAACCTATCCTAATCGTTTCCCCTTCCCCTTTCTCCTCAACGATACAAGTTGAGGACGACTAACAAAATGTTTGTCACCTCATTAGTCATAACAAAATAAAAAGGAAGGTCAGGAAGACCTGTCTGTCTCGGAAAAGACAAGTTTTGATTAGCAGCCTCATTTAGCAGATCAAAAGCACTGGCACAAAAATGGAATTGCCAAAGACACATAAGCTGTTATGTCCGTGTCTTTCGAATGGTAAGTATATTCCGTATTTCTTAGGTCAAGAACTAATGATCAGGAAACTATCGTCCGTAGCAACAAGCAAGCAAAGATCTGCTTCAAAAACAATGTATGAAATGCTATTATAAGAAGTATTCTAGGAAGGATCAACATAGCATAGCAACCTTAAAAATGATACAAAACTAAACGAGATAAAAATATACATGCAGTACCAAGCAATAATACAAGCTTACTAAGTTTTAGTTTAACTTGGACAAGAAACCATATGTAATGAAATTTCAAATATGTTGATCAGATACAGGATTTAACTCCCCCATATTCAAAGATAAGGCAATCAAAGCACATCCGAGCACAGGAAAGTCACTAGCATGACTAAAATTGACAAGGGTGATAGTGTATGTAACTAAACTGTTATACATCTGTGCTTTAGGACGTGTCATCCTTATTGTGGTTCACTAACTATGGTGCTTCATGGCAAGACAAGCACAAGATAGCAACTGGTTCCAAAATTATATAATAGACAAAGTATGACAACTCTCAGACGCATATACGTGGAAACTTTAAGTCAGAAACTGGATGAAATTCCATTGGTTTGTTGTACATCATCTCGGATTCTGAGCTCCATGCCCTTGGCATGAAATCCATATCCCGATTGCCTCACTCTTTTCCATTTTCCTAAGCATCCATATAAAGATGAAATCAGTGTTGTGCCCATTGAATCTGCTTAATATCAATTCCTTCCTTAACCATCTCATAAAGGGGACTCATTTCTCTCAGCTTCTCAACCTGCATCACAGTAAGCTCAATTGCCCTATCAATCTCAGCCTCAGTAGTAAACCTCCCAATCCCAAACCTAATCGAAGTATGAGCCATGTCCTCATCCACCCCCAATGCCCTCAACACATACGAGGGTTCCAAACTAGCACTAGTGCAAGCACTCCCACTAGACACAGCCACTTCTTTCAATCCCATTAACAAGCTCTCCCCTTCCACATATGCAAACGAAATGTTCAAATTCCCCGCATACCGCTTCTCAACACTCCCATTCACCACGATTCCATCCAACTTAGCCCTAATTCCGTTCAGCAACCTCTCCTGCAAAGCCTTAATCCTCTTATCATCATATTCCATCTCATTTTTGGCCAATTGACATGCGGCCCCAAACCCAACAACCAAAGGAGTCGGCACAGTCCCACTCCTTATCCCTCTCTCTTGTCCACCCCCATTCATCTGAGGCTCTACTCGAATTCTCGGCCTCCGGCGCATATACAAAGCCCCAACCCCTTTAGGACCATAAATTTTATGCCCACTCAACGACATCAAACCAACATTCCACTTATCCACGCTAATCGGAATCTTCCCCAAAGCTTGTGCTGCATCAGTATGAAACGGCACATTAAACTCCTTACAAATCCTCCCGATTTCCTCCATCGGCTGAATAACCCCAATCTCGTTATTAACCGCCATAACGGACACAAGTCCGGTATCAGGCCTAATCGCAGACCTCAACTTCTCCAAATCAATAATCCCATCAGATTCAACCGGTAAATAAGTTACCTCAAAACCCTCCTGCTGAAGATGCCGACAAGAGTCCAACACGCACTTGTGCTCCGTCTGAGTCGTGATGACATGCCGTTTCTTCTCTTTATAAAACCTCATCACTCCTTTAACCGATATATTATTCGACTCCGTCGCTCCAGAGGTGAACACTACCTCCTTCGGCGACGCTCCGATCAAATCAGCCACCTGCTCGCGGGCCGTCTCCACCGCCTGCTCCGATTCCCAACCGAAGAGGTGAGTCCGGGAGTGAGGGTTTCCGAATCGTGCCAAATAATAGGGAAGCATAGCGTCCAAAACCCTAGGATCCACCGGAGACGTTGCTTGCATGTCTAGGTAGAGCGGACGCGCCGCGATTTTCACCCCTTTCATGGTTACGGCATCGTCGTAGGTTTCCGTCGTGACGGCCATCGCGGACGTGGAGAGGCGGCGCACGCCATAAGTAGCGGTGGTCCTTGTTAGGGTTCGGCGAAGAGCGGAAGCTACAAGCTTCGAAGCCATAGCTATTGATATTACAGGTTGAACGCTTCACTTTGTTTTAGGGAATTAGGACTCTGCTTGATAAATAATAATACGAATAAAAAAATAAAAATTAAAGGTTCTAGAGTCACCGATCAGTGGGCCCCATCATCGTCCACGTGGAGAGCTTATGTCCTTATAAACGTTAATTGCCCCTGTCGAGCTGGTAGTTACTTTTAGTTAATGATCTTTAAAGAATACAGACAACAATAAACGGTGTCGTTTCTTTCAAATTGATATCACCTGTGTTGTATGCTCCTCAGTTCATTGTCTTCTCTTGTATTAAAAGTGAGAGCTTAGGTTCTGAGGAAGTTCTGTTCTGTCCCATTTAAGATCCAATCTGAGAGAATAGAAACACTTATACAGGAATCAAGAAGCACGAGCACTTGTTACCAAATTGATGTTTTATGTAATATTTAAACAATTCAGTGATTCAGTCAGTTCTTGCCATCAGTTATCGCTCCTGTTCGTCTTTTTTGGCAATGCTTGAAAGGAGTTTAACTTTTGGCGTTTTATTGTCGCTTTTCTTGGTAAGTCTCTTGCCTTTTCTTGCTTTTTACTCTGTTTCCCTTTTGCCATTCTCGTATTTCTAAATCTGGGTTGTTGTTAGATCTCTTGTACATAGTACGGATCATTTGGGATTTTGATTCCACAGTTCTGCATTCTGTGTTGTTTGGCAAGATGGACACTCTGATATTGTTTACTGTTTCTTGCTGTTGAATGTTATCTGTCTATTCGGTCTTTTCTTCAAAATTTTGTCTCTTCATTTTTTTGGGATTTTCCTCTTCTTCTTCTACGTGCTTACAAATACGTCACGACAAGTAATTATCTTTTTTGTAGTAGATTGCTCACAGTTAATTCATAACAGTTTGCTGTTTCACCAAAGCATTTATTGGTGGTCAGTTTTGCTTTCTTAGGATTGAATAGAGCAGTTATGTTCCAAGTCTTGGTTGTGTAATAAATATTCTTTTCATGAGTTTTACTAATTTCTCATGATCTGTGTGCATCTTATCTTTTGTGTTGAAGTTGCTTTAGGTTTGACATACTTATGATTCTTTCATAGGAATACGTGGAATTGATTTCACTTGGAATTTTAAGCAGGTAATTTGAGCTTTGAAGGCACATAATCACCGAAAGTTGAGGCGAATTCATTATGTTTCGGTTATCTCCTCGAAGAAACCATAGATCAAACGGATTCAAGGTAAAACATGCTCTGCAGATTTGTCTTCTCATTGGTGTTTGCATCTGGCTGCTTTACCAGGTCAGGCATTCCCATCATAAGAAAGCAGCATATGAGGAGAGTGCAAAGAATGAGAATGAAATTATAAAACTCGGGAGAAAGGACCTCCGTCCAGAAGTTGAGGAGCCACTCATTAGAGATGGAACGCACAAGGCGGAGGAAGAAGAAGAAGAAGAAGAAGAGGAACGGAAGACTGAAGACGAAAACAAGCCTGAAGATAACACAGGAACTGCAGGTGTGGATGATGAGATTCATGATCATTTCCATGATACAACAGAACAAGGTGTGGAGCACAATGGAGACTCCATAGACGGAGACAAGATGGGAGAGAACAAAGAGAATGTCAATGAAGAAACAGAGAGGGATGAGAGCAAAGAGAATGTTGACGAAGATAGTAATTCTGAAAGGGGTGCAAGGGATGACAGCAATAAAGGTGATCGTATAGAGAGTAAAGAGATCGACAATGAAGAAATTAAGGGAAGCTATAATCAAGAGACAAAAGAGAACACGAGCGAACAAAAGAAGATTGTGGGAGAGAATCAGGAGACAGAAATCAGAGAGGTTGCAGAAGAAAACAATGGGAAAGAAAATGAAGATAGAAATTCAGAGAAGCGTGAAGAGGAAAATGAAAATACTGGTGCAACAGGTAATCCAGTTGATAATGGAAATGACAGCCATAGTGATAAGGCAAGGGAGGAACATTACAAGGGAGATGATGCTTCCAGTGCTGTTTCCCACGAGGCACAAAATGAGAAACCTGGAGAGGATTCAAGCATTGACAAGAAATCTAACGAGGCAGCGGTTAACGACAACAATAAGAAGGATTTTAATGAAGTAGTTGACACCAATCAAAGTGAAGTTTCAAATGCAGGAGAACTTGATCTTAATGGAAGGACCAGTGTCAGTGATGATAAAAGTAATAAGGAAGATATAGAAAATGAGAAGCGCGAAATTTCCACAATGACAGTAGAATCAGATGGAGAGTCAGTTGACAGCAATATTCAGTCTGAAGAGAGCCAACACGATGATGCAGTTCATAGTGAAAATTCCAGTAGCGAAACTGGAGTGCAGAGAATCCAAGAAACTGTTGTGTCTTCAAATGTGAATGAAAATACAAATGATGGGGAGAAGGATGTTAGTGCTGGCCGGAAGGAACAAGGCGATTCTTCGGATTTGTCGAACACATCAGATAATGGAAGTCACTCAAACACAGAAAATCATGGAGATACTATTCAGGTTCAGAATGAGAATAAAGTTCAAACCAACATGAACAACAATGACGAAACTGCGAACCAAAATGAAGGTCAAATGGAGCAAGTCAATGTCAAAAATGGTGATGCTGGCCAGTATGAGAAACAAAATGCTGACAGCAAAAACGTTCAGGATGACAATTCCAATGGTACAAACCAAAAGGAGCAAGTCGATAGTACTAATGTCAAAACCGGCCAGAATGATAACAGTTATGATGGTCAGAGCAATACAGACGACAACAACAATTCAAGTGTCAACACAGATGCAAGTCAACAGGAACAAGACAATTCCAGCAACAGTGATGGTGGCCATGATGAGAACCGTAACAGCAGCAAATTTGAGAATAGCAATTTAAATGGTGATTCTGATGCTACCCAAAAGAAACAATTTGACTCCCATAATAGCAATACCGGCCAGAATGAGAGCAACGATGACGTTCAGAGCAACACAAATGGTGACAGCAATGGAAATGATGATACAGACGCAAGCCAGAAGGAACAAGTTGACTCTGATTCTTCAACATCCCACGAAGAGAAAGTGGCATCTTCAGATACCAATGTCCAGAATGACCGGGAGAAGAATGTTTCTGTTGACTCTTCAAATTCTTCAGTTTCTCAAGAAGAACAGGAGGCTCGAACAGATTTGGAAACTCTGCCTGGAACCGGAAATGAAGGGTTGAATGTTGGCAATACAGCAGCAGAGTAAATTTCCTATGCATGACTTGTAGTTTACTTGAGCAGCCTGAGATCATTCTGTTTTTCAATTTTTACCCTGAGATGATCAGCCAGAATTGCAAGATGATTTATTTGTTTGTTGTGCGTTAATGCAATTAAATAGTGTATAAGAATACTTTCCTTGTTTTTACCCTTTTCCTTTTTCGGCTCTTCTAATTAAAGACTCTTCAGTGGTTATTCAGCTTTCAGAAGAGTTCTTGAAAGTACACATGCCTAGCACCAGTATCCTTTCAGTTTCATTGCAAGTTTGAAAGAGGCATTTTATTCCTCACAGAATCATCCGAAACCTGAAAATGCCACCGAAACTTTCAACTAAGCTCGAAAACGCCAAAGATTTAGATCCTACCAAATCCTGATTGTGAAAAAGCAACTAAACCTTGACGACTGGAACATAGCACCTGATGAGATCTTCATTAGTGTCCTTACCTTTCACCGTTCCATCTTTGTAATGCAATTTGATGGCATTTGATGTTGTCTAAGTTGGAATGAAAGATGCACTGGATAGTTTTAAGGGGTGGTAAAGTTACTTCTGCTATGAGTCTTTCAATTTAAGAAATTCAAGGAGTATCCCAGGAGTAAACATAAATTGAATGTAATTCTTTGCACATGCCTCATTCTAGTGACTGGAGACTTTTGAACATACTGAATCATATTGTAATAGACTATTTAAACTGCGCTTGTTATGAAGCTGCTCGTGTACTGCCTTGTCAAATTCCACATCTGTTTCCAATAGTCATCTGTATCGAGAACTTCCTTCTTAGATCATGTGTGTTGAATTGAATAATCTAATCTTAATTATGATTCTATTACTATGTTTTTTCTCCAAAAAAAGAACATTAAGAATGAAACTAGAATACGGTACCTTTTACTCTTGAATTGGCAAGCAAAGTTAAAACAGAGCAGGGTGCTCCAAAAAAGTTCCTAAGGTGACCCGTCTACGACTTGGTATATGATCTAAACCATACTTATCCACAGCGCATACAGTTATTTTTCAAGATAAAGGCCTACACCTTTCTTTCAGGAACATCTATGTTCTAGCTCCCTCATAAAAAATATCATTATTACATACCGAGTGCGACAAATCTTAACTTTTCTAACTTTATTACGCACATAACTATTTCATACTTCATAAAATTTCCACCGATCACTATTCATGAACAAGAGGAATTAAAAAAGAAAGAGATGGTTTCACTCATCAATCTTATTGAGCAGCAAGCAGTTAAAAAGTTCAGGACAAAGGAGTGCACACAAACTGACCAAATTTCAGTATACGGTCTTATGATCCAAAAATGACGACTCATAATGAGAACATCAACAATAGCATCCACAGTAGTGTAGCTGATTTGACAAGTTCTGCTGGAGTAAAGAGAAGGAATTTGCTGAACAAAGGTGCTTTCATATCTTCATGCGCACGATCAATTATTTAGTGATGCTTAATCTCAAAGAGTCCATCTGGTCCTGTGTTCACAAAGTTATATCTGAGACAAGGAATCGCGCTAAATCTCTGGTCTTAACACTAAAAGGAGAAATGTAAGCCATGGAGAAAGTATATGAACACCTAGTACAAGGCCTTTTCAAGTAAAAAATTCTTAAGCCTACTCCAAACTACACTTGGACATGCTCACAACTTCAATATCCCAACCAATTAAATATTGTGGGATTAAGCAGAACTAAAGACCAATTATTAAGCTAAACAATGAACCCACAAACAAGAGATAAAACAATCTGCTCCCTAAACATGATAAAACATACTTTCAGCCAATGACATTAGTATCCAAATTGCCGATACCTTCATAAGCCATACACAAAGTGCGGCAAGAAGTTTAATGTCAGAAAGTCATGATGAGACAACATTATTAAAACAAAATGAGGATTCAACACTATTGACTTGTAGCAAGCTGAAAGTTATACCCTCCAACTTAACATATTCTCGACCCGTCATAATCAGAATGGACAATAACGAAGCAAATAATTTTTAATTGCATGGGGGAACAGAAAATAGATCCAGGAACATGACTGAGAAGTAGTACATACCCCATGGAAACTCCTTGTTACGAATGTGTAAGTAAGGATAAGCCTGTACCAACAAGGAATCATTTAGAAGACAATTGCCAGATTAAAAATTTTTCATATTCAAACGTCAAGAGTAAATCCCAACTAAAAACTAAGAAAGAAAATTAAACAGAAGAGCTTAAATCAAGATATTAAGATGCTACAGTTTTCGAACACAAGAATGAATCTCTGGACGTTCTTAATAAAAGCAAGTGGACGACTTATATGAATAAAGCCGAAAGCTCACAGGAGGCTCGTCAAAGTGATGATGACCCTTAGAGAGGTTATAAATTGACAAGATAGTGCATGTAGCAATGCCCACATATGTAATCTTCTCCCACTTAGCCGCCTCCTCTATCAGAAACGAATACCAGAAAGAAACAGAACATACAATTAATTTTAAGATAGGCGAATTGAAATCATATACTATACACTGCCGTTTCGCTCTTTATACAAAATGTGAAATCTTAACCAACACTGGAACTTTACTAGTAATAATTCCCCTGATCATTCCTAACATATCTCATCAGCCAAATAGCAAAGTAATTCACAATCAAAACGTAAAGAAAAACCCTGAAAATCAAATACCGAAACCCGATACATCCATAAGTAACTGGAATTCTTCAGCTAAAACTTGACTAGATTCAAATTCAAAAGCGACCAAAATCAAAATCTAAACGCAATAAAGATAACGAGAAGGGGATTTACGAGCATCGTCGTGATGAGCAGAGGAAGCAAATCCTCGCTTCGGAGGAGCAGGTGAGGCTCTAGAGCCGCCACGGAGAGCTGCCCGGAGAGCACCAAATCGGATCAACGCCATCGCCATTTTTTAGTGAGAGAATAACCTTTACGGATACAGAGCTTTGTTTTAGTTGGCGCGGGGAGAGTTCTTGCACATGCCAAACCCATGGTCAAATCTCCGGCCCGGCCTAGCCTCTCCCATGGTGGCCCGCTAGTCAGGATGAGCTAGCCTATGGCCCGGTGTGATCATTTATTATTAAAAAAAAATTCAAAACAACGAACGACGTTATTTTCGGAAAAATGAGCGAGCCAAGAGCTGAGCTAGGTCTATCCTTGCCCTGTGCTGGCGGACCATGATCAACCCATAGTTCGCTTATAACTCGGTCAATTCAGACTAAAAACAGGCCTAGCCGAAATTACTACCCTTAATTTTCACCTTGTTTTTCTTTTTGCTTTACCATATTAAAGAAATGGAAATTTTTGGTCCAACCCAATATTAATGAGTTTAGCCCAAAATAAATGGATTTGAATATTGAGTTGAGTTTGGGTTTGGATTTTTTTTCCGAACTTTTAAATTTTGAATCGAGTTTAGGTTCAGAAAATCTAAACGGTCTCGGTTTGAAGTTTGAATATATCAAAAAAATAATTTCATTTTAAAATTTTAAATTAAAAAATTAATTAAACTTAATCCAAGTTTAATTGAGTTTTAAGTCATCTAAGTTCAATAGAACTTAAACTCAAACCTCTAAACATCGACCTTGAATTTGGTCTAATCCAATATCAAAGTTACATATTTATATTTTTACCTTTTTTAAGTAAATAAATAATAAAAATAACATCTAGTAAAAATTTCGCTACCGGTCTAAAAAAGTTCATTAATACACAACTTTACTTATGTTAGATATATATAAATAAATAAATATATTATTTTAAATTTAATGAAATAAAATTTTAAAATAAAAAAACTAAAATTCAATATGTGTAATTTTAAGTTATCCTATTCAATCGATTTTGCTTAACATAAATATGATAATTAAAAACTTTACTTAACATAAATATGATACATTGTTACAAATACCGTATCGGATTTAATATTGAATTGGATTCTGGTACGGTACTATATTGGTACCGGTTAATACCGGGTACCGTTTTGGGTAATTTTTTAAATTTATAAAATAGTCCCTAAATTTTTTAAATTACAAAATAGTCCATTGTCATATTATACAGTTGTACTCTGTCTCAAACAATCATGACAATAAATAATAATCACAATTTTAATTTAATTTATAAAATTAATTTAATAATTATTAATAAATAAAATTAAATGTAAATATATTTTTAAAATATATAAATTTCAAATAAATTTTGATTTAATAATTAAAAATATATAAAATA
>JAOQMS010000180.1:2955556-2966349 GCA_027563885.1 Erythroxylum longipes | reverse complement strand
CTGAGAATGGAGGAGAGAGGAGAGTCGGTGGAGGAGAGATGAGAGGCGGCAAACCTGCGAGAGAAAAAAACGAAAAATGAGAGCCGACAGAAGAGAACGTCGGGGGGGGTTGTAGTTTTAGGTTTTTTTTTTCAAATCAGTCCTCAGACTTTTCAAATTCACGATACCGGCCCGGTACCTTACGGTATTGTCAGTACCGGCCGGTACCAGGTGAAAACGTCCAGTACCTCCCTCTCCCGTACCGTTCCGTTTTTCGGCCGGTACCGGCCGGTACGGAACGGTACTCATTTCCTTGATTGAAACTCTTCCAAGGTTAACTTGGAACTCCTTTTTTTTTTAATTACATTCGGTATTTTAGCTTAGTCGGACTAATCTTAAGCTCTTAAGACCCTACCTCAAGAGTCCGAGAGGATATAAATATGAAACCTCAAGATCTCTCAAGTTCCTACGTAGCCTTTATACCTTTGCACACAAAGAGTCATCACATACTTGATTGGTCAACTGTTGATTGATCACTGGCCCTGTTCAGCATCAGGTTCTCAGCAGCTATCGGGTTTCCTAGTGGCTTCAACTCCCACACTATCGCTGGAAATGAGGCGTCCATAATTGATCCGATCAAGGCACTTTGCCCAAGTCGTAAGTTTAGTGATCCTAAAAGCTAGCTTGAAAGGTAAGAAAGTTAACGAGTTTATAAATTCTAAATCAGTCTTTTTTTATTATTGATCTGAGATAATTAGACTGTAACATTTTAACACGTTTTATAATTCAAGCACCAATAAGTTAGCTGTGAACTAGACCATTTCTAGCCCAAGCGAACATTGTTATATTGGCGTCACCACCTGTGTGCCCACAAGCTAGCTGTGCGCTAGACATTTTTTAGCCTCAGGCGAATACTGCAATACCAATCGTGAGCATGACACGAGGACTTGAAAGAGTAGTGTTAACTCTAATACTAATTATTACAGATTTTATAGGAGAACCAACCTCACAAGGTAGCTTGAAAGGTAAAAAGCTTATAAACCTCACATCGGTCTTTTTTATTACTTATCTGGGACAACTATGATGTAAGATTTAGTTGGGGATATTTGGATTTAGTTGGGGATTCTTGTTTGTAATACGAGGATTGAGTAAGAAAAGTATTGGAAATGCATTAAATCTTGTATTATATATAACAAGGAAAGAGTTACAATAAGATATAATAGATGGTGAATATGATTAAAAACGGAAGGTAGCTTGCCACTGCCATTAATCTTTAAGTATTAAATTGGATGAGATTTGGCAGTCAATCTACAGTCTATTCAATAAATACTTGCAATTTAAGTCATATCTCTGAAAAATATTTGTGAGTCCAAAAAAAAGAAGAATATAAATATCCGATATTTGATATAAAATTTTTTATTATATGTTATTTCGATTGATTCATAAAAATTATTAATAGTTTAAGGTCTAATTCGATAAACTAAAATTTAATTAAACTCAAACTTTTTTATCGTGCTATTTATAACAATGTTCATAAAAATGAGTGTTGGAATTTAATAATATAAGTCCTGAAGAGCTTCTAATCATATTTGATATTGAAAGTACGATGATAGTTCTTTACGACTACATGAATAAAACTTCATTGACAGAACAATCTCTTTGATTTTATTTAGGCTGCGTTTGAATCTACGGTGTGATAGAGATAAGTACTTATTTACTGTAGTTTTTAAACGTAATCACATGTTTGGATCTGTCGTAAATAACTGGAGGTTAGAGAAACGTATAGTGCCACCGCAGAAATCAATAAGCAGAAAGAGAGCTGCGGTAAGATACTGTTTCTGCGATAGAAATTTTACTTTCTATTAATAACTTTCACTTCAAGCATTATTTTCGATTATACTCTTAGTTAATATGACTAATAATATATTTTATGAAATATTTTATTAACTAAATTTATTTTATTTATATTTTCTTATTTTAATTTAATATTTTAATGTTTATAATTTTAAATTTATATGATTAATAATATTTTTTAATTATTTATACAATAATTAATAGTTTATTAAATCAATAAGCTTTTTAGTCATTTGATCTATTTTCAGCAACCGCAACCGGATTTACCAAACACCTATTTTCACGTTTCAACAGTTAATAAAACAACAATCTCAAACACATAATTTAGGGGAAGTAAACTACACTGCGAAGACCCAGTCCAACTCTTTGTTAGCTCTCGAGAATATGCAGGCTCCATATGGCATGAACTCTTGCTCTGGCTTGTTAGAGGTACTGACAAAACAGGTGACATCAATTTCAATTTCGAGCTTTCGCTTTCAGTTTCTGTATCCCGAAATAGATGTGTTCCATCAAAATCTGGTAAAGACAAAAGCTCATTTGTTATCAGAAGTGAATTGTTTGTGCATGAAGACTTCCCTTGGCACCTACTAGAGTTGCAAATGAACCAAACATGTTATCAGAAAGTTGGGAATTTGGTTCGGCAATGTTGTGTAAACCTTAGTTCTGTAATAACAGAGCTTGAAAAGATCTTCCAGTACTTATCTCTCGACTCCACGTGAAGAAACAACAAAACAAAGCTGTAAGATAATATTAAATTAGGTTACGATTGATTGAAGGTTTAAAAATAGAATAGAATGGAATGTAATATTATTCCATCGTTTAGAACGAAGGTTTATAATAAAATATAATGGAATAAGATGAAAAAAGAGAATTTTATAGTAAAAATGTGTTACTTCTAATTTGAAAAATTTATGATGAAATATAAAATGATAAATATGTACGACCTAATATACTCTCAATAATTTTTTATAATACTAATTATACACTCAACCCTATTAACATGTGTTTTGTCAAGGGTAGAACAATCATTCATTATTATTATACATACATTACATTTCATTTCATCTATCTTTTAAACAATATTTCACTATATTACATTATAAACTTTTTCATTCCTTCCAAATAACATTTTTCTAATTTTACATTCATTTACGTTTCATTCTATTATAAATTGTTTCATTCTATTAAAAACCTTATGTCCAATCAAACATAAACTGTTTTGGCTAAATGGACAGTCCTCTGCATAATAGCTAAGTAGTTTTGAGTCCCAAAAGGAATTTATGAGAAAATCTTCACTTTTTTTTTGAAACCAAAGAACCGACAGTCGTTATCTTTTAGATGCACACTGGATAAACCTTCGGATTGACGTAATAGTCTGCAAATCAAGCTAATCAGGTATTCTGCACTAGGCAAGTTCGGTACGACAGGTTCGATCTAGAGAGTGTAGGTAGGGAGAATTTGAACACTTGACGTTTTGATTTATCTAGTTAGGATAAGATTCTTTACCCTTTTTATAACATAGAATTTAGTTCAGAATTGCAACGCCGCTCACTTTTGCCTAATCTTCTGGTTAAGTACGAGTAGAGTAACATAAAGCACTGCCGGCCATTAGGGTGTGATGCTCCGAACTTGTTCATTGTTCGTGTCAACATTCCCTTCCTTTTCCTGAAATTATGGCGCCTGTCCTAAGTTATAAAACATAAGCACGGATTTTCCAGAAGTTCAGCAGACAAGAAAGTTGTTATCACTCAGAAGATGCCATAAATGAGTTGAGAACTTGAAGTTTACTTCAGTGCCGATTACAGACTTTCGGCACTTCCATATAAGTCAACATGTTCCATGACAATAATAAATTTACTTAGTTAAGGTTGTCCAACTTTGAAAATTACATTGACTTGGATTTTACCTTGTCTGATTCGAACATAATTACAGAAGATAAGTTAGTACAAATTTAATAAATCAAATTCTTTGCTCCTGTTACTCTGTTTCAACTGTTGAAAATAAGCCGTCTCCCTTCTTAAATACAAGTATATCTATGTTTATTGACATTAAAATAATATGTTATTAATATGCTCGAAATCCTAATTTTTATAATAATATTTGAAGGATATGTCATTTCAATTTTAGTTAATTTTTGATGTCTTATTTGATATTTGTGATTACTTCTTCTCTTAATCTTTTACTAATTTCCAAACGTATCAAAAAATGTACTTTTTCTTAACATTCAGATAATAAATACGATTTTTAATCATCAGGACAATTCTCTTTATACATATATTTAAACTTTGATTTTGTTGTTCTCAAAAATATATTTAGGGATAACATGGGCCAACCCTTACCAAATTTTTTAAAATAATTTTTTACAAATTAAAAATATAAAATAATTTATTTTTTAATTAGATTAAGATTTGAGTTACTTAAACCCAAGCTTATCCGAGACCTAACTCTTCTAAATAAAACGATATTATCCTACTTAAAATAATTGGATCTAGAGTTTGTTTGATCCTAGGCTTAGCCCATGAGCCGGCCCATTAAAAACAACTAAATTTAGGCCCATGTGACAAAAATTGCCATCCCTAAATATATTACTAATTGGGTTTGCACAATCTCTCCTTCACTTAGTTGCCCAGTGGTAAGTTTGCCTGATTCTCTGAGTGAAGACATTAGCAGCAGAACAGCAGGAAATCATAAGTTGGTAATGTTAAATAGCTAAATAGCAAGTGTCTGAAGTTCTGCTACAGGCAAAATTTCAGCTTCCTACAAAAATCTGGGCAAACTGTTAAACTTCTACTGTAATAATCATAGCCCAATGAAGCAGATTCTTCCTTGTCCATCTAATATGCTGATGATATTAGGTCAGACTAAAAGAAAAAAGCTATGATGCCAAGGACTTCAATGCATCATGCTTAAAGGTAACCATATTTACCAAAAATTTCAACTTTTGCAAGCTTTGTCTCCTCATAATCAGAGCTTGTATTATCTCCCATTTCATCATTTTCATCCTTGGACGCTGGCAAAACATCTTCAAATTGCTCGGATGCATCGTCCTCATTTGCAAAACTCCAATCAGGAATGATCTTTCCATCATTTCCAGGAACACTATCATTATTATAAAAACTTTGGGAACTCACGTTCAACACATCTTTTTCACCTTCTGCAGAGATGAGGCAGGAAGATAATCTGAAGTTCCCATTGTTTCTCGGCACCAGACAACCGGAGGAGAGAGCATTCATACCATTTGTCCTGTTAGCTTGCTGAAATAACTTCGCTGTATCACCATTGTTCAGATCCTCAGTATTAAGACCAACTTCACGCATTTGTATGCTAGCCATTTCTTCTTTATATTGATTGTGGAATGAGGGTAATGTCACATTGCTAGCAGCAGCCAGTATATTACTTCCTACTTCTTGCTGGGTAGTGATACAATTATTTTCCTTGTTTCCTACCTTGTTTAAGACAACTTTCTCATAAATTAATCTTCCTTCATGTTGAAACTTAGACTGAGCGGGCTTTCTACCTCGAGTTTGCGGCTGAGTCCCAAGTGACTGTAAACCATCAACTGAAGTGATTGATCTCCTTGGTCTCCCTCTTTTGGAAGCTCGTGCGGGTACATAAATCCCAGTATCATGAGGTTTAGGCGCTTCCAGTGCTTGTTTCAGAGATGAAACTTCGGTTTCTAGTCTCTTAACATGATCTTTGTGATCAGCTAATTCTGATTGCAATTTACTAACCGCAACCCACAGCTGAACATTCTCCGCTGACTACATCCTTGCACAGTAAATATATATCATGATCTACAGATATGAAGAGCATAATAACATCACAAATCAAGAGTAAAATTACACATACCTGAGCTTCCCATAGTTGGTGGTGCTTCTGCGAAAGTTTTGCAGACGGTCTGATGGCTCCTCTTTGAGAGGGCTGGCCGCTGGATGCTGAACATCCATGCATCGCTGAAAGTTGTGAAGAGAAGTTGCCATATGGTCCTGGTAGAGTACAAGGCAAAGTAGGCTGAGATTGTTGAACATGAGTACCCCAAGACATGGGATCCCATGGCACTGCTAACAGAAAACACTCCAAGTTCAAACGCCGTTTGCGGCTCAAAAGTTCATTATATTATTAGACTACAAACATCAAACTAGTGATACAACAAACTTTTCAATATATAACAAAATCATCTCCGTACATACGAATAGAAAACTAGAGCAGGAACGGACAGAAAAAATTTTCTAAACAATTGCACTGCAATGCAAAGCGGATTAAGGTTAAGAAGTCCATCGTACCTGTAAACCCAGGATAGGGGTAACAGACTTGGTAAGAAAAATTGGGAGCCTGTGTATAGCTTTTCAATGAAGTTCCATCTCCTATTGCAGCAGGAATTTGCCAGTGAGCATCCATTGTTGTTAAAGGATGATATATAGCAGCTGCATTCATTCCGGGCAAATAGTAACCGGGGTGGTGCGGTGGCCAGAAATGTGAAGCTGTTTGAGGCGGGGGAGGCTGTGGATGTCCATTGGCATTCAATTGAAGGTAGGGTAATTGATGCCATTGGTTCACAGCAAAGGAATGTGGTGATGGTGGGGTTAAACAATGTCCTGGATACGAGGAATGCTGTTCCCCAGTATTTGGAGCTGTGTATGACCATTGAAGATTGGAAGGGTTTTGCTGACGAAGGAGAGCCACATTGTCACTCGGAGGACTCTCGCTTCTGTTACTCTCTGAAACAGGTCCCACATTGGGATGGTTTCCCTCTTCCTTGTTCTGTTGTTCATCAGCAGAATAACCTTAATATCCATGAATATTAACTTCATGCAACATAAAGAATGGGATTTCTCAGTTCAACACCAACAAACAAAGGAGAAAAAAAAAACATCATCGTAGACTTTTATGATATCAGCTAACAGTTCTTTGAAGAATAAGAACATCAAAAATAAGTCGGCTATCAGTTATTGAAACCCCCCAAAAAAAGATAACATTTAATTCCCCAAGCACCTTCTGAACTCACCCAACTGAACCACCATGACAAAGGGCTAGAACTCATGGGGGGTTTAACATTTACACTAACTTTACAAAACCAGAGAAAGAAACAAAGGGTCTCTCGCACCTGAAGGTCATCATGCTCAGGTGTTCCTGAAGAAACTTTCTGTTCCTTCCTCTTGCTTTCCATGACAGAAAAAGGTAGCAGCTCCTGCTTGCAGGTAATACTTAGCACTAAAACATAGTTAAGGCCATTAAATGAATGGACTTTCTTACAATATTTTCACCTTCTGGTTCCTTGTTTGTTGTTGCAATCGAAGACCTGTCCTGCAAGACTGGCTGGCACTGCGGTCCAGCTAAGGAGTTTCGTGTCACATTGTCTTAGGATCATAATTTTAAGTGTTCAATGCATAATGCCTTTACCTCTTTAATTATCATAAAACCTTCCTGAAAATGAATTTTCAATTAACTTTAGATATCTCGTCTCGAAATAACAAACAAAATGCAATCAAATTCCAGTCTCTGTCACGGGACTAACAAATGAGAGTAAATTGCGGAAAGACTTACACCAACTTGGATTTTTTTTTTCCTTTTAGAAAAAAGTAATTTGGAGCAATTAAAAAGTAAATCCATACTGAGAAGACTCGTAAGAACAAAGGCATATTTGGGGAGAAGGGAGTACGTGGGATACCACCCAAAATCAAAGTCAGCTCAACCTTCAAACATCGAATTTCCCTTTTTACAACTTTTACGTATTTCTACTCACTATATCTTGAACGCATTTTTTCCAATTCCAATGCTTCATGTACCCTGCATGTGCAGCTCCATCTCGTGAAATGTACTATTCCTTCTTTTTTAAGATGAATCATTTTGCCACTCTGCAGCTGTTTTTTTTTTTAAAAACAGAAATGTAAACAATAAAAGCAAGCAAGCGTATAGCATTAAAAACCCAAAATATTGCGATTACAACATCATGTCTATTTCAGGAAACATAAAGCATAGGAATGCAAGTAAACTAAAAGCACACAGATATATGCTAAGAGAAATGACATATTGGCTCTATCTTAGTATTCTTCGCCGTCATCATCCTCACCCTCAACATCTTCAGCTCCAACCTCTTCATAGTCCTTCTCAAGAGCAGCAAGGTCTTCACGGGCTTCGGAAAACTCACCTTCCTCCATTCCCTCACCAACGTACCAGTGGACGAAAGCCCTCTTCGCATACATGAGATCGAACTTGTGGTCAATGCGAGAGAAGACCTCTGCAACACTGGTGGAGTTAGAGATCATGCACACGGCCCTCTGCACCTTAGCAAGATCACCACCTGGAACAACAGTTGGTGGCTGGTAGTTGATACCACACTTGAAACCTGTTGGGCACCAATCAACAAACTGGATTGTGCGCTTGGTCTTGATGGTAGCCACAGCTGCATTCACATCCTTAGGAACCACGTCACCTCTGTACATCAGACAGCAAGCCATGTACTTGCCATGGCGGGGGTCACACTTAGCCATCATGGATGAAGGCTCAAACGCACTGTTGGTAATCTCTGCAACTGAGAGCTGCTCATGGTAGGCCTTCTCAGCTGATATAACAGGTGCATAAGAAGAAAGCATGAAATGAATCCTTGGGTATGGGACCAAGTTTGTTTGGAACTCAGTCACATCCACGTTCAGAGCACCATCAAACCTCAGTGAGGCAGTGAGAGAAGAAATCACCTACAATAATCATAACAACCTAACTGAATTAGACCAATCAGACAAGAATGGCAAAATTTCAGTAATCAGCACAAATGAAAATTTATACCTGAGAAACCAGGCGATTAAGGTTGGTGTAGGTAGGGCGCTCAATGTCAAGGGAGCGCCTACAGATATCATAAATAGCCTCATTGTCGAGAAGCACGGCTACATCAGTGTGCTCCAAGAGAGAATGAGTGGAAAGAACACTGTTGTAGGGCTCAACAACAGAAGTTGAAACCTGCGGAGATGGATAAACTGTAAAGCCAAGCTTAGATTTCTTGCCGTAGTCCACTGAAAGACGTTCCAACAAAAGAGAGCCAAGCCCTGACCCAGTTCCTCCACCAACAGCATTAAACACAAGGAACCCTTGAAGCCCAGTGCAGTTATCAGCAAGCTTTCTGATGCGATCCAAGCAAAGATCAACAATCTCCTTTCCAACTGACAATTAGAGGCCAAAAACAGCACACATAAGCAATTGATGGTATACCAATGTAAGAACATCATAAATCATATTGCAAGTTCAGGTATGATTGTTACTGGTATAATGGCCACGAGCAAAGTTGTTAGCCGCGTCTTCTTTGCCGCTAATGAGCTGCTCAGGATGGAAAAGTTGGCGATAGGCTCCAGTTCTGACTTCATCTATGACAGTGGGCTCCAGATCCACGAAGACTGCACGAGGAACATGTTTCCCAGCGCCAGTCTCGCTGAAGAAGGTGTTGAACGCATCATCACCTCCGCCGACTGTCTTGTCACTTGGCATCTGGCCATCAGGCTGCTCAAGAACAAAACACAAGTAAACAATTTCAAATCGATCGCGCATTCTAGTCTAGAAACCAACAATCCAATTGTATCAATATGTCTCCAATCTAGAAACAAACCGTCGCTTGAAATGTACCAAGCAATTAAATGAGCGACAACATCGGATGCTAAATTTTCTAACACCGAAATCAATGGCAACCTAACGGTGGACGACTATGAATCTTTTTGCGACCTTCACACAACGATCTACCAGCCAAAAATAGGTGACGCAAAATCCAGATCTACTGCCAAATTCACATGACGCAAAATCCAGATCTAATACCAAATTCATAGATATAACTCGGAGAAACACTAGATCTAGAGAATCTCATGGTAATTTATCAAAAAAGAAAACAAAAATGACTCATCAAAGACCACAGATCTGGAAAGAATCGGTCACCTGAATGCCGTGCTCGAGGCAGTAAAGTTCCCAGCACGCATTTCCGACCTGAATACCGGCCTGACCAATGTGGATCGAGATGCACTCTCTCATTTTCGCCGGAGATAAAGAGATTTGATCGGAGAGACTTAGTTAGGAAAGAGAAATGACAAAAGGGGGCGTTTATGAAGACGCCTTCCTGTTGCTAAATCGTCGTATGCTCTTGTGAAACAAACCCCTGCTTGTTAATATAGGGTGAAGGAAAGATCCGCGGCTGGGTTTGTTTTAACCGTGGTTAGTTTAACCATGGTTAGGATTAGAGTGCCAGCCTAGAAACTAACCGTTATTTTCTCATATTTAGGCGGGTTTGTTTTGTATTTTGAATTTCAGATTTAAACGACTGCTTTATGACGCCGTTCACATATTTTATCTAAATGAACTGGATCATCAAAACGATCTAGTTCTTCGCTTATGTGTCAACATTTAAGGACAACGACGTCGGATTAGTTGTGTTGCATCTTGCGTGTACAGTCATCATTAGCTACGTTGCCTTTCTCTCTTCTTTTCAATTATTTTTCTCTGACATGGGCGTATGATATGTTTCCTCGCCGACGCCTTTGCTGTTAAAGCAAGCAATGGCACAAGATAACTATAAAAAAAATTAGATTTATTTTAATATTTTAATACTAATTTAAATTTAAAAAATACTAAAATACTTAAATTATTAATTTGTTAAAAAATCCGATATTAAGGGGTATTTGTAAAGTTGTGAATTATGTACCAAACTTGGTATTGGATTGGGTTCTAGTATAGTACTATACCGGTATTAGTCAATACCGGATACCGTTTCGGGTAATTTTTTAAATTTATTAAATAGTCCATTAAATTTTTAAATTTTACAAAATAGTTCATTGGTATATTGTACAGTTGTACTATATACTTTACAAGTTTACATCAATCATGTTTCCAAAAATCATAATAATAAATAACAATCACAATTAATATGAAATAACAATAATTTTTAAATATTTCACATATAAATTATAACCACAATTAATATGAAAAAA
>JAOQMS010000180.1:2929891-2949030 GCA_027563885.1 Erythroxylum longipes | reverse complement strand
ATAATGGGCCGAAACTTATTGGGCTTTAATGGGATTAGGTTTTCTCTATAAATAGAGAAACTTAGGTCTCATAAGAAAGAGACATCATTGTAATACAAAACCCTAGCCACCATCCGAGAGAAGTGCGTGTGGCATTCGGAAAGAGTTTCAGGACGTGCTAGCACACGATAGCCGCAGCTCAGATCGTGCATATTTGTGTGGATACCGGTAGAGGACATTCACGTGTAGCAGTGTCTACGAATCCGAAAAAATAACCACCAATCCGTGTCAAAAAGGTATTTTTGCGCATCCTATATGTTTTCGGTCATACATCGTGTTGTGTTATGGTCTCTTCCGCAGCGTATTGTGAATACTCAGGCCATACGCGATCCAACAACATACACCTTTAATAAGTTCTAACATACTCAGTTCATCAACACCAATATCCTTTTTTCCTTTTGATCTTGCCTCCAACATATTTGTTGTCGTAATTTCTTTTCAATATCCTATGATAATAAAATTTAAAATTGAACAACATCTGCATTACAGAGAATTTTAGTGTTAGGTTTGAACAAAAGATTTCAATATTAGTTCCCAACAAAACATATTAAGTAGTAAACATAAGAAACAAGTTAGGCTACATTTTCATTGACCATGAACTAAATATGACGATTGTATTTGTTCTCATTATAACCAACATTAGGTATAAGGATAGACTTTAATGATTGAAGTACCATTAAAATCAATACCACTAGGATTACGGATGAAACTTTGACTCCTTTATAGTTGAAAAACAAGTTTATAGATCTAATAGACTTTTTGGATTGTCATAATAGTAAAAAGGAAATGGTACTGTCGCCTTTAGAGGGGGAATGCATACAACAAATGTATTACTTGTGATTAAACACACTTCCTTAGAGTTATCTTTTGATTGTTTCTTTCGGTATGAACCAATAGTCGTATTGAAGTTAAGGTCTTTACATTATATTTACTCATGTTATCATGATGTTCTCACTTGTATGATAATCCATTAGTTGGGTGAAAAGAAGCCATAATAGTCTAAACCATATTTGGATGGGGTCAAAATCATTGAATATCTAAAAGGTATTGCTTTAGTTTCAGTTATCGTTATACAATTGGGATTTTGGAATCGAAAGCGTAGCACCACAATATAGGGAAAGAAGAAAGAACAGAAAATGTATTGGGGGGAGAAATAAACGTACTACATTATTGGAGCAACAAAGGAAAGGGAAGTAGCAAAAGTTCAACCAGGGTTGAAGCAATCGACGGTGAACGTGACAATTGATGACGAATAGGAGGGGAAGTAGCAATTGGAGCTTTAGATAAATTCATAACCAAATTCGTTTAAGCTATTTAACAAAATTATATTTATATTTTAAGAATTAATAAATAAATATTAACTAGTTATAAAATATTGTAAATGTGGTCATGTGGGCCTACAATAAGCTAACGTGGGCATACGATGTCAATGCTGTTAATAAGAAAGTTAACATCGGGTCATTTTTGTTACAAATTGCTATTTCGAGTATTTTAGTGTTATGTTTAAACTTCGGTTTAGTATTACAAAATTGAGATATGATTGGGATTTTTTTAATAATTTACCTAATTATTTTTACAAAAATTAATTGATATAAAAAATGACAAAACAATAACAACATCCTAATATAAAATTCATAAAAATATAGGTCTAGAGACGTCCAAAATTATGTAGCTTTACCCTTAATTAATAAAGAGGTTGTTTTTTAGAGGCCTATAGGAAAAAGAAAAGAAAGAAAAATAGTTTTTAAAAATGGTTTGAAGAAAATAGAAGCCAAATATATGAACAAATAATTGCATAGAAATAAAAATAAAAATAAAGAAATTTAAAATCAATAAATAAATAAATAAACAAATATGAAAGAAGATAAATAAATAACAAGCAATTAAACGACAAACATACGAAATGAATAAACAAAAAAACTAAAGAAATAAGTATTATAAATAAAAATATTTAGGCTAAATACAAGGCATATGAATCAAATAAAAAGTTCAAAAGACCTATAAAAAAGAAGGACCTCTTTATATAAAATTCTTTACCCTAGTCATTGTTTGTTAAAGGTTTTTATTGAGGGCTAAGTCCTTGATAATCTCTAATAGCTCATATCATACTTGATCATTTCCCTTGAATTCTTTTTAGATTTTCTTCTTTTTCTTTTAAAATCTTTAACTACAATCTTTTCACATATATTTCCTCTTAATCTTTCTTAATTTACCATCATCTTCATTTCCATCATCGTTAACGTATGCCTATGTATTTGTTTGATGAGTTAATACTTTATTCCGTAAAATATAGCCGACCTAATTATTAAAGGTGGAATTCACCGAACTTAAGTGGTATATTATTGTCATAACAAAACAACATGATATGATATAAAATGAAGTCTAGGTTTACATTATATTCAGTGATAATAATTACCTATGCAGACTTAAAGTTTTATGGTCCTTAAGCAACATCTCCACGACCCTTCTCATGGAAGGCCTATTACTAGGCAATTCCGACGTACATAAAATTGCTACATTCAAAACCTTCTTCATTTGGTCATAATCGTCAGTTGTTTTATCCATTCTTGCATCCGTAAGATCGTGTAAGCCTTCGAAACACTTAATTCCGTCCATGGACGTTAAAGTGGCTTCTGTAACCCACTTCACTATATCCTTATTTTCCCCGAAAGACGGGTCGTTTGGCCTCTTCCCGGTTATTAGTTCCATCAACACCACGCCATAGCTGTACACGTCACTCTTCTGTGTCACTTTCGACGTATAAGCAAACTCTGCAACGAAAAAAGTCAGAACTTGTGTAATATATGTAAAGATTTGTGTTGATTAAAGCATAGCATCAATTACCAGGAGCGATATAGCCGTAGGAACCAGCCACATGAGACGTGGTACAAGCGTCACAGTCACCGACCTGATTTCGCAGAACCTTGGCCAACCCAAAATCGGCCACGCGTGGCTTCATTTCACTGTCCAGCAATATGTTGTTGCTCGTCACGTCCCGGTGGACTATAGCCGGCACGCAGTCGTGGTGCAGATAAGCTAAGCCCTGCGCCGCCTCTACTGCCACCGTGAACCGCCGTGGCCAGTCCAACAAGCTTCCGCCTTTCTCTCCATGCAACACGTCACCTAAGCTACCGCTCTCCATATATTCATAGACCAAAACTCTAAATTCTTCCCCTTTGCAACACATCAACAGCTTCACTATGTTGGCATGCCGGATCTGACCCAACGTCTCAACCTCCGATCTGAATGCGGATTCCGTTTCGGGGCTCCGTGTTGCAGGGCCTAACAGTCTCTTCACCGCAACGATTTGACCCGTTTTTAGGTGCACTTTGTAGACCTGCCCCGAACCGCCCTCTCCAATCACATTCTCTTCTGACAACCCCGAAAATATCTCCTCTTCGTCGAACCCGACTCGTTGGAATACGGTTACGTTGTATTTGCCTCTCGGGTTCATGGATCTCGTTTTGTAGACCAAGAATGATGCCCCGACGAGAAAGAAGAAACAAACGGCTATTAGTGCAACGCCGACGACAAACACAGGTCCGGGTTTCGGTTTTGGGCATGGAGGGAGACCATGAAGATCGGGACTACATAAATTCGGGTTACCCATCAAACTTGACAAGTACAAGTCGTTGCTGAACCCAAAAGGTACTCGTCCATAGAGTCGATTATACGATACGTTGAACACATTAAGCTGCAACTTGGTCAACGCGGCCGGAATTTCTCCAGTTAACGAGTTAAAAGCGAGATTCAGATACGTCAACACGGGCAGTTCAGCGATTTCCGGCGGAATCTTGCCAGAAAATTCGTTTCGAGAAAAATTCAAATCCATTGCATCAATTAACGAACCAACTGACCTGGGAATCGCGCCGGAGAAGAAATTCTCCTGCAATTCAACCTTCTGCAACTTCTTCAATTGTGATATGCAAGACGGCAGCTCACCGGAGAGTTTATTGTTGCTCACATCGACGTTAATAAGCTCCTGTAACGTGCAAATTTCCGTCGGCAGCTCGCCGGAGAAATTGTTGCCTGATATTGCAAGTTGAGTGAGTTTTCGAGCTCCGGCGATGTTAGGAAGTATCGGACCTTGAAGTTTGTTATTCGATAATTCAAGAAGCTTAAGTTCAGAAAGACTCCAGAAGTTGGTCGCCACCGGACCGGATAGCTCGTTGTTACCGAGTCTAACATATGATAAGCTACTGCATTCACCGTAAGTCTCCGGCAATCTCCCAGAGAAATGGTTGTTGAATGCAATGAGTTGTTGGAGCTCATTTCGGTGACAGAGGAAAGGAGGTAAAGGGCCGGTGAAGCTGTTAGTAGAAACATCTATCTCGACCAAACCAGAGTATCGACCCAGATTCGCTGGTAATTTTCCTTTGAAGCTGTTGTTGAAGAGCTTTAGTTGAACTAGATTTGGATTCAATGCTAAGACCTCTGGAATTTCCCCTGTTAATTTGTTGTCGTTGAGATTCAACGATTCCAGTTTCATTGCAGCGATTTTCTCAGGTAATATCGCGGTGAGGTTGTTCTGGGAAGCATCAAATCTGAGTAGAGTACTCAAATTTGATAGACTTTCAGGCAATCCACCGTATAATTGATTGTTAAATAGCTCAATTTGTTCTATACTTCTTAGCTGTGAAATCGTATCAGGAATCTTACCAGTGACAAAATTGGTGGATATGTCGAAATTTCGTAAAGACACCAGCTTTCCTATTGATTCCGGTATTTCACCAATAAGATTTGTGTTTGGGAGGAACAAGATCTCGAGGTTTGATAAATTGCCGATGCTTTCCGGCAACGGACTTGGCTTGAACGGATTATAACCTAGTTGCAGTACAGATAATTGACTGAGATTGGATAAGAACGACGGAATAGAACCGTTCAGCAAGTTTGCTCCTAGATGCAGCTTTTTCAGTGACGGTAACTGACCGAAGCTTGCCGGGATTTCACTGGAGAAGTTGTTAAAGGAGAGATCCAGGACTTCTAGTTTAGCAAAATTGTGTTGCAAGTCAGGCAACTCGCCAACGAACAGATTGCTGGAGAGGTTCAACACGTGAAGGTGTGAGCATGGAGAGAGGTGACGAGAAGTGAGAGTGCCGTTGAGGTAATTATCGGACAGAGATAAGTTCAGGAGTGTCCGAATCAGACAGAGACCAGTTGGGAACTCTCCGGAGATACCGAAATCAGACAAGTCAATTGCAACGACGGACAGAGTTTGAGGATCACAGGTAATGCCACTCCAATTACAGGGGCTATGATCACTGCTTGAGCCCCAGCCACTGAGGTTCCAATTCATGGAATTCTTGACCCTAATCAGGATTTCAGAGTCTGTTGTAAGGGAAAAAGCCACAGTACAACACCATAGATAGGTACCGCACAGTAGCAGAAGATCAAAAGGATTTAGCTTTTGAGTGGCGAAGTGCATGAACATGGTCAAAGGGCTTTAGGCTAAGTAACAGAGACAGAGAAGGAATGGTAAGGGTTTAAGGACTTGAAGCTTCATGCATGATGGGATAGCGACAGGTACGCGTGGAAATGGGTTTCAGACAGAACAGAAGGCAATTTCAAGGAAAGACTTGTGTGCTTCAGAGAAGATGTTAGAGGAGACGCTTGTTTTTATATTGTCGAGAACTTTCAATTAAGAAATCGTGATTAGCTTAGCCTTATAGAAAATGGTGATTAGATTATCATAAATCACGATTAGGAGGCAATGTGATTAGCTTGGCCTTTTCTCGAGAAAGCGACGGAAGTTGGTAAACTAGGAATTGATGCGTAGTTCAAAAGTAGTTTAATAGGCGGTGGATTTGGGGGGAAAAAGAATAATACATTCGTTAAAAAGTATGCTTCACCGAAAAATCGCAAGATGCTTAAAAGTTAAAATCCACAATTAAAATATTAATTCCGTTTTATTGGTTTAATTATAATTTTTTTAATTATTTAACTTTTTGGTTTAATTTTTAAATTTAAAATTTTATTTACTTTAATAACTATTATTGTTAAAAATTAATCGATTAATTAATTAGTCAATTTTATAAATTAATATATTAGTATAAATTAAAATAAATCAATTAATTTCATTTAATAATAATTTTTAAATAAAACTTCAAATTAAAAATAATATCTTTCAGTTATATTTCATATTCTTTAATTTTATTCAATATTTAGCCGATTTTATGATGATTAAAACTTTTAAACCTTAAATCTTTTGTATTATCGGTTTAAGTTCTAGTCTAGTTTTTAAACGAATGGCTAATATCTAGAAAATGATTAGCCATAAATTAATAAAATAGGGCTTATTATCAATTTTTTAAAAATTAAATTAAAAATTTTGAACCGATAATTTTTTTTGGTTTTTAACTTTTTGTTTTATTTAGTTTAATAATTTTTGTTGTTAAAATCAATCAATTTAAATTAATAAGTTTTTATAAATCAAAATAAACTAATATTTTTATTTAATAGTCTTCTTTTTCAATTAAAATTTAAAGTTTCCAGTTGAACATTTTAAATCTTAAACCTTTTATCTTACTGGGTTAACTTTTGGTCTGGTTTTAAAAACATGGGTTATTTAGTATATATTTAATAATTTATCTAAATTATATCTAAAAGATAATAATTGCAATGTCAACAATAATTATTTTTAATTCAATATTTTAATTATTAAACACTTTGATTAAATTCGTAAATTTTAATAATTATTGTATATTTATATAAATGGATAAAAGTCAAAGTTTTTCAATAGTTTAAGAAATCTTAGAATTTTTTTAAACTTTTATGATTTTAATAAAAAATAATAACATGAATATCAAACATGAACTAATCAAATGTCACTGTTATGTTGACTCATCTCAACTATTAAACTCAATCTAAACAAACAAAATTTGACTTGAATTCATAATTTAAGATAATTATAAAAATTATTTATTTGAGTTATATTTAATTAGTTCAGTTCAAGTTTAAAAGTTGTATTAAATTGTTATACATATATATATTGATGGGCGTGTCTTAATCTTACAGACGATATTATAGAATAAGGGTACTGATAAGGTTGGAATAAATCCATTTAAGAACAAATTCCTCTCCATATGTAAACCGAATTTTGGGATGAAAATCTGCTCGTATGTAAGTTTGGAAGGTTCCGTATCCACATTGCAATGACATTAAAGCATTGCAGGGAATAAGTGCCAAACTGACTGTACCAGATGTTCGTCAACCGAAGGATCCAAAGCCAACCAAAACGGAAAGTATAATCCAACATAGAGGAGAGAAAAGAGGTGAGATTTTCCGAGCAATTTCTTGTACATTTCTACGAGTTGAACGTATAATTTGGACGCGTCTTCTACATGTCTTCAAGTAAAGTTTGCAATAAGTCCTAACACTATCAAGTCGTATTCAGGTTTGATTTGACTTGAGGCATGCGACATGAGGTTGGCTATTATCACTGGAATATTAACGACGCTGGGTTTGTAATCTATATATTCACACTTAATGAAACAAAAATTTAGAAACAGAATAGAATAAAAATTAGAGACAATGAGATGTTTGGTTGTAATGGACAAAACAGATAAAATTGTGCGTCTCGAGGATATAAATTTTTGTGGTTGTTGTTAACAGAACATAGAAAATAGTATCAATCATCAAAGTATCCTTATAATATAATGTAATTGAAAATATTTAATTCATTAATTATTTTAAAATGAATGATTTGTATTAGTATTTCTTAATTGTATTTATAAATAAAAATTAAAAAAATGAGGAACCTATAAATTTAATGAAATGAGCTACTGAATAGTAAAAAATTCGTACAAGTTAACAATAAAATGAATTATGTTAAATATTTTTTATAATTGTATCAATATTTTTTAATTAAGTGAAACAAAATGAAGAACCTAAAAATTTAATGAAATGAGAAACTTAAAAATTTAATGAAATGAGCTGTTGAATAAAAAAAATCCTACAAGTTAGAAATAATATGGGGGCATTTTTGCTATTTATACACTTGACATGTGTGAAATATTAGTAATAATATAGGGGTATTTTTGTTCAACAGCCTGCGTGTTTTGTTTCTGTGACAAGCACAAGAAATTTGTGTCATAGTTTTCGAAAGACCCAAAAATTTGTGTTTTTGTGAGTTGGTGTCGGAAAAAAAATAGACAGTGTCAGCAACCAAATACTATTAGGCACAAGATTTTTGTGTTTTATTATCTGTCTCCACCAGAGAAAACATCATCCAAACCCAACGTGAATAAACAAAAAAAGATGAACTTGGGAACAAATTTTAGTTTTAGGCAAGGTACATGTTTATAAAATATGCATTTCAATAATATATTTAGAGAATTTAAAACCAACATATTTGAATTTAACAATTTATTTTAAATAATTTAACATTTGCCCTTAAAAGAATATTTCTTTTTGTTTTTTATAAATCTTAAAGTTGCAAAATGAAATAAGAAATGTAGACTTTATTTGATTTTGTTTTTGTTGTGAATAAGAATGTTTCAATTATGATAAATAAGAGTGGTCTAATTGGTTTGATCTCTTCATCAGCAACTAACTAATTAGTATATGATGACTGCAGAAGTATACAAGCTAGATCTTGAAATTTTAGTACGCCGACAAAGCTAGGATACCATCAGCGCCATTAAATGTAATGTTGAAACGGATCTCCAGCTTTGAGCCGAAAAACGTAAACTTCCAAGACTGAAAGAGAAAAAAGTTTGCAGTTGAAAGCGGATATAATGATACATTGTTCGTCGCTGCTTCCAGACGACGCGAGGCTATGCGTCACCGTGAAGAATCAGTTGTCCAATTCATCAACCACCGATTTTCAGTACCCAAGAAATTGCTTGGAGACTAGAGCCTGAGGTTCTAAGGTCCCAAGTTAAATCTCTTTATCTGCATACAAAAATCGTTGGAGCAGTTCACCTGTTATTCAATAAATAGTAACAGATGATGTGAACCCAAAATTGTTACCGTTGCCTGGTAAGCTTCCATAGAGTTTCTGAATTCAGAAAATGCACACCAGTTTTATTTAAAATATAAAAAATTATATAAAAAAAGACTCCTATCTCATATTTAAAATATGATATTAAAATCTCAAATTTTCCATTATCAACCATAATTAATAAAAGATAATCTTGTACTTGAATTAAACAAAACCCCATAAACTGATATTTGTCGATCTCTTTAAACCCACGGTTTTCTCTCTCGCAAACCACGCTAGATTTTAGACTGTGGGTGAAGAACTTCCACTCGGCTCGTTAAACACGAACTCGGACAATTCAAAAGAGGTCAACAACGTTAAAACTACGTGCTTCAAGACAAAGTTAACATCGGTTGTAATTGAGCTAACTCATGCCCGTCTGGCTAGGTTGCTTGTTTTATGAAGTCAACAAGTAAACAATTGACACAAGACTTTCCAAATCATCAACAGAAACTACACAATTATCGGATGACCAATCAAAGACACTAAGGGACCATTCAATAATTCACAGGTACTTATCAGTTACAGAAAAAAATAATGCCTACAAAGGACTGATCTTATATTTCTTTGGTCTCCTCGGTGATGCCAATACTGACACTAAATAGCACGTATATATAATTCGACGGTCAAACAACTATTTAAAGCTCCTAAAGTTTCTTTTAGGTTTGTTGAAAAACTCATAGTTAGAAATGTTATTGATATTTGTAATAAAAAGGTAATAAAATTTATAATTAATTGTAATTTAATTAATATAAATAAAATCAAATTAATATTCATTTTAAAAAATTCAATAAGTGAAAAAATCAAGATCTTATTAAAGAGCTTATGTTGCCAATTAACCCGTCTCTAGATACTGAATTTGCACATAAATTGAAGATTTCAAGGCTAGTTTAGGGTAATTTAAATTGTTGATCTATAAACTTTTGACTAATATATTAAAAATAAAAAGTTCGAAGTATTATTTATAAACTTTTCTATGTGGTTATAACTAATAAATTTTTTAATGTTTATAAAAACTCAGATAGAGATTTATAAGTATTTAATTATATTCATGATATTTTTATATATTTAATCTTTATTGCATGTATTGTTGTGCGAAAACTTTAATCAATTTTGGAGTGAAAAATAAAACAACAATAAAAATACCAAGATTTTTATATTGGTTCTACAATGCGTACGTCCAGTTTGGAGGCGACGAAGTATTTTACTATCATCAATGAGAATATACAATGGTGATTATCACTCAATTTCTTAAAGACCCAAATTAACTCAAGCTCACACACTCTTACTGGAAAGAGAAAACTAAAAAAAATACAAAACAATCGCTCCTTACTATTTTTCTCTCTGTTTCTCTCTTTTTAGTTGCTTCCATGCTTCTCCTTTTATAGAGAAGCATGGGTGAATGCCAGCTATAAAATATAGCTGGCCAACTTATTACACTAAAAGCCAATGAAAACTTGCACCGAAAGCCACCGAAAACTACCACTTTTGACTATTGTTTGAGACAATAACCAATAATCTCCACCTTGGCTCAAACCCTTGAAGTGGAACTCTCAACGGTCGTCTCCTAATCCCCTACAGGGTAATCAACAAATTTTACAAATGCCAATAAAGTCCAAGCAATGCTTAAACTTGAGCAACAAAACTGGTTTTGTCAACATATCAGTAAGATTGTCAGCGGACCCAATCTTCTGAAGAATAATATCTCCCTCATCAATAATCTCAAGAATAAAATAGAACCTCATATTAATGTGTTTCGTATGTGCATGATGAACTTGATTATTTGCTAAATGAATAGCGCTCTGACTGTCGCAATGAACATCCACATAGTCCTGTTGAACCCCTAAGTCATCAAGCAACCCTTGAAGCCAGGTGACTTCTTTAATAGCTTTTGTTACTGTCGTGTCCTTCATCTCCAATTCATTACTCAGTTGAGTCTTCAACCTTTCAATCTCCACTTTGCTTTTACATGCTATAAGCATATTATCAACATATAAAAGCAGATAAATAAAAGTTCCATCTTGTAGCTTGCGAAGGTATATATAATGGTCGTAGTGACTTCTTGTGTACTTCTGCTCGATCATAAACCTATCAAATCGCTTGTACTATTGTCTTGGAGATTGCTTCAAACCATACAATGATTTTTTCCATTTGCAAACCCAATTTTCTTTGGCAGCAACCGTAAAACCTTATGGCTGAGACATAAAAATATCTTCATCCAAATCACGATGTAAGAACACCGTCTTGACATCAAGTTGAGCCTACTAAAGGTGAAACTGCACAACCAACGCCAATAAAATACGAATAGAAGAATGTTTATTATAGGAGAGAATACCTCGTTGTAGTCACTGTCTTCCTTCTGAGCATAGCCTTTAGCTACCAATCTGGCTTTGAATTTTACATTGTCTTTTCCCAAAGATTCCATCTTCTTAGCATACACTCATTTATAACCAATTTCTTTCTTCCTTTTTGGTAATTGAACCAGCTTCCAAGTCTCATTTTATGAAGAGATTTCATCTCCTCATCCATAGATTTCTTCCACTCCATGCTCTCTGAACTCCTGACAACTTTTTTATAGGTGGATGGAATATCATCTTCAATAACGAGAAGTGCATATGCCACAATATCAGTAAACCGAGCTAGCTTTCAAATTTCCCTTCTTGAGCTTCTGGTTGCAATAGAATCTTGTTGCTGTGGAGGCTCTTAGGTAGGTACCTCCTTTTCATTATCCTCGTCCTTATCATTAGAATCAACTTTAGGACTAGTGCCTGTAACATCAGACCTGCTGGAATAACTGGAGTCTTCAATAACTCCATTTGCTTTGAACTACTCATGGTCTTGGTCGCTTCAATTTCTCCTTTATACTTGTTTTAATTAACTATAGCAGCCTCATCAAAAGTCACATCTCTGCTTACAAAAAATTTCTTCCCATCTGGACACTAGCATCGGTATCCCTTCACGGCAGTGCTAAAGCCCGTAAATAAAGCTTTCTTTGCTCTTTGATCTAACTTGCTCTCCCTGACATGATAGTAAGCAGGACAACCAAATATGTGTAAATACTTGTAATCAGTATAAGGTTTACTAGACCATACCTCCATGGGTGTTTTACTCTCGTTCACAGCAGTAGGCAATCGATTAATAAGATGGCTTGCATAAGTAATTGCTTCAGCTCAAAATGCCTTGCCTAAATCAAAATTAGACAACATACACCGGACTTTCTCAAGAAAAGTATAGTTCATGCGCTCCACCACCCCATTCTGTTTGCGGTGTCTCCCTAACCGTGAAATGCCTCAAAATACCCTCATCTTGACAAACTTTCAAAAAAGGATCAGACTTATATTCACCACCATTGTCTAATCTGAGAGCCTTTATCTTTTGATCGCTTTGCATTTCAGCCATCTTTTTCCACTTCAGGAATATCTTCCAGACTTCATCTTTATGCTTCATGGTGTACACCCATATTCTTCTAGAGAAGCCACCAATAAAAGAGACAAAATAATATCTACCTCCCCAAGATGCATTTTTGGAAGGTCCCCAAATATCAGTGTGAACATAATCTAGAATGCCGTGTGGTGAATAGCAATGCCAAATTTCACTATAGTTTGCTTACCCAGTACACAGTGTTCACATAATTCCAATTTACATGCCTTTGCACCTTTCAGTAAGCCTTGTTTCACTAATCCTCGCAACGCTTTTTCGCCAGCATGTCCAAGACGTATATGTCATAACCTCGTAGTGTCTGAGCTATCTGGGTCAGCAGCTTCAGTGACAGCTGCTCCACCAATAACTGTACTCCCTCGCAAGAAATACAAGTTATTTCGTCTTGTACCTATCATCACCAGCAATGCCTCGTATATAGTTTTAAGAACTCCACCCTCCATGGTGATCTTGATACCCTTGGATTCCTATGCTCCCAATGAGATAAGATTCTTCTTCATATTTGGTACATACGAACATCACTCAATTCTCTGATTGTTCCATCATGCATCTTTAAACAGATTTTGCCTATCTCTTGTTTTTTGCAGGCATTATTATTTCCCATCAAAACAACTCTGCCATCCAGCTCCTGGAAGCTAGAGAATCGTTCCTGAATAGGACACATATGATAGGTGCAACCTGAATCCAAAATCCACTCATTGGAGTGACCATCAGCAGATGAACTAGCCAAAGCAAACTCGAAATCATCATGTCCAGATTTTGCAACATTTGCTACAGGACCGACTTTCTCCTTCTCTTTGTTCTTAAATTTGGGGCAGTCTTTCTTCCAATGACCCTTTTGGAGACAAAAGGCACATTCATCTTCAGCGGGAAACTTCCCTCGCGACTTTGAACGAGATTTTCCCCGCTTCCCATGTTTTCTTTTCTCTGTTGGTCCCATTGCAGTGAGTGCCTCAGTTTGTGAATTGTGAGTCTTCTGTTCCTTCTTACAACACTCATGATTCACCAATGCCGCAAAAACCTCATCAAGTTTCACCTCGGATTTTCCATACAATAAATTAGTTGTCAAATGATCATAATCATTAGGCAATGAATTTAACAAACATAGTGCCTTATCCTCGTCAGGAATTTTTACTTCAAGGTTTGCTAATCAGTAAGTATTTTATTATAATCATTTAGGTGTTCATGCATAGAAATACCTGGACGATACTAAAATCAAAAGACTCGTTTCTTCAAGAAGAGCTGATTTTCGGCGCTCTTGGTTATATACTTTTCCGCCAATTTCGTCCATAACTCCTTAGCAGAATTTTCCTTCATATACAGGTATTTCAGCTCTTTATTAAGGAATGATCGAATAGAGGCACAAGCATAGAGATTAATTCACATCCACTGCTTGTCATCCATATCTTCGAGTTTATCTTCCAGAACCACGTTCAACTCTTATTGATACAACAAATCCATAACTTCGCATTGCCACATACCAAAATTATTAAAGTCATTGAATTTTATCAACCTCTAACCTTGTAGCAGCGATTGGATGTAGGTGTCGACGATGACGATATGGACTCCCTCTTAACGGGCTTGTCTTTATCTCCAGCCATCTACTCACACTATTTATAAATACGTACTGTTTACACGATTGTAGCATTAACACTATTCACAGCACTGTTCATGGGACTGTAGCATCGACGACTATTCACGGGAACTATAGCACCAACCCTATCATGGGAACTGTAGCACCGACACTATTCATGGGAACTGTAGCACCGACACTATAGCTCTAACAGATTTTTACTCCTACAACACCCCAGTCGAAAAAACTAGAGCTCTGATATCACTTATTGTGTGGAAGTATTAAATCAAATTTGGAGTGAAAAATAAAACAACAACAAGAACATTAAGATTTTTATACTAGTTAAGTAATGCCTACGTCCAGTTTGGAGACGACGAAGTATTTCACTATAATCAATGAGAGCATACAATAGTATCTATGACTCAATTTTTCAAAGACCTAAATTAACCCAAGCTCACACACTCTTACTAGAAAGAGAAAACTGAAAAAAAAAATACAAAACAATTGCTACTTGCTATTTTACTCTCTCCCTCTTGGCTCTTTTTTCTCTCTCTTTCTCTCTTTTTAGCTGCTGCCATGCTTCTCCTTTTATAGAGAAGCATGGGTGAAGGCCAGCTATAAAATATAGCTGGCCAACTTGTTGCATCGAAAGCCATGGAAAACTTGCTCCGAAAGCCACCGAAAACCACCACTTTTGACTATTGTTTGAGACAATAATCAACAATCTCCACCTTGGCTCAAACCCTCGAAGTGGAACTCTCAACGATCGTCTCCCAATCCCCTACGGGGTAATCAACAAATTTTACTTGAGCAACAAAATTGGTTTTGTCAACATATCAGCAAGATTGTCGGCGGTCCCAATCTTCTGAAGAAGAATATCTCCCTCATCAATAATCTCACGAATAAAATAGAACCTCACATTAATGTGTTTCGTATGTGCATGATGAACTTGATTATTTGCTAAATGAATAGCTCTCTGATTGTCGCAATGAACATCCACATAGTCCTGTTGAACCCCTAAGTCATCAAGCAACCCTTGAAGCCAGATGACTTCTTTAATAGCTTTTGTTACTGTCATGTCCTTCATCCCAAATTCATTACTCAGTTAAGTCTTCAACCTTTCAATCACCACTTTGCTTTTACATGCTATAAGCATATTATCAACATATAAAAGCAGATAAATAAAGGTTCCATCTTGTAGCTTGCGAAAGTATACACAATGGTCGCAGTGACTTCTTGTGTACTTCTGCTCGATCATAAACCTATCAAATCATTTGTACTGTTATCTTGGAAACTGCTTCAAACCATACAATGATTTTTGCAATTTGCAAACCCAATTTTCTTTAGCAGCAACTGTAAAACCTTCTGACTGAGACATAAAAATATCTTCATCCAAATCACAATATAAGAACGTCGTCTTGACATTAAGTTGAGCCTACTAAAGGTGAAACTGCACAACCAACGCTAACAAAATACGAATAGAAGAATGTTTATTATAGGAGAGAATACCTCGTTGTAGTCACTGCCTTCCTTCTGAGCATAGCCTTTAGCTACCAATCTGGCTTTGAATTTTACATTGTCTTTTCACAAATATTTCATCTTCTTAGCATACACCCATTTATAACCAATTTCTTTCTTCCCTTTTGGTAATTGAACCAGCTTCCAAGTCTCATTTTTATGAAGAGATTTCATCTCCTCATCCATAGATTTCTTCCACTCCATGCTCTCTGAACTTCTGACAACTTTTTTGTAGGTGGATAGAATATCATCTTCAATAACGAGAAGTGCATATGCCATAATATCAGTAAACCGAGCTGGCTTTCAAATTTCCCTTCTTGAGCTTCTGGTTGCAATAGAATCTTGTTGCTGTGGAGGCTCTTAGGTAGGTACCTCCTTTTCATTATCCTCGTCCTCATCATCAGAATCAACTTTAGGACTAGTGCCTATAACATCAGACCTTACTAGAATAACTGGAGTCTTCAATAACTCCATTTGCTTTGAACTAATCATGGTCTTGTTCGCTTTAATTTCTCCTTTATACTTGTTTTAATTAACTATAGCAGCCTCATCAAAAATCACATCTCTGTTTACAAAAAATTTCTTCCCATCTGGACACCAGCATCGGTATCCCTTCACGGCAGTGCTAAAGCCTATAAATAGAGCTTTCTTTGCTCTTTGATCTAACTTGCTTTCCCTGACATGATAGTATGCAGGACAACCAAATATGTGTAAATACTTGTAATCAGTATAAGGTTTACTAGACTATACCTCCATGGGTGTTTTACCCTCGTTCATAGTAGTAGGCAATCGATTAATAAGATGGCTTGCATAAGTAATTGCCTCAGCCCAAAATGCCTTGCCTAAATCAAAATTAGACAACATACACCGGACTTTCTCAAGAAAAGTACAGTTCATGCGCTCCACCACCCCATTCTGTTGCGGTGTCTCCCTAATCGTGAAATGCCTCAAAATACCCTCATCTTGACAAACTTTCAAAAAAGGATTAGACTTATATTCACCACCATTGTCTAATCTGAGAGTCTTTATCTTTTGATCGCTTTACATTTCAGTCATATTTTTCCACTTCAGGAATATCTTCAAGACTTCATCTTTATGCTTCATGGTGTACACCCATATTCTTCTAGAGAAGCTATCAATAAAAGAGACAAAATAATGACTACCTCCCCAAGATGCATTTTTGGAAGGTCCCCAAATATCAGGGTGAACATAATCTAGAATGCCATTAGTGTGGTGAATAGCAATGCCAAATTTCACTCTAGTTTGCTTACCCAGTACACAGTATTCACAAAATTCCAATTTACATGCCTTTGCACCTTTCAGTAAGCCTTGCTTCACCGATCCTCGCAACGCTTTTTCACCAGCATGTCCAAGACGTATATGCCATAACCTCGTAGTATTTGAGCTATCTGCGTCAGCAGCTTCAGTGATAGCTGCTCCACCAATAACTATACTCCCTTGCAACAAATACAAGTTATTTCGTCTTGTATCTTTCATCACTAGCAGTGCCCCATATATAGTTTTAAGAACTCCACCTTCCATGGTGATCTTGATACCCTTGGATTCCTATGCTCCCAATGAGATATGATTCTTCTTCATATCTGGTACATACGAACATCACTCAATTCTCTGACTGTTCCATCATGCATCTTCAAACATATTTTGCCCATCCTTTGTGTTTGCAGGCATTATTATTTTCCATCAAAATAACTCTACCATCCAGCTCCTGGAAGCTAGAGAATCATTCCCGAATAGGACACATATGATAGGTACAACCTGAATCCAAAATCCACTCATTGGAGTGACCATCAGCAAATGAACTAGCCAAAGCAAACTCGAAATCATCATGTCCAGATTTTGCAACATTTGCTACAGAACTCACTTTTTCCTTCTCTTTGTTCTTAAATTTGGGGCAGTCTTTCTTCCAATGACCCTTTTGGAGACAAAAGACACATTCATCTTTAGCAGGAAACTTCCCTCGCGACTTTGAACGACAATTTCCTCGCTTCCCATGTTTTCTTTTCTCTATTGGTCCCATTGCAGTAAGTGCCTCAGTTTGTGAATTTTGAGTCTTCTGTTCCTTCTTACAACACTCATGATTCACCAATGCCGCAAAAACCTCATCAAGTTTCACCTCGGATTTTCCATACAATAAAGTAGTTGTCAAATGATCATAATCATTAGGCAATGAATTTAACAAACATGGTGACTTATCCTCGTCAGGAATTTTCACATCAAGGTTTGCTAAATCAGTAAGTATTTTATTATAATCATTTAGGTGTTCGTGCATAGAAATACTTGGACGATACTAAAATCGGAAGACTCGTTTCTTCAAGAACTGATTTTATGCTTTCTTGGTTATATACTTTTCTTCTAATTTCGTCCATAACTCCTTTGTAGAAGTTTCCTTTATATACGGGTATTTCAGCTCCTTATTAAGGAATGATCGAATAGAGGCATAAGCATAGAGATTAATTCGCATCCACTGCTTGTCATCCATATCTTCGGGTTTATCTTCCAGAACCACGTCCAACTCTTGTTGATATAACAAATCTATAACTTCGCATTGCCACATACCAAAATTATTAGAGCCATTGAATTTTATCAACCTCTAACCTTGTAGTAGCGATTGGATTTAGGTGTCGATGATGACGATATAGACTCCCTCTTAACTGGCTCGTCTTTATCTCCAACCATCTACTTACACTATTCACAAATACGTACTGTTCACACGATTGTAGCATTGACACTATTCACAACACTATTCATGGGACTGTAGCATCGACGACTGTTCATGGGAACTATAGCACCGACCCTATCACGGGAACTGTAGTACCGACACTATTCATGGGAACTGTAGCACCGACACTGTAGCTCTAACAGATTTTCACTCCTACAACACCCCAGTCAAAAAACTAGAGCTCTGATATCGCTTGTTGTGTGGAAATATTAAATCAATTTTGGAGTGAAAAATAAAACAACAACAAGAACATTAAGATTTTTATACTGGTTCAGTAATGCCTACGTCCAATTTGGAGATGACGAAGTATTTCACTATAATCAATGAAAGCATACAATAGTATTTATCACTCAATTTTTCAAAGACCTAAATTAACCCAAGCTCACTGTCTCCTACTAGAAAGAGAAAACTGAAAAAAAATACAAACAATTACTACTTGCTATTTTTCTCTCTCCCTCTCGGCTCTTTTTTCTCTCTCTTTCTCTCTTTTTAGCTGCCACCATGCTTCTCCTTTTATAGAGATGCATGGGTGAATGCCAGCTATAAAATATAGCTGGCCAACTTGTTGCATCGAAAGCCATGGAAAACTTACTCCGAAAGCCACCGAAAACCACCATTTTTAACTATTGTTTGAGACAGTAATCAACATATATTATATAAAATATAAATGTACAAAGTTCATAACAATAATCATATTTCTAGCACAGGTATTCTTCCTACTGTTTTATTATTCATATATCAATGATTAACACTACAAGGAAATCGAGAATTAGTGTCAGAATATTACCGACGACACAAATTCCGTCGCATTTTACCGACGGAAATGAAGCAATCCGTCGGTGAAAACAAAA
>JAOQMS010000180.1:2899054-2920197 GCA_027563885.1 Erythroxylum longipes | reverse complement strand
TTGTAAAACTCTTAATTTATGATGTTAATGAAATATGGATTATGTATGGATGATGTGAGTTGAAATTAGATGTACTTAGAAAAGTTATCCAATTGAGTTGATGAACTTTGAACATGAATTTTTGATATATATATATATATAAGTGAGATATTATCGAAAAAGGAAAGATAAGGTTGTTGTGAATGATGAGAATTAGTTGTAAGAGATGAATCAAATGAGTAAAGATTAAGGAGTTTAGTGAAGTAAAGTTGGTAGTTGAATGGTCATGCTCATGACTTTCCAAGTTGTACATTGCAAATTTCAAGCATTCATAGGGGTAGAATTTTGTGTTTTGACTTCAGGGGAAAAACTATACTGATCTAGGCTGATTTGGATAAGGTGGTCTCCTTAGAAGTTGTAGTTCATTCTTTTAGCTTTCTAGTGATATAAATTATGTAATTTTTAGAGATCGGACTTGAAAGTTATGATTGTTACAAGTTAGTGATGCTGCATAGGATGTATGCAGGGCATTTTACAGCTTTTCTATTTTGATCTAATAGAATGAGAGAATGTGGTGTCTTGAATTGGGAAGAAATAGTGTGATAAGTTAGAGATAAAATGAAGTGATAAAAGGAGTTGAATATGTGTTGAATTATTGAAGAATGCATTGACATGATCAACAATTGAGGATGAATGTATTTAAGTATGAATGATGTTTTGTTGGTTATGATTCAATGATCTTGTATGAATTGATTGTAAATGATGTTGAATTGAAATGGAAGTGAAAATTATGGGAAAAATGAGTTAGGAATGATAGATATGCATAAGATGGGTCATGATAGCTTGTAGGAGTTGGAAATATGAAATTTAACTCGTAACTGTCCGTTAGACGGACTTGATGTCCGTTGGGCGGATCTTCTCAGGTGTTTCAGTGTTTCTACCCAGTTCATGTCCCTTTGGAGGGACTTCATGTCCGCTAGGCAGACCTTCTCAGGTTTGTTTGTGTCCCAGCTCAGTTCATGTCCCTTTGGAGGGACATTATGTCCGTTAGGCGGACCTTTTCGGTACAATTTTATAAATGTGAAAATTTTGACCCTCTAAAGGAAAAAATATCTTTTTGGGGTCTTCACGAAAGTTGTAGAAATTGAAGTTCTCTTCGAAACCGTCCTAGAATGGTTTCAATCCGATATCCCTAGTGAAAGTTATGCTTTTTGTCCCAAATCATATACATTTTATAAGTTGTGGATTTATCATTGCTTTTCCTATGATTCCCTTAGGCTTGAATGGAGCTCGAAAAGTTCTTAGTTTGTTATGGAAATAAGAGATAAATCGAGCGATGTGCTTAAGGTGACGATCGAGGATTTGAACATAAGAATGGATTGTCGTATATCAAGTATTCAAATTATAGAAATTGTAGGATGTTATAAGAATGAAGATGAACCTATGATGGCAAATAAGGTTCCATCAAAACCCTACAAGGTAATGTGCTCAAGTATGATTCCGAACGTTGGGCTTCAGAAATGGAGTCCAACAGTGGTGGTTAGGCTCCGGAAACGGGATCCAACATCCTGTGGTATTAGAACACGAGTTAGACTCCGGAAACGGGGTCTAATATCCATTGTGAAATAAAGATGTCTAGTAATGGGATCATAGCACCGATAGCCTTTTTTTGTGTTGCATATCCCAGGAAAACACAACGCATAACACATGGATCAAGTTTTGTTCCTTGGTTCTTATGAAGGTGATGGAGGAAGTATTAAGACGGAGGGTAATTGAACATGATAAGCAATAGCTTGTAGTGGAGTTTCAAAATTCAAAACTCGAGATGGTATTCGATTTAACAAGTAGACTGCAGTAATGACTGCATCTATCCAATACCGTCGGGGTGCATGTGCTGCTATTAATAACGCTCTCGCTGTTTCAAGAATATATCTATTCTTTTGCTCTACAACATCATTTTGTTGTGGTGTTTGAGAACATGTTGTTTCATGATAAGACCTCGGGCTTGAAAATATTCTCGTAACTCATTGTCATATGCCCCATCGTTGTCAGATCGAAGAATCTGGATTTTAACAGAGAATTGAGTCTTGAGCATATTATGAAAAGAACGAAATATTCCAAGCACCTCACTCTTGTTTTTCATCAAATAAAGCCAAGTCATTTGTGTGCAATCATCCACAAAAGTCACAAACCATCTAACACCTGAAGAAATTAAGATCGGAGTTGACCCCAAACATTTGAGTGAATTAACGTAAATGGAGTCCCACATTTTTTAATCTTATTAGATAAGATATACGATGACTCTTGGCTAGAATGCAAGTTTCATACCTAAAATTAGACTCATGTAGATTGGAAAACAAATGCTTCAAGTGAGAAAATGATGGGTGCCCCAGTCGACAATGCCATAACCAAATATGTTGTTCTTTATCACCAGTTTGATGCATAGTATTTTCCCATCCAAAACTGAAATCATCCATGTAGTACAACTCCTCCCTTTTAGTACCACGACCAATAATCTTCTTGGTGAGAATATACTGAAACAAAGAAAATTTTGGATAAATATGTGCCCAACAATTTAATTCCTCTGTAACTTAGAGGACAGATAATAATTTATTTGAAAGAGATGGAACTAATAAAGAATTTAGTAATGAAAGAGAGGATGAAAGTGCCACTCTTCCAGCCCCTGTAATTGGGTATATAGCTCCATTAGCATTAGCAATGCACGTCTATTTTGGTTGAGTGGTTTCGACAAAAATCTTGTGGATCAAATGTTATGTGATCAGTTGCTTTAGAATCAATATTCCAACCATGGTTACCTGAATCATTAAGGGCCACCGATTTATTTTCAATAGCAGAAGAAATGTCCTCTATAGCATAGCAGTGGCTGAAGAGTCCCCCTATGGTATAAGTTGTAAGTGAGGTCCAGTGTTTACAAAAGTTGCTCGACCATGATTCTCTCCTACACCACCTTCTCGTTTCTATTTTGCCTTGAGTTCGTGCCAGCACTCTGGATATCCATATAACTTGAAATAGGTGTCTTTGGTATGTTTCACATTCCCACAATGTGTGCAACCCCCTCCCTCAACTTGCGACTTTGACTTTGTTGATGTGGTGGGCTTTCCACTGGACAAAATTTGAAGTGGGGGCTGTTGCTGTGATTTTTGTGATCCTTTTGAGACCATAGCAGGTGTGGGTTCTCCTTTTGTCAACGTCACTGCTTGCCTTAAATCTTCCCTGCGAACATGTGCACAAGCCTACTCTATTATAGGAAATGGTTGAATTTGGAGCACATCTCCTCGGATCTTGTCAAGACGATCATCGAGACCATCCAAGAATGTGTAAACTTTATCTTCTTGTAAAATAGAATTATACTTCTGTATGTCAACTTTGCATTTCATTGGATTTGGTCGGTGAAAATCAATTTCTCGCCATAAGCCTTGAAGATTATTATAATATGTCTCGATATGTCCTCCACTTTGTGTAAGCCTTTTCACCTTCCTTTTGAGTTCATAAACTTGTGAGGTGTCAGTGCCATCAAAATAAGTTGTAGCAATAACGTCCCATACTACTTTTGCTATTGGGAATCTGATGTAGTTGCTAATTAGTTTCAAATCCATAGAGTTAATGAGCCAACCCCTTCACCACTGCATTTTCAGTTCTCCATTTTCTGAAAATGGGATCTGTCTCTTGGAGTTGTGGAAGATCTCCATTTATATATCCCAACTTATCTTTGCCCGAGACATACATCTCGAAAACTTGGGACCAAAGTCCATAATTGGTGTCATCTAGCTTGATGCCAATTGGTCCAACAACTGATTCATGAGTTGGTGGTGTCTGTTTCAACGTCTGTTATATCTTAGATGTTAGGTCTATAGTCTATAAGAATTGAATTCTCTCCTTGGGAGTTCTTTATTAAGGGAGTAATATCTCCCATTGCTCTCAATCTCTCTTGTCTTTTCCAAAAAAAACGTAATTTCCGGGATCTATGCTTTGATACCATGTCACAAAAGTATTTTATTTTTTGTATATATTTTTTCAAGATACAAGAGAATGCTTATATAGCATATACAAGAAATCTATCTTAGAAAGCTACTGACTACTATACACAAATTTAGGCTATGAACCTGGTATTCTATACAAGAAAATACTCCTATAATCTCTTCACAAAATCTTATATTAACAGCTCATGCCAACATGAAAGTGTTTAAATCATAATTGCATTCGACAAATTATTTTTGAGTATTTAAAGTTGTTAAAATCATGTTTTCTAAGAGCAATTGGTCAACCAATATTAGTTAGTGGCTAACTAATATAAGTTAATTTTGGCCAATTAGTATTCTAACAACTAGTGAATCCTATGTTTTTAATGCATAATAGTCAACTAATATCTCACATAACTGTTGTAATGATCAATTATTGGCTCCAAAGGTTAGGAAAAGTTCTAAAACACGATAAATAGGTATTTTCTCATTAATTTAATGATCAAGAAGTTTTTGGGTATATTTTACACACATTTGTGAGTGTTTTTTAATCATCTGACTATCATTGTCTTATATCCGTACAAGTAAGCCTCTTTGAAATTATCAAGTGATAAAGTGAGGTATTTTGAGTTGTAAAATTTTGTTGGAATATTATATTATTGTATTTAGGGGATGATTCAAGTGAGATTGATTCCTCTTTACCTTGGAAAAATATTGTAAATAATTTATCTTTATTAAAAAAGATTATACAAATATTATTCTTCATCTTGAAAAAAAATTATAGTGAAATTCTAAAAAGAGTGTTGAGAGTGGACGTAGACAAGAGTCGCTTGCCAAATTACTATAAATCATTTTACATTTTCTTGTTCTATCATCTTTAAGTTATTATTTAATTGTTTAATTAATTCATATTAACCATTTTCCTCATATTTATTCTTACTTAATGTTGTTAATTGAGTAATTTGATTATAACAAAGTTCTTAAATTTTATAAACACCCAATTGATACCCATTTTGGGTGTCATTAAGGAGTAACAATTAATATTACTCATGTACACTTTAAATAATTTATTAATATATGGTACTATTATTCAGTAGTTAATTTATTAATATATGCTACTATTTTAAATAATATTAATTATTTAATAATTGAGGGACTACTAAACCAGTTGTTACTGGATCAAGGATAGTGAGCTTTTTCTTACTTCGTCGTCTTTCGGCCTGCTTCTGTTCCCATCTCTGACCCAAGAAACTACAAACAACGAATCCCTAACATTGAGTTCTTTGTCGTTTTGCATACGACAGGCACTGTAAAAGGATCTTTCTTTCACCTGAAAAGGAAACAAGAGAAGAGATCATTATACTAGAATCACCTTACTTAAGCAGCTGCAAATTTTGCAGTCAAATGTCAACGGAGATCTTACTGAAATCGGGGTACAGGTTTAAAGCCTTCTGTAACGTTGAATGGTCAAGCAGTTTGGGCCTTCTAAGCCCACTAAACAACTTGGTTATGGGAATTTGGGAACATTATAGGATATTAGATTTTGTACTTCACGCTTCCCAAGTTTTTGCACTCGTCTCATCTCATCCTTGAGCTTAAAAACAGGTGGAATTTCTTACTCCAAGTACCTCCATACTCCGACCCAACAAATTAGTAGAGGAGTAAATTACGATTTAATCTTACTCAGTTTTTCAAAGAAGAGTCCTATATTTGATATTCACAAGAAGTCACCATATTAAATAAAACTCTCATGCTGTTGTTACTAGGATTCAAATTTGAAATTTTGTATTCAACAACTTCCCTGAAGATTAGTTGAGCTACCCGTGTGGGCATCTCATCTCATCCTCTTCTGTGAGTTTGGCGTCTTATTTTATTACTATTTAGTAATTAGTTTATTGCATTATTTGTTAACTAATTTTATAATAAATTTTATTAGCTGTGTTTTATTAGCAGATAATATTAACTGTTTGTTAAAAATATTTAAAAAAATTAGTTGTTTAATATTAATTGATTATGTATAAAATTATTTATAAAGCTATGATTTAAAAAAATTAAAAAAAAGAGTATTATATATTAATGATCTTTCAAATATTTTCATAAGAATTTAAATTTTATAAATTTAATTTTGCAAAAATTAAATTTGTAATTCTAATAAAAATATATTCATATAATAATAATAATAATAATAATGACGGTGACGATTAAGTTTTAATTTAATATAATATAATTTTTATAATTTATAAATTAATTAAATAATTTTAATAAATTAATCAAATTTAAATTTCGGACACAATCTTATATTCCTATATTGAAATTTAAGGTCTGTGGCTGTTATTTTTTTAGGCACGATTACCATCAACGTCTAACATCAAAACTCTCCGATAACGCTCCGTTTAGTAGATGGCTTTTCAGCCATATTTTAGTGGATAATGGTTGAAGGGTGTTAATTGTTTGACAATGTGATTGGTTATCAGCCGATTGAAGCTTCTCTATGTATTTAATGATCTTTTCTTTGTGATTGCGTATCACGGTTGTTATTACCAAAACAAAGAAACATGGAACATAACACGGAAGCCAATCTTCGGATTTCCAGAATCGGAGCCCACCTTAATCCTCGCACCAACGACTTTCAGGTCTTATATTAAACACCCAGAATCGTCTTCTGCTTTGTAGTGTTCATTTTTGTTTGTTTCTTTTCTGGGATTTGAACAAGATGTGATCTTTTCGCTTTTTTGAATTGAATAGCAGAACATGGGGAAGTATTCAGGTGTGTTTCGAGCAAATTGTCGGGCGAAAGGGGCATCTCCTGGGTTCAATGTGGCAATTTTAGGAGCCGCTGGAGGAATTGGGCAACCGCTGGTTATGTTGATGAAGATGAACCCGTTGGTTTCAGTGCTTCACTTGTACGACGTGGTTAACACTCCTGGTGTCACAGCTGATATCAGCCATATGGACACAGGTGCCGTGGTAAAGTTCTTTTTTTGTCCCGGTGATGTTTGGAATGGTAATTAGGATTAGGATTTGGGTTTGGATTTGGATTTGTTTGTGAATATGTATAAGATTGTGAATTTTTATGTGTTGAGATTTGGAGCTAGATGTTCACTAGTTCATAGATTTCGTGATCAGTAGGCCTGAACTTGAATTTTGACAACTTGCTGGGTTAGAACTTTCGTCAGAATGACCAAAGATCATTGCTTGATTTCACTTTCTATTGTTTCATACTAGTGGGGATTTTGATCCCATTATGCTTTAAACCTTGGGGCTTTCTGGACTGACACAATACAAGCATTTCATTACTGGGATTCTGAAGGATACAATGATAAACTAGATAACGGAAAGTTCAATGTTGTTTGCATATGTAGGTTCGTGGTTTCTTGGGTCAACAGCAACTGGAGGATGCGCTTACAGGGATGGATCTTGTCATCATTCCTGCTGGTGTTCCTAGGAAACCAGGAATGACAAGAGATGATCTGTTTAACATAAATGGTGGAATTGTTAAGACATTGTGTGAAGGAATTTCTAAGTGCTGTCCAAATGCTATTGTTAACATTATCAGTAATCCAGTAAACTCTACAGTGCCAATTGCTGCTGAAGTTTTCAAGAAAGCTGGTACCTATAACCCAAAGCGAGTTTTGGGAGTGACTATGCTTGATGTTGTCAGAGCCAATACGTTTGTGGTAAGTGGTGCTGCTGTTTTTTATTTACCTTCTTTGTGTTGGTGACGATTACTTCATGACTGATAGTTAATGAGATGTTGATGGTTGGCTTATCTTGCTGTGTAACCAGCATGGTTATTTTCTTCTATTTTCATTGTATACATTTGGAATTTATTATGCATTAATTATGGTCATCTGTGATAATATGCAAGAAAATAGAGTAGTCTTCTTGGTTCAGAACTGTATGGAATTTGTTTCCTGTGTGGAAGAAGCAGATCTAGATGCTTTCCTTGCTGCAGTCTGATCACCTTAAATGATTTCTCCATGACACAATGGTGTTCATTTCAATAAATGGTTTCTGTAAGTCTTTAGGGTGAAAGCAGTAAAAATCAACAGTTTGATGGCTCATTGTTACCGAAGAAATTGCAAAAAACTAGGGATTTCAATTTGTAGACAGACCTGAAATAAAAGAATGGGTTACTCTATTCATAAAAGAAGATGGTATATATATACCACCACTGTCCATATGGGTTGCTCTATTCATAAATGAAGATGGTATACATATACCACCACTGTACATAATAATAAAACGTTGACTGCCACTATATAAAATGCAACCCAACTAAACAGAAATAAAACCTATACAGCAAAAGTTACACGCCATGCAACACCCTATACAGTAGTCTATACAATACATGATAAATATAGAGAAAAGATACATTTCTACAGTTGGTGAGTTTTTGCAACTACTAATTTTTGGGAGTAAGCATATAAGATCATAGTTTCAAGTGGTTAAGGGTTTTCAGACCAGCATTATCAAATAATCAAGGTAGCTTATCAGCTAGCTCTGTTTTCAATTCACATCTGACGATTTTGACATTTTATCATAAATTGATTGGTTTGCAAACTTATTTTCGTTGCTGAACTTGATTTTGGTCTTTCTTCTGTCTCTCTATGAAACTCTAGGCTGAAGTTTTGGGTCTTGATCCTAGAGAAATTGATGTGCCAGTCGTTGGGGGTCATGCTGGAGTTACTATTTTACCGCTCCTATCACAGGTTCAAAAAGAACTTAGTTTACAAGTATTGTGTGCTTGTTACTAAATGCTTTATATTATTTGGTTTTTATGGATCATTTTTTTCTAATTTTAGATCAAGCCTCCATGCTCTTTCACACAGCAGGAAATTGAGTACTTAACAAATCGCATTCAAAACGGTGGGACAGAAGTTGTTGAGGTAAAAAGAAATGTTACTTATTGCTTTCTGTTGAATTGCTGGCTCTTGTGAGTTTGTTGATACACGGATAAAGTTCTTAGGCTTAGCTCGAAGATGAGAAGTGTGTAAATCTTTCTGTTGACATCCTTCTTTACTTTGAAATTGAGTTTCCATATAATTTTCACAAGTGACCTACAACTAGTTCAGAGTATTTCCTAGTCAAATATATTCTTTGTTTTGTCTCTCCCTTCTACCTTCATTTTGTGTGTTAGGGTTGTGGGATTTTGGAGGAGGGGACAAGAAAGAGAACGGTCTGGATTCATGGACCTCAGTTATGGTTGCATGACTGAGTTTGTGACATGGAGCAACTTTCCTATTGCTAGAGTTGTCGTACGCAACCATCATAAACCTCAGTTATGGTGTCTGATGGTTGCAACACATAAATAGTTGCTAGATAGTGAATGAAACATTGAGGGTCTTTATTGGAGGGAAGGGCCATATCGATCAGAGGGTGATTAGCATTCTGTATTGCTTCATGGAATATTGTTTATAGGCATTGGTTAGTTTGGTTTAGTATGATTTTAGTTTGCTATTTGATTGGAATCCTGCCATTTCTTGGACTCTGAGTCTTCACTGTGACATGCCTCCAGGCTAAAGCTGGATCAGGTTCTGCGACATTGTCAATGGTTAGTAATTTGTCCTTTTGCATGTTATTAATTTATTTCCACTTAATTCCAAAATTTTACTTGTGTTGTATGATCGAAATCAAATATGCATGACAAATTGCAGGCATACGCTGCTGTAAAATTTGCAGACGCATGCCTTCGGGGTTTGAGGGGAGATGCTAACATTATCCAATGTGCATATGTAGCCTCTGAGGTATGTTACTACATCACCGTCTCTTGCAATTTCCCGTTTCAAATTTAAACATCTAGAACTTTTTGTGGTTTAATGCAACCTTTCCTTACATTATACAGGTGACAGAACTTCCCTTTTTCGCAACCAAGGTAAGGCTTGGTCGTTCAGGAGTCGAGGAAATTTTCTCATTGGGACCCCTCAATGATTATGAAAGGTTTGTTTCCTAGGTTTTCAGTTAAAATCATTGCTTTCAATCAGAGGTTTGGATGATAGGAAAGTTAAACCTTAATCTGTTCTAAATTACAGGGCTGGCTTGGAGAAAGCAAAGAAAGAATTGGCAGGAAGCATTCAGAAAGGTGTCTCCTTTATCAGGAAATAGGAAGTTGCTTCCAAAGTCAATGTCTTTCATGGTCTTTTCCTCTGCCATCCGTTGCTTTGAATTCACAGTCTCTGAGTTAATAAGTGATCGTGTCTCTGTTTTAACCAAGGGATATTAGTAAAGAAATTCTTGGTACTCATCTCGTCGTACCCTTGTCATATTCTTTAACGTCTGTCAGTACGTATGAATACTACTAACACCAATTGCTTGGATAAAATGTGGGAGTACCCGAGCTTGAACCTTCCCATTATTGGAAGTGGTTATTAACAAGAAGCAACTGTAAGGACAAATGGTGACATCTATACATATCAGCGAAATGTCACTCTCACATACTAAAATATTCAAACAATTGGATGTTAAAGCTAAGCCTCTTGAAAACAGAATATATCCACCCTGTTTCTTGACTCCAAGCTTAACTACGAACCATTAAACTTGCCGTGGAGAGCCTTTAACTCTAATCTGCTCTGATTCGTCTTACTTGATCAGCTCAAAGGGCTTAACTTTATCTACCAAAACCCATACTTGGGGCCAAGAACACGGAGTAACTTGAACAGTTTCTGATTAAAGTAGAGGCATTATCTGACCTTTTGTTGCGGATATGAATAATTGGTTGGTGAGACTGTCTACGAAAGGACTTAGTATCGAATAACGTGTTGCTGGATAGTGGATACAGAAAAAACCTTGAATTGTGATTGTCATGGGGGTAACAGTACATGAAAAAGTGAAGTTGAGCAAATGATGGAGAAAGGCCCGTGAAGCTCGACCCTTCAGAATTTTCTTCAGGATCCGACACAGCCCTGTGTTTTTCTGTACATAACAGAACTCGTACATATATCTTCCTTTTTTGCAAAACAAAATCATTTGGTATCATTATTTTTTTAAGAATTTGTTGAATTAAGAATCTGATTGAACAACAATATTCATTAAAAAATCTTGCTCGTTTGGTAAAAATTCTGCTAATAAAGAGATTATGATGCCAATAAAAACAGGAAAAGGGCACTAAAGTTAGGAAGATTATATAAAATGAAGAAAGAAGAGTGGACTTTGGATAAAGTTTCCTCAAAAGAGATATGATGTTGGAGCCCATGTTCATAATAATACTTGTTATCTCCATTTTCTTCTCATAACACATGTTCTAACTTTATGGGAAAATTATAATTAAAAGTGTTCTAAGCTTTTTAACATGTTGAATGAATGGTTATAATAATCTGTTTTTATAAATATATTTCCTTTTATTTATTAAATTATATTGTATAATATAATCGTGGTATTTTTTTGAAGATTTTTATTAAATTCTTGCACGTTATATATAATTAAGATTATTTTAATCCATCAAATACAAATATTTAGTGATTTTGAATAATGAAATTTAAATAAATAATTATGTCTTTTCATATAAATAGTAAATACAATATTAGAAAATATGTTGTATTTATTAGTTATAAATTATTTTTAAAATAAAAATGTTTTACTAATTTTTATGGATTATTTATTAAAAAGTTAGATTTATAATATTTAATGTGCATAGATTTGAAAGTAATTAAAATTTACTAATAATTAAAAAATTAATCTTATTTAAATATACATTTTTTAAATTGGAGCTATAACTTGTAACTCCAACTCAGTGCAAAAGCCCTTTATCTTCTTTACAGCTCTATCCACAGTTTTTTTTTTTTTGTTTCCCACTTCTTTGTCCTACCACTTTCTTGAACTGAGTTTTCAAAGGTCGTGAACATGAAAGCCATGGTCATATCCTCTTTAGCTTTTGCTTTTCCTACATAAATCATCCCACCAAAGTCCAAACCCTTTTTAATAACATGCCATAGCCAGGTGTCCCCCTCGAGCTCTGCATTATTAATGACTCCCATTAACTAAGCGCTTTAATGGACTTTGAAAAAGTGACTTATCTAATCGTTCTTCGATTTACCAAATTACAGTTGTGTAGATTCCATCGTTTCGAGTTTTGAAAAGGTAACACAAGTCTATTGTTGTTATTATACACAATTCAAAGTACCCATGTTCGCCAACTTCTCAGGTTCTTTTGTTACACAAAGAATTGTGGCTTCCTTCATCACCACGCAACGAGACTTGCCTGCTTCAGAGGTCGGGTCAGGTCAGGTCAAAGTGAGAAACTGAGAGAGACCCACTACTGTTCCTAACACAGAAGGTGTTGATGCCTTTGTGGAACAAGAGGATGTATATAAAATCATTGGATTTTGTTGTCTGTCACATTCATCTTATCTTGTTCTGTCTTTTACTGCGAAAAAAGAAATAAAGAAAATCCTTTCAGAATATAAAAACGATTGCACTTTTGAGAAAGAGACATAGTTATTAGTCACCCAATTCTCTCATGGGTCCATACTTGTTCTTTCAACGTGAGCTTGCATAAGAACAAATATTGGGAGTTGTTGGATGATTGAACCAATGCAGGTTTTCTTTGCTTTTTTTAAATCAATGGCTGAACAGTCACAAGAAGACCAGCAGAGACTAGTATTGAATGGTATGTAATAAGTTAGTGTCACTGTTATACCCTGAAGTCAGGAATTAGCTTATCCGATCTCAGTACTCACAGAACCATGGAATTTCTATGAAGCTTTTACGATGAAGATCATAACAACAGATTTAGGAGTGCAGAACTACAGCTTTTCCCAGTTTTACTTGTTGGGTAAACATGAGGGTTTTCACTGTATCCTACTCTACAAGTACGAGACGTTTGCTTTCTTTTTTCTTTTCCTTCCAAAAAATTCGCAGAATCATAGCTCCAAGACAGGCTTTGGACGAAGCGTGTTGAAAGAATCAACGAGCACTATATCCATGAGAATTAACAAATGATTGTGTGCAGAATCTGACTGTGTGTTCGTTTCCAAAAGGCAAATTTCAAAACTATAGAGGACATTTAATTCGTTGACTCAAGCTCCAGACAGTATAATTAATAAGGTAGCAATGAAGACAAAGATTGAAACAGGTTCCATGGCAAATGTAAACTTTAGGACAGTCATGTGGGTGCCTGTTGTTCCATACACAAATTTTAATTTTTTTTAAAAAAGGAAGTAAATTTGAGGAAACAAGCAAGTTGACAGGCCATAGTGGACTCTTCTCCACACAAGCTATAATGACTTGGATTGGAATTGTGCAGTGTTTGTTGGGATAGAAAATTTGAAGAGAAAGACTGGAAAAGGGACCACTCAGTGATCGACACAGAGAAAAACAAAAGGATGAAAAGGAAACTGAGAAAGCGAGATTTGCTATTTCCATGGTAACATGTTTTTGCACTAGAGCATAACTATGCATCTCCAAGGTTAGTTTAAAAGATAGGACAAAAACTGGATGTGTAGTGGACGGTAGGCAAAAGCAGATTCCAAAACGAAGAGAGTAAGATCATATAGTTTGGTTTTGCAGGTACACGATACATACACGTTCATGGCGAAAAGAGAGGATGATTTGGTCTCCCACTGTCCCATGTTTATTACCCATTTCTTCTTTTTCTAAAGTTACTTTGTCACTTAGCGACAACTTTTGATTGTTACGTTAAACTTTACATGCATATCTCCATCTAATCTAATGGAAAGAATAAAATATCAGTTTCTTCGTAGCTGGTGCTTCCCAGCGCAGTCTGTGTTCACTGTTCATGTTTTGGTTTTCTTCTTGGAAGTACTTAGGATCATTAGCTCCTAGAGTTCCAACTTCCATTCCATTATTCGCTACTATATCAATCATTCAACATATATCTAAGTGCAGTAGTTCGTATTTATTTGGGGAATTCAACGACCAGTCTACTGATGATAGATTTACAGTAAGATATTGATGTAAAAGGTATACATAGTATCTCATTTTTATTTGGTGAGAGTGTGATTAGGTAGGGTGAGGTTCTTTTACCATTCTGTGATGTTGTAAGCAAGACTGAATCCTGTTAGCTAATGACCTCTTATTCCACTAAGAAGTTTATCAAGGAGAATAAAGACTCGAACCTTACACTTTTATTTAAGAAAAATCAAAATTTTCATTATCACTTCGATCAGTAAGTCTCGGATTGTTATTTTTTTAGTTTTTGCATAATTTCTTTCTCTTTTTTGCATGTTAATATTATTCAAATTCTATAATTCATACGAATAAAGATGCCCACACACGCCCAATAAAGCATTTAATATTTAGAGTCTCTTTAGTTAGAAGTTTAGTAATGGAACGGAATTTAATATAACACACTTCTATCGTTTGGTTAAAAGTTTTATGATGGAATGGAACGAAATGAAATAGAAGCGTAAGGTTTCATGTTACATTCCATTCCATACTAAACAGTGAAAATAAGAAACCTCCGATTTAGAGAGTTTAGGATAGAACGTAAACTAATAAATACATACTACTTAATATACTTTTAATAATTTTTCTTAATACCAATTTTTTCTTTTAACCGTAACCCTTGTATATAATTAATAACATTTTATATATTGTATACATTAATACCAATTTAATGTATAAGTGTACGTCAATAATGGCACCTGAATGTCTATACATTTAATTGAAGACGGGACGAGAGAAAGTGAGTGATTGAAACAATTTGGTGATACCAATCCATCGATATGTACACTTGTCTAATCGAATTATGATCGGTGAACCATTCACTGACTTTTCTGATCAACGCCGATTTTAAATATATACATATATGTACCCAACAAACTAGGTGTTTAACACAAAATTATATTGTTTTGGGGATACAAATTAAAATTTTTGATTATATATATATATATATATTTCAATATATTATATTTTTATAAATATTTATTATATTTATATCTCAACACTAAAATCTGACTTAAATCAAATAAATGAGACTTGAATTAATAATTTAAAATAATTATAATAAATTATTAGTTTGAGTCGGATTTAATATTTAGCTTAAGTTTAAGAATTAAGTAGAATCATTTTGATTAATCCATATCTAATGTTGATATTATAGATCGTTAAAAATTAAAGAATTTTTTGAAAATTTTAAATATCAAAGATTTTTAAATATTTTTAAATTAAAATATTTGTATCTTTTACTCTACAAATTTTCATATAATATTATTTTTCGAAAAAATAATTATATGATATTCGAAACTTTTGAGTAACCCTCCATGTGAAATCTTGAGATACGTCATATTCTGCCAACCAAATACCCACCTAACCAACAAATCGTAGTAATACCCATAGTCCATAGACAACCAGAAGAGCAATTCCTCAATATGATAAAAGGCTACCCTGTTTTGACCAGGACCAGGACCAGGAGGAAGGTGATCTCACTAAGGGCAACCCTTTCAGTTATAGGGTCGGTCTTACAACGAACTACAAACAAATACAATACAATACAAAGAATCTGCCGTTACACTTAACACGATTCGAGGATCAACAACTACCGAGGACAACAAATCTCACTAACACCACTTTCAGATTTTCAAAATTGCATGTGACTCACTTGCCAAATCTGATGCATGGGGCTGCGTTCTTCAACTCTGTTACCTGAGTAAAAACAGCAAAGCTTGAAATGTATGGCGTCTTAAATGGGTACTCTTTTGCTTCTTTTAAAGGAAACCCCCCCAAAAAAGCACTCATTTTGCTGGTTCAGTTTTGATTCAGAGTAAAAAGGGTCAGTACAGGTCAGATAGATCGGTAAGTAACCCTAAAATCTCGGTAATTGAGAACCAGTCTCTGTTAGGTGATTATCCGCTTTCTTATTGGTTTTTGCAGACCAGAAACACGGTTTTCTATGCCTAATCCATTTCACGGTCTCTTTCAATCTTTAAAAATAGAGATTGTGAGGCTTATTCTGAACTAGACAGTGAACAGCTGTGCCATAAAAGAGTTAGCCAGAGAGTAAAAGCGGGCAAAGAAAGAGTAGTTCCAGGTACATGATGAAAACGACAAATTTATAAGCAAATAACCCTCCCTCACCCTACTGTACACGAAAAAACTTGCAGACATTGAACAACCCTTGAAGTTAGAGAAACACCAAATCAAAAGAAGAAACATAATATTTGGAAGCTAACACGATTCTTGGAATTTAGTCAACCCTTACTCTCCCTGAAACTTAAGCTGGAAAGGAAAAAAGCACTTCAAATACTAAGAAGATCAGGTGGTGGCGATTGAGCTTGTGGTGGTGGTTGATGATGATGATGATCTTTAGCTGGAGTATTAGGAGAGTCTAAACCAGTGGATGATTGAGGTGTGGACTCTGTAATGGTTGACTCTCCTTGCTTGGAGCTTGGTGGTTTAGGGAGCTCCATCAGGATTTGAACCACTTCCCGCATTGTAGGACGCTCCACGGCCTGCTCTTCCACGCACAACATTGCAACATAGAACACATGCATCACTTCGTGTAATGGAACTGATGGAAGTCTTGGGTCTAGGACTTTCAGAACACCTTCCTTGTTGGAGTCTGTCATTTTCCTCACCCATTGAACTATGTCCACGCCGTCTCCAAACTCTCCCACCGGTTTTCGACCGGCAATTAGTTCCAGGAGAACCACACCAAAGCTATATACGTCACTCTTCTCGTCAACCTTGAGAGTATAGGCATATTCTGCACATAATAGGGTCAATTTAGTTACTACTATAGTAATGTAAAACAAAATAGTTAAGCCCATTTTAGAAACCTTTTGTGATGGGAAAAGTACATCATGAGGTCTACACTTGCTTAAGTGGATAACAGCAAAGAATCATTTGGTTCCTGTACTTTCAAAGCTGACTGACACCTAATTTCAATGCCAAACTAGAGAGTGACCGAAAAGTGAAACCAACTTCTAACTACTGATTACAATTTACTATGCCTATGTCATGCTTAAACAGTGATCAAAGTCAAGAAAACGACCAAAGTACAATGAAAATTTGAATCACATGAATGCAAAGATCCCGCACAGCAAAATCATATTAGAAGTCAAAGATCGTACGCGAAATTCAACTCAACTTGACATAATTGAAACCAGAACATTATCTACCAAAGTAAAAATTTCCGCAAAACATTAAGTTGGAAGAGACACCAAAGATTAAGAATGTACCTGGAGCTATGTACCCATAAGACCCGGCAATAGCAGACATGCACTCCGATGTGCCAGAATCTTGTAAGAACTTGGCAAGACCAAAGTCAGCAACATGAGCTTCAAAATTGGTGTCGAGAAGTATGTTGTTTGATTTCACATCACGGTGAACAATCAGCGGCGAGCAATCGTGGTGTAGGTAACAGAGTCCCTTGGCAGCCTCTACAGCTATCTTATACCTTGTGTCCCAGTGTAAATGGCCTCCTTTCTTGCCATGAAGAACCTCCCCTAAGCTCCCATTAGGCATGTATTCATAGACCAAGAGGTTTGTCTCGTGATTAGAGCAGAACCCCAATAATCTCACAATATATCGGTGCCGAATCCTCCCCAATGTCTGTATTTCGGCATTAAATCCATGATCATGAGAAGACCCCCGACTCATGGCCGGTAGCCGTTTGACGGCGACTTGATCACCATTCGGCATAAAACCCTTGTAAACAATCCCAGCACCTCCTTTACCAATAATATTATCTTCCTTCAAGCAATCTAGAACATCGTCAACAGTGAAGTCCAAGCGCTGGAAAGCAGTCAATTTCCAAGCGCGAGACTCGCTGGCTTTCTTAAGTGACCTTGCCTTGATTATGGCTGCAACTGCGAATGCTATGGAGCAAACAAGGAGGCCAATAACAAGCAATAGCTTCAAAGAAGCAGAGAGTGGCCCTTTGAGATGCGCTTGGTGGGTTCCATTTGCAACCCCATATTTGCAAGGACCCAAATAGGCACCGCAAAGATCAGGATTACCCAAAAACGAAGTATAATTAAAGTAACTAAACTGACCAGTACCAGGAACTAAACCAGAAAGATTGTTGTAGGAGAAATCAACAGAGGTTAAGCTCTGCATAGTAGATATCGACGAGGGAATGTTTCCTACAAGATAGTTTCTTGACAGATTGAGATAATTCAAGATCCTCATACCGGTAATTTCAGTAGGAATCTCCCCAGACAGTTCATTCCTACTAAGATCAACAAAAGTTAAAAGCTTGCATTGGCTAATCTCCGGCGCAACAGGGCCCGAAAATTTGTTATGGCTAAAGTCCATCTTCGAAAGCTGCTGTAACCTTCCAATCTCAGGTGGGATTCGACCAGAGAACTTGTTTCCATCAAGAAGCAACTTTTGAACTCCAGAGAAGTTGCCAATGTTAGGAGGCAACGACCCAGATAACTGATTGTTAGAAAGACTAATCTGGCCCAGATTGACGGCAACAGAATCAGCTATCGGGAACTCTCCCGCGAGAAGATTATCTTGCAGCTCAACTTGCGTCAACAACGGTAACCCAAAAAGTCCTTTTGGTATCGACCCATTAAGAAAATTCTCTCCCATTCGAATCCTATTCAAGGACTCGCATTTACCAAGAGACTCCGGAATCGGGCCAAACAAGAAGTTACTCAAAGTAATCAATGTCTGTAACCGATTACCAAAACACAAGTTTGGAGGCAGAGCTCCAGTCAGTTTGTTCGACGAGAGATCTACAATCTCAAGATTCCCATTGGAACCCAAACCCAGGGGAATACTACCGGTGAAGTTGTTTTCCCACAACTGCAACACCTGAAGCCCCGGCAGATCTCCCATGAACTCCGGAATCGCTCCGTGTAGCTTATTTCTGAAAAGATTCAACAGAGTTAAGTTCTTTAACTGAGCAAAACTAGTCGGAATCTCTCCTGTAAGCATATTGTTAGACAAATCCATGGACTTCAAGCTCTTCAAGGCACCAAGCTCAGGTGTTAAAGACCCAGAAAGCGCATTCACTTGAAGAAACAGAGTATCAAGCTTCTGCAACTTCCCAATCTCCGGCGGTATTTCACCGGTTAACCCGCAGTTTGCAGCGTCGAACCTCACCAACTCCGACAAGTTTCCGATCTCCGGGGGTAATCCACCATCATATGTATTGTAATACCCAATGTAGAGCTCCTGCAACTTCGTCAAGTTACCGATTTCCGGCGGAATATGACCAACCAATTCATTCCCAGAAACAGCCAAATACTCCAAAAAAACCCAACTGCCGTACTCCGGCGGGATCTCACCGGAGAAAAAGTTGCCACCAAGATGTAAGTGACGTAAGTTGGGCATTTCGGTGACTGTCAACGGCAAGACTCCGGTCATATTGTTGTTATACAAGTCCAAAACCTGCAAGTTTTTGAGCGCAGAAAGCTCAGTAGGAAACGAGCCATTAAACACATTGTTGGAGAGATTAAGGAAGCGAAGACCAGAGATGGCAGAGAGCTCGGCAGGGATGGGACCAGAAAACTGGTTGGAAGCGAGAGAGAGGTTTTGGAGATAACGTAAGTGAGCGACGTCGACGGAGAGAGCTCCTGCGAGGCTTAAACCACTAAGGTCAAGCGAGGTTACGTGTCGCCGTGAATGGTCGCACGTGACACCGGCCCAGGAGCAGACCGAGGTGGAGGAGTTCCACGACGAAAGGGCGGACTGGGGGTCGTCGGAGATGGCGGACTTTACAGAGAGGAGGGCTTGTAACTCCGAGACGGCGTGTGAAGTACAGAGGTGGAGGTGGAGGTGGAGGAGGAGGAGGAGGATGATGAGGATGAGTAATATTCGCATTTTCGGGGTTAAAACGTCGCCGTTGGGCTGGCGGAGTACGAAGAGTCGAGAGTGGAGGAAGGAGAGAGAGGGTGGCAAGTGAAGATTGTGTGTAGGTGAGGAGGTGCAGTATAGAGATTTAAATATTTGGAGTTTGTTTTCGGAGGCATAAGCAACTGAAGTTGTATGTACTTTTTCATAATTGCACAAAAAAAAAGAGGAGTTCATTTATTTTGAGTTTTGGACTCTTCTTGTTCCATAAATAGTTAAGGGAAAATAGACAGGGATAATGTTTTTTCTCTTCCAAATCTAGTCAAATGTGAATGAATGCTTAAAGAAAAACATGTTCTTTTTTAAGACGAGTAAGAATAGTGTAATTGTTTCAACTCCTCGCTAAAGACTCTCATTTATAGGAGTTATTGAGTTCGAGTCATCACAAAAGAGAAAAGAAGGGAAATTTTTTTCTGGTAATGATCCTTTAGCCTCCTGGGTATGCTCCTTGGTCGGATCAATTGCGAACGTTTCGCTTCCAACGGCAACGTGGGAATTGGAACTACTGGGAATCTGAAGCTGATGAGAACTTGATGCTGAGAAGGGCTAATCAGTATGTGACATACTCCTTGTGCGCAGAAGTGTATAGGCTACGTAAGAATCTGAGGAATCTTGGAGTTCTAGATTTACATCTTCTAAGGCTTGTGAGGTGGAGTCTTAAGAGCTTAAGATTAGTCTGATAAAACTGGGATACCTAATATATATAAAAAAAAACATGTATTTTAAAATTGGGTATTTTTTATAAATATTGAAATCTTTAATTATTAATTTAATTAAAATAGTTTTATTATATAAATATCTAATAGTATTGAAAGTGGTTAAACGGTCCACTTAAAATAAATTTAATATCAATTTTTATATATTGCATGTTGCATGTAGATAAGCAAATGAAACCAATTTGATGATATGTTATTGAAGTAGAGTTTGGTAATGGTAGTTGAAGTATGATTATATGATTTAGTTCTCTTCAGCTAGATTAAGGTTGGTAGCCAATCAAAGGCCATTGAAGCGGTGTTGGCACAAGGCAGGTAGTTTACGTTACCGTTTGTTAAGCTCTTTTAAGAACTGCTTATGCATGTAAATTGATGATTGTAGCTTTTCTATTACATATATATATACACAGACATACTTACTTCAAAGGAGTTGATAATTGAAGAGACTATGATAACCATACGTATACAAGAAAAGGCATCAATATTTGTCTTTAGAAGTGTTTTGAAAACCGGACCGAACAGGCGGATTGGACCGGTGAATCGGTGAACAGGAGTATGAAACGGTCCGATTTAGTCCTTATTTTTTTGAGTGATTGACCCGTTCATTTTACGGTCGGACCGGTAAATACCGTTGAACCGGTGAAAGAAAAAACTGGCCGGTTCATTTAAAATGAAGAGTTTTCCTTTAAAAATCAAAACTTTTACAACT
>JAOQMS010000180.1:2861935-2899007 GCA_027563885.1 Erythroxylum longipes | reverse complement strand
AATAATTAAAAATTATGTTTAAAAATTATCTTATATATATAATATATAAAATAAAATTTTATATATTTATTAGTCACTGGTTCGATCACGGTTGAATTCCGGTTGAACCATTGACCATTGAATCAGTTACTTCTCTGGTTCAATCATCGGTCCGGTTTTTAAAACATTGGTCTTTAGGGTAGCTCCTATTTAAGGCAACATCTCGGTAGATTTGAACAATTGTTCATTTATAATCAATATTTAGAGATTAAAAAAAAAAGAGATACAACTTATTAGCTGTGTTTTAGTTTGTTGACTAAAAGTTAGCTTTTTGATAATCTTAAAAAGCTATTGATATGTTTAGTAAATGACTTATTTGTTAACTTATTTAATTCCGATAAATTAATTTCTAAAAGCTTCATAAGAAGAGCTTTTGGAGCTAGCTGTTTGACTAATAACAGTATTGCCATTTACTTTGCTCTCTACTTTTGCTCTGTGTGTTTTCAAAGTTGGCTTTTTTTGATCGTATTGAAGTTTGGAAGGATATAATAAAAGGTTTAATTAAACTTTTAATCTTTATTTAATTTTATAATATTAGTTTACATTTAAAAATATCATAATATTAAGTTTTTGAACATAAAGAATCACATCAAATTAATATTTTTAGTATATAACTACTATATGTTGTATCTGTGTCATACTATAATTATAGATATTTTAACTTATTAAATAATAAAATTTATACATATTATATGAAAAATACTAATATAATGTAGTTCGTTATATTATTCGTATTAATAGAGAATTTAATATTAGATTATCATCGTTATCATCATCATCATCATTATTAAAGTTATAAAATTAATTTTTGTTAAATTAAATATCTAAAATCTAAATTATTAAAAGAATATTTAACGAAATACTAAGAAATATAATATTCAGGCCCTTATAATTTTTTAAATCATACGCTCATAAGTCATTTTACACATCAACAGCTAATACTAAACATTTAATTTTACCAAATATCTTTAATAAACAGCTGATGTTATCTGTTGGTTAAATCAGCTGATATATTCAGCTATCAACGGAATCAGCTGAGAGCTAATGCAATCTACTGTTTATCAAACGGGATCATTCAAGAAGTATTTTAATTTTTATTTTTAGGTTTTTGTTCGTACTACTTCTAATTTTGTCACCTGCCTATTGCTTCTAAATAGACTCGATGTCGTATAAAAACGATATTTTCATGCAACATCCCTTTCTTTCATTGTTTTAAAAAATAATCTGATTTCCATAACGGTCTCTTCCCGTGTACTTATCATCAAAACCTCATATAGATTTACAGCTAATTAACTGAACGGTGGCACGACAAAGATAGCCTTGGATCCTTTGGAAGAGGCGAAGCTTTTGCAAAGATCCAAACAAACAAAATTCAAAAGCAGAGAGTCGGTAGAGTAGAGCTGGTGCCACGGTCAAAGATACTGTACTTTTACATTCATAAAAGCTTCTTAAGGAATAAAATTTAAAGAATAATTAATATTTATTTATTAATTATGCTGAAATTAACAAATAATTGTTGATAATTTAATAAATTTAATTCAAAATAATTAAAAATCGATTTAAATTTATAACATAATTATAATGAAATTATTTATTTCAATCGAACTGATAATTAAACTAAATATTTATCTTAATAATATTAATTTAAATTTCAGATAATATTTATGTTATATACTTTTTTACAATTAATATCTGAAGCCACGACCATAGACAATATTTCTCATGTTGTTGCAGGGTTCAATCCACTACATCATATCACGAAATCTAATCCCTTAAGCACGAGTAGTCTCACTTACAACTTTCCTGATTAATCATACCGTACGATCAAAGGGTGTCTAACGCGACAATCTTGCTTTGTTAAAACCCAGGACCCACTTGTGTAAGCAAAAGTAACTGACAGATGGGCCACACAAAATAGATGGGGTGGTGGGTCTCTCTCATGCAGATGCAGTCGGTAGATCAAAAACCGTACACCGTTGAGTATTTTGTGTCTGAGGTGGGACTTATAAAGAAGGAAGACGCATGATGATCATCCATCACCCCCACCCAAAATTCCCTAGACTTTGCAATGTTTTGGCATCTGGGCCAGAGCAGCAGGGGAGCTTTAACCCTTTTTAAGGTTACGCCTCGTAGATTCTTTTTACCAAGCATAAGATGCATTACATGTTCAACCTAACTCTCAAAAGTAATTTGCTTTTTTCTTTTTTGGCCTCTTTTGTAATATTTGATTTCTCGGCTCCAAAGTTTATAAAGTAAAAAGGAGGAGAATCAGGAAAAAGACTGCCCCTTTTTGTATAAAATGTTCAAAAGTAATATTTTTAAATAATACTTACGTTACATCCCACTAAAATTCAAATTAGTTTAAAAAATTATTAATAAAAGGATAAATTAATTTATTAAATTAATTTATTTATCTTTATATTAATTAAATGTAAGGTTGTGCGTTTTTGGACCTTTTTAAACTTTACATGTTATTAAATTTTTTACTAATCAATTATTTTTGTTGTAGTTGATTTAGTGCAGATAGGTTATATCAGTAGAGCTTTTATCAGTAAAATTTTTATGATAAAATTTTTTAATTTAATAGAATATTAAAATACAAAAGGAAGGAAATGATTTACAATTATTTAAGAGCAATAATTTTGTTGGTGGAAATAAAGTGGGTCAAAGACTTGTTGACTGACATGGGGAGACACGAGGATTAGTGTTTCCATAACAAACTCCAACCCACTTTTACGATTTTACCCTCCAATTGTAGTAGAAATCACGTTGTCTGACCTTAGGCTAGACTACGAGGGCGGACAGCGTGTCGGGTGGGCCCGGAGAGAGACACGCCTCCTATAGTCCTATCCTCTGCGACGCAAGCTGATTTGTGAAAATGACCGAGCAGGCCCTTCCACGCCAAAGAAAGCGACACTAAAAATGTGCGCGAGTGAGAGAGATAAGGGTGCTTTGACTGTATTACCCTTGTACCTCTTCTTCTAAGGTAGAAAAGAAATCTTTGTGGTCTAAAGGGCGTCCTGGTAAATTCAGTGTACGGTTCTAGCCATCAATGGTTCGCATGGGTTTGGGCACAGGCTGATCAAAGATTCAATGCCAATGATTTAGGATCCGTGTCGCTAATGATGTGTATGTAACTTGGTAAAGCAATATTAAAGGTGAGAATTATGTATTTTAAATATATTAAAATTTTTAATGTAACAGTACAAAATATTTTTTAGATAATTTAAAATAATAAGGTGACGTATGGTTCGTTACCAAAAAGAGAGATAGGCGTCATTTTCTAATGGCCTATCCACGGACCATTGCATGTTAGGTGTTACTTTTATTTTCCTCATCTTTCTTTATCCTAAAACTATGTTCATTTTCCAAAATCATGTATAGTCTCACTAACCTTCATTTGTACCTATCATAACAAGCTTTTTATGGCAACACCACCAAATGTGCTTTTGCCTTTGTTGAATTCAATCTGTTTGAGTTCAATTGAAAGTGATTTAAGTCAAGAAATTATTCTCTTAGGATTTTTTTAAAGTTAAGAGGTTAAATGATAATTGATATTTCAACTCAATCAGTGAAATTAGTCGCTAAATGAAATTGTAAATTAATTCAATTTTAAAAAATAATTAACAAAAATGTTAAATTTTACAAATACTTTTTAGATAGTGTATTATTTATTTTAATCGTTAGATCTCTAGTTAATTTACTTAAATTATATAATTCATGAAATATTTGGATGCATTCATTAATTATTTTAGTGTATATACAATAATAATTTAGTAGAAATTTCACTGAATACGGTATCTAGAAAAATTAAGGAGTATGCAACTTTACTCTTAACTAATAAAAAAGTATTTTTTATAGATCAACGTGAGAAAAAAGAAAAAAATATATGTTTACTAAATAAATAACTAATAACAGATATACATTCATATAATAAAATAATAAAAATTAAATTAAAATTATGCATAAAAGATAACAATAATAAATTAAAATAAATAAATGCGTACAAATAAAAATATAAAAATTAAAATAATTGTTTTAATGTACATAAAAAGCAATATTTATTAGATTAAATTTGATGGTCAACTAATACTTCCTTATACCAAATTAAAAGCATCGATTCATACAAGATTTAAAGAATATTTTTTATTTATCTTTTAAATAGAATTTGAATCTACAAAGCATAAATGAAAAAACAAACTAACCGTTAATCCTAATCCCCGTAATTATGGCCACATTTATAATCTCACACCATATTTGACTAATAACGGGTGATTAATGAGGAAGGTAAGTACTTGGAGGGCGTGTGTGAGGAGTGTTTATTTCATTTATCGAGGAATGCAACCAAACCAAAGATCGTGAGACTGGTTAGAGAGATTCGCCGGTCTAATCTCCAATTTTCAAACACTTCTTCTTCTCACTCAAATCTAGAAAAATGCCTTGAAGCTCACCACCTTATTGTAAGAAATAATAAATAAAAAGTCCAGAGCCCAAAGCATTTTAATCCAACAAAACACGTTGTTGTCTATTTCTTTATATATATATATATATATATCAAAGTAAAATATATTCTTGGATTGTGTTCTTCTTGTCCCCTCCTCTCTCTCATTTCTAGCTTTGGAAACACATACATACACCCATTAGGCAATTACTCACCAAACTATGTCGTAGAAAGCATTGAAAATTACACCAACTTGCTCATGTGCACGATTCTTCCTCTTGTCCTCTCTATCGCTAGTTTTGAGGGAAACCGGATGTGCACGAGATTTTCATTGGCACTTCTTGTCTCCCTCCAATTTAGCAACACACCAAAAGGGAGATGTTGTTCAATGATCTTCAGCTAGCGTGGCTAGAAATAATTGATTTGAAATATCAGCTTTTATTGTCAAACTTGCATAGAGTAATGTATATTTTTAGTCTTTTTAATTTAATATTATTTTTTCTAAATTTAAAATTAATAAATTCAAGTAAAAGAAATAAATTCCTTTGTAATTTAAGAAATTTCAGAAAATTCATAATTTCTAATTTTTAAAAATATTTTCATTAAATTTTGATTAAAAGTAAAAACAAAATATATGCGACTAACCAATTGCTAAGCTAACTCAATTTTTAAACCCAATTTGAACAAATTAAACTTAATTTAAACTAATACTTTAAGATAATTATGATAAATTTTTAGTTTGAGTCAGATTAAATTTGTTCCGTTCAAGTTTAAAAGTTAAGTTGAATAGTCACATAAGTAGTACTTGATTAATCTACTTGTAATATTTACCTTACATGTGTTTTGCCGATATTTTTAACTAAAATTTAAAAGAATAGTTTTTTTTTGAAATTTTACAAATAAAGGAAATTTTCTAAAATATAAAAGAAATTGATGTCTGGATCTTCTAATTCAATTTTTAAATGTTGTTAATAACTCTATATTAAAACTTTTGCTTAAAATATTTAATAATCGAAAAGCTGAAATAAAAAATTAAATTAAATTAAAAAAGTGACCTTCTTTTTCTTTTCTTTTTTGATATACACGAGGTATCTCAGTTTCGCTAGACTAATCGTAAATCCTTAAGAACTTACCTTTAGAGCTTTAGAAGAGGTACATCTGAAATTTCAAGATCCTTCATATTCTTATATAGCCTGTATATTTTTGCGCACAAAGGGTATTCACATATTGATTAGTCGATTATTGATTGATCACTATCCCCAGGTCAGTATCAGGCTCCTAATAATTTTAAACTCTCACACTGCTGCTAGAACCAAGATGTTCGCAACTGATCTGACCAAGGAGCATTCCAGAAAATTAGAAGAACTTCAATAGAGAAAATTTCTCCATTCTCTCCTTTTTATGAGTCAAACTTAAAATCTTTTACAAAGGAGATACTTTAAGTGAGGAATTGAAATCTATGAGGGTACTTTTACTTGTTAAAGAGTGACCTTCTTTGGAGGACATTAGGGCAGAGACGATGCTTAGAAGGAGAATATAATTTGTCGAAGAGTATAATTACACGGAAGGGAGGATGATTACAAGCACTAAAGCTGTAAAGCATAAGCACATCACTCAACCTTCAAAAAGCCCATTTGATTTGCCTATTAACTATAAAGAAATGGAGACTTATTTTGTTTTTTTTTTTAACTTAAAGTTAACATACTCTTTGAATAAGACTTTCTGAGAGGATTATAATGTATGTAACATTTCTTTTGTATTTTTATAAAGAAGATATTTATATGACTTAAATTTGTGATTTTATAGTTACAAATAATTAACTTTACTAGTTATTTTTTACTTCCTTAAATCAAAACTTACGTGGTCATTTAAAAACAATTTATCTACTACTTAGAATTAAGATTACGTAATATTGAATCTCTTCAAATCCTACGTTTCAATGAAATTTTTTACTGAATTATTAATGTTATACTTACTCAAATAAGATATCTAACTTCATTCTCGGCCCTTTCCTTTCTTATTAATGGCCACACAATTATTTATATATAATACTAAATTAATTAGTTGGAAGCGATATATCACTCTTTTTAATTACTATATTAAGTTACAAATCATGTTAGTTTTTTTCCTTTTATGTCATGACTTTAAGAGAATTAATTAATAGTGCCTTTATAATACCATCACATGGAAATTTATGGGTATAAAATAAGTGATAATGATTAGACTAAGTTGATATTTGTTTTCTTTAATCTATGAAAATAATGTCATTGATTTTGCTAATAAGCAGAAGCTTCATAGTCTGATCATCAAGAAACCTGAAGTAAATCACTCACTCAATATAACTTTGATTTAATTAGTTGAAGGAATTTTATAACAAATCCAAGTCTTAACACTTCGAAATAACTAGGGGGGTTTCTTCTTCAACTGAGTTTAAACTTCGATGGTTCAAGGAAAAAAAAAGTAGTAAATTGACTAAGTTTCAAAAGATAGCAATCCAACTGCGAGCCAAGGAGCTCCACAATAATGGTGGTCCAGAAGAGGTAGAAACAGCTGGTGGAGTCACAGTGTGGAGGGACCAATTCTTATGATCTTATCTTCTCCAATCTCAGCCAAACAAGGAAGAGCGTAGCAGGACGTTTTGCCTGTGTTCAGTTAGCGACATTGAATAAGTACCTGCAGACCAACCAAACACAAATCTGGATGCATTATTATGGTGCAGACACCTTATTATCTTGCTGCTAAATTTTCGTCCAACAATGAAGTCACCCATATGCCTTGAGTTTGGCCTGCAGACCAAACAAACACAAATCTGGATGCATTATTATGGTGCAGACACCTTATCTTGCTGCTAAATTTTCGTCCAACAATGAAGTCACCCATATGCCTTGAGTTTGGCCGTATTCTACTTAAAGATGGAGCAATTTGGAGGGTAATAGATCGAAGAGAAGATTCTGATAATTGTTTTATCATTCAAGTTAAAGCTGAGTCGTTTTCAGTTAGTTTAGCTTCAAGTTGATTTCTTCCAAAAAGTGGGGTTTCACTTCCATATTGCCATGCATTTTCTTGGCTCCTGTCACATCCAAGATTCCCACTTGCTTGCGGAAGAGACAATCTAGTTCTATCTACCAATGTACTAAAACATCAATTCTGATCAGTTTCCCTTGCAATTCAGGTGAAACTTCACTTTCTAAGTGGCATAGTGAATGAAGATAAAATATTGATCTGAATACTTCCTTACATTGTAATTCTGGAGGAATATTAGTGCGTTAAAACCTGTATAAAACCTTCATGTTTGTTCAAGCTACGAATGAAGATAAAATATTGATCTGAATAATTCCTTAAATTGTAATTCTGGAGGAATATTAGCACGTTAAAACCTGTAAAACCTTCATGTTTGTTCAAGCTGCCAGCTTGTGAAAAGATGGTGTTAGGATTTATGGTCTTCTGATTGGCAGGAAGCCAGAAAGATAGCTCCTGCTCCAGAACCGCCATGGCAATTCTCAACTATTACATTATCTGATAGCTCATTGCCAAGCATCTCCCACACACTGCTATGGAGATAGTTTCTATAGATTCGATAATGCTCGTAAAGACAACCTTCCACAACCACCACGCTCCTCTTCTTCTCTATTCTTCCAAGCTTCTTTATTATCCCCACAATCCCAGCCCCGGCGAGACGGGCTCCTCTTTCTGCTACAACATCGCAGATCTCCGTAACAAACTTCCTCGCTGTCGGAGTGCAACACGTTATCTAATCATGGAATATATTAGAATTTTTAACGTGAGTAGAGTACAGAGCCTGTTAGCAAGAATGGGTTGAGACAAAATCCTTATCTAATTTTATGGTGTCTTATTCTGTCCTATAAATCTCAGCCATTCATTTTTGTGAGACCTACGTAAGACCCACATAAATGAACAGCTGAGATTCATGGGATAAAATAAGACACCATAGAATTGGACAGAGTATCCTGACCCGAATGGGTCGACTATTGCCAATATGTCTATAATTAGTTATTTAGATAGTTGACTCTTACTACTTATAAATTTTTTAATATTTTCATATTTAGTCAAATATGAGATACTCTAGTATTCTCTCAAGTACAACTGGGACTAGACATTCAGTTGTTATTTGAAATAAATGCAATGGTAACCAGACCGAGTCACCGGAACTGAACATCTAGAGGAATAATCAGAAATTAATAATCTGGACCAAACCTACTCTGATACTATATTAGAATTTTTAATATGATTAAAGTGTAGAACTCATTAATAAGAATTGAGCTTAAATTAATCATTATCAATATAACTAAAACTAATCATTTAAATAGTTGACCCTTACTATTTATAAATCCTTTCTACATTTTTATATTTAGTCGCGGGATACTCTAGCAGAATAAGAGAATTAATTTCTGCATGCAATCACTAAGCGAGAAATGGAAGATAGAATTCACCCCAAAAATTTCTCTTAGCTTGTCGCTGACCACTTCGTGATCCTCTGATGTGTCTTGATGCATGGCAGCCATGTCAGGTGAACTAATAAAATGTCGAATTAGACAAAGAAAACCTATCAATAAGCACTGATAGATCTCAATTTTTTAAGAAACCGAGAATCCAAGAAGCGATTCCATTTAGATTGTCATTTCTTGTTCACCTCAGTGCGTATGGAACAGAAAGTTTTGCTGGTACGTCCTCTCCGAATAGAGCTGTTTCTTGGGCCACCTTTAGTAAGACTCTTCTAACAATTTCTCCCAGGTATAATGCCGAAGTCAGCTTCTCATATATCTGAGGCAAGTAATGAATCAGAAGTCAGTTTCAATTACCAGTTTCGTATATATTTGGACAAAAACTACAAGAATTTGCATACCCGAGTACCAGGGTTCAAGCTTTCTGCATCCAAACCAGCATCAAACTCGGTAACAGGAAAGTGGGAGCAATTGAAGTTGTACCACTCAGTGCTGATAACCTGAAAGATTTGGACACATTATCTAATTTTTGGTTTGATGATTGCACATAAAGTTAAGCAGCATCCTGTAAGCTCTCTCACCATCTCCCCTGACTTGGGTGCTGAAGAGGCATTCCTTCTGTCGATTTCTTCTGTTGATTCTGAATAAACAGCATTTGTTCCTGATCCCAAAGTAACTGCAGCCACTGTTTCCAGGTCATAATATTTTCCTCCAGCCAAGTTTCCTGTAATGTCAGCAACCTGCTCAAGAAGATAGAACAATGAACTTGGGTACTTTTGAAATGTCCAACTTATTTTGAGACAAATTGGATTAAAAGACTCTTTACCAGTGAGAAAACACGCATGTTTAGTCCCACTTTCTTCAGAGATTGGTTCATGTCATTCACCAATGCTTTTCCAACCTGAGTTGATTTTGAAAAAGTTTTTCCAGTGAAACGATTAATTAATTTAATTGATAATATCATTTCAAGTTATAATCTCAGATGAAGGATGTCCAAGAAAACTCAACCGGATCGTCAGCAGAGAAACTCTTCCATTTAATGGCAGAGCCAGAGGTGGCTACATCTTGATCCACCGGATATGACAAAGTCAAACCCAGTTTTTTCTCTGTTCCTGCATCACCATTTTCATCGTTCCCTGAATGTTCTGAAACAAATTTCGCTACCTCCACGGCCATAAAGTCAAACAGCTCCTAAAGAACAGAAAATTTCCAGGTATAGTTTCATATATACTATGTTGAATTAATTGCTCAAAACGTTGCACATGTTTAACCTAACCATGATTTGAAACATTTTATTCCTGGAAGAACATAGTTTGAGTACATATGTACCTGAGAAGTACCAGATAATATATCTGATGGTATAGAAATCTCCACTCTATGTAAATCAGAAACAGGTTCAGTTCTCCCACCAAGTCGCGCATATAAAATCAGAAAGCTCGTAGCTCGCAAATTCAAACCGTAGTATAACCCTTTCTCGTTCCTAGCACAAAACGCATCAAGAAATGACAATTAGTTCCAACAAGAACAAGAATGTTAAAGAATCTGGAACGGAAGAGGATATAATTCCGTTAAGTTAGTACTTAATACCCATGGGGTAGTGAACTAACGTAGGAAACAAGCATGTGAAGGGTACTATTTTCTTTAGAATTAAGTGAATCTTCCATGGCGGACACCAATGAGTTCGCCACCTCCCATAGCTTGGGAACAGGAGTGGCACATTCTCTCGCAAATCTTCTCAAAATCCGTTGTGTTTGCTTCCACTGCCTGTCTCTCCTTCGTTTGTATGCAGCACCCGCCGCAACCACGGCCACCGTCGCAACCACTATCATCGCCGTCACGTGCTTTCTCATTGTTTAGCTTAAATGTTCTCGTCCTTACTGCCGCTTCTTCTGGACACCCTCTAAAGGGCTAGCAGTGCCTGAAGAGAAAAAGCTTCAAACGTCAATGTTGTTTCTAGTGATGGCTAGCGGATGAACTTTTCGATGGGAAAGGGAGTAACAGAAATCCGTTTTCCATGCAGAGGAACGCGTAACATGGATGGTGATGACAACGATGAAATCCATATAATAGTAGGTAGCGGCAGTTGGTACATGATAAGCCCAAGATGTATAGAATATGTAGGTTAGGTTAATATAACAAAGTCCAATCGTGTCATGGGCTAGGCCAGATTCAAACACTTAAATAGAAAGGTCTAGACCTAACCAAAGTACACCTGCCTCAATAGCTATAGAGTGTTTGCGGTTAAGAAGTCTGTTACAGGAGTATAGCCAGAGCCTGGAGGATAGTGGTGGCAGATTTAGCCTGATGTGGCTCAGTTCAGCCTGATCAAATTTAAAGTTAATAGTTTAAATTTATATGATGAAAATTTCCCTTGAATTACAGCAGCAAACACTTCTACTCAGACATCTGAAGTTCTGAGGCAAGAATATTTAGGTGACAAAAAGGGAAACAATATTCATAAAAAGCAACGAGTTTGTGCAAGTTTATTTTTCTAAAGTATTTGCAATTATTATTCACATGAAAACCTACGGTAAAAATGTCATTGATAAAATTATTGTAAGCAAGGTTTTGAGGAGTCTAACATCAAAATTTGAACATGTGGTTGCTAGAATTGAAGAATTTAAGGATTTAACTACCTTTAATGAATTAATGAGTTCATTGTGGTGAAGTGGAGTTTTCCAAGTTCTAGGAGTATGATCGTCTTCGTCTCTAATTCTAGTCCTACTCCCAATATCAAGTTTTGTGTTTGCGAAGGCTCTAGTAATGTAATGGTATATCTATCCCTTTTTAATTGTTTCATCTTTCTTGTTACATATATTATGACTACTTGATTTTAACTCTTGAATGCATCTTTATTATGACTGTTTGCAAGTTTTATTTTGTATGTGAATTTTTTGATAAATGTATCATCTTTTTGATAAACTGTAATTATGCTGCTACATTTTTATTTTATTTATTTTCTGAAGTTATTATTTTATTTTAATTATTTATTTTTATTTTATTCTAAGTATTTATTAGTTTTTAATGTATTTAGTTAGTTTATGACATCTTTTATGTTTATTTGAATAAAATAAATGAACTATTTATTTATTTTAGTTTTATTTATTTACTTTTTTTAACCTGCATAACTTATTTGTAATTTTTTGTTGTATTATTACTATATTACGTACCTTTTTTTTTCCCATTATTACATTTGCATGTATGTTTATCGGAAACAGCCTCTCTACTTTGTAGGGGTAAGGCTGTGTATTATCAAGCCTCCCCAGACTCCGCATTGGTGTGAGATTCGGACTGGTTGTGACAATGATGATGATGATGATTGATGAATTAATGAATTTTGTGTTAGCTCATGAAGAAAGGTTAAGTAATTTTCAAGAAAGGCTGAGGAGAAGGCCTTTCAAGTGGAGGGGTGAATCTTCCTACGAAGGAAGGTCAGAAAATTAAAGAGGAGGAGGCAGAGGAAGTAGATTTCGTGGTTGAGGTTATGGTAATGGCAGAGAAAGAAGTCAATCTTCTGAATAAAGGCAGTTTAAAAATATCACCTTATGCCACTATTGCAAGAAAATGGGTCACAAAGAAGCTGATTGTTAGATCATGCAGAAAGATGAGGAAAAAGGGTAAATTTTACTAAAAATTTTAAAGAGTTTTTTTCTTCTTCTGATAATCAGTGCTCCAATCACAAGTTTGGTTCAAAACCACTACTTAGAGAAATTGATGGGTCAAAGAAAAGAGAAGTTCGATTTAGAGATAACTAGCCGAGGCAAATTTAAGGAAAATTTATAATTTCCATCAAAACCGCAAGAGATAATCTGAAACTCATTCATGTTGTGCAATATATTCCTAAATTAGCTCATAACTTGTTAAGTGTTGTTCAATTGGTGGTTAGTAGATATTCACTCCTGTTTGATGATGGTTGTTGTTTAATTAAAGAGAAAAAAGGGCAGAAAAATTTTATTAACATACCAACAACACCAAAAAAGATGTTTTCATAAAAAAATTCAACTGTAAATAATTGTGCCTTAACTGCTAAATCTAATGATGCAAAAATGTGGCATTTGAACATGAATGGGTTAAAGTTGATAGTTTTAAAAATATGGTTGTTAGGCTACCTAAAATTAATGTTTTAGATTTCTATAAAGCAAACAAAGTAGAAATTCATTTCTAGTAGACAAGTCTTAGAGGGCATCTAGTTATCTTAAATTAGTGCATGTTGATGTTTATGATTCAATGAGTACTGAATACTTTGGTTAAAGCAAATAATTTCTATTATTCACTGATGACTACAGTCACATGAGTTGGATTCTTAAATCTCAAATCTAAAACTTTTGAATTTTTTTTTAAACTTTAAGGCATTAGTGGAGAAGGAAAGTGGGTGTTACAAAAGGTTTTTTTGTACCAATAAAGGTGGTGAATTTACCTTTAATGAATTTAATATCTTTTGTGAGAAAAATATAATTCATAGGAAACTGAACCAAAAACAAGTTTTCTAACGGATTGAGCATGAAAACTGAACCAAAAACAAAGCTTTTGATCTCCGACCCATTTTCTAACCTGCGACTCAGTTTCTGCACATCTAGACCTGTCTGGAGGAAGAAGGAGACACGTCCTGCACACGCCCACTCTCACACATGGAGCGTGCAGGTGAGTGTGGGCTCCATAAAATGTATTTTTGTGCGATTTTTCTATTATGCTTCATTTTTTGAGCCTGATTTTTTATATATTTTCATAATTTTTCGTTGCATTTAATATTTTTATAAAAATATTACATTACATAGTAGATTTTATGCATTTTCCAGCTTTTTAATTTAACCTGATACACTGGAAATTATTATTACCCTATTTTGGATATGTTTATAGTAGTTACTCTCCCAATCATATCTTATATGTATTTATTAAATTGTATGTGATATTTGCTTGTTTATCCAATTGTATAAGTACAAAACCTAATTTAGAATGCAATTTAATGAGATCCATGATCAGTTGAGGTATCTTTATTGTTACATCTTTTTTTGAACTGAATTATGGTATTGGGCAATATATTTTGATTCTTGTATGAAGAGTATCATGAATTACTATGGATGATTACCACCAAAGTGGGATCAATCATAATAGTCTGTGAGATTTTTTTATAATTTTTCGGGAATGTTTCTTATTAATGCATATAATTGCCTACTCAAAGGAGGTAGTTGTGTGTTTTAGTTGGAGACCTAATTTTAACTAGAGTTATTGAGGATTACAATAGTCTTGGGAATTTGTCTGCCCAAAGGGAATGGAATTTCAAGATTAGTGTACCCTCATTTTCATAACTCATCTTTGAGGTTCTAATTTTGGTTGCACATTATGCCCAAAGGGGAATGTGTGGTTCTTAGTTAGGCCTCAATATTATTTTTATGCCCTTATTATTGTTATTAATGCATTCTGTTTTGTCTTACACAGTTTCCTTCGCTATGAATAATAGTCCAGTGACCGTAGAAATTTTAACTGGATTAAATTACAAGAAATGGAGGCAAGACATAGAATTTTCCTTAGGAATAGTCGATCTACATATGACATTAAGGGAAAACATGTCTGTCGTACCTGATGAAGGAAGCACACTTGAACAAAAAGAGAGTCTGGCTAATTGGGAGAAATCTAACTGACTTAGCTTGGTTGCAATTAAGAGGACCATTGTTGAACACCTATTGAGTGGTTTGCCCAACACAGCATCTGCTAAGGATTTTCTCACTGCCATAGGAGATAGATACTAAGTATCTAATAATGCTAAGTCTGGATATTTAATGAAAGAGTTGATGGATATGAGGTATGACCATAACGGGGGTGTTAGGGAATTTGTTCTGAGAATGGTTCACCTTTAAACCAAACTGAAAGTCCAATCAATTGACCTGAATGAAAATTTCATTGTTCACCATGTCTTAAACTGTCTCTTTATTGAATTTATCCAAATCAAAATAGCATATAATATCATTGGTGAGAAGTGGAGTGTTAATGACCTTATTACCAAATGTGTGGTTGAAGAAGAAAAACAAAGGAAAGAAAATAGTGATTTAGCTCTCCTAACCATTTATGCTAAACCCCATTATGGCAAGATTCATATGAAACCTAAGAAATACTCTTATAGTGCTTATAACAAAAATTAGGACTACAAGAAATTTGGGAATACTCATTCTCACAATGATGGAGGTCCTAGGCAAACTACCTTCATGAAAGGTCCTTGGTGTGTTTTCTATAAGGTCAAGGGACACCATAGAGGAGAATGTCGTAAATTTAAGGCTTGGTTAGAAAACAAGAATAAATCTGGAGGTAATCATTTTGCTTTTATCTGTTTTGAGTGAAATTTAGTTGATGTCCCCATATATTTTTGGTGGTTTGATGGTGGTTCTACTACCCATATTACTGTGTCCTTACAGGGGTTCACAAACATGAGGAAGCCAAGTTTGAAAGAAAGCAAGCTGAGGGTAGGAAATGATCTTGAAGTAGCAGTGGAGTACGTTGGAGATGTTACCTTAGTATTAGATTCAGGGCATGAACTTATTTTACAGAATACCTTTTATATACCTTCCTTTAGAAGGAATTTGATTTCAGTTTCTTGCTTAGATAAACTTAGTTTTACCTTTTCTTTTGGTGGTGGAAAAATAACATTGTTTTTAAATTCTGCAATAATATGATCTGGTTTTTTAGTGGATGGTTTATATAAACTGTCTTTGGCTTCTAATAATTTTTCTACATCTTTCAATGTTGAGACTACTCTTGCTAAGCGGTCTAGGATAAAAGAGAAATCCTCGTAATTATGGCACAAACGCTTACGTCACATCTCTAGGGAAATGGTAGAGTGATTAATAAGAGATAACATTTTACCTTCCTTAGACTTTAATGATTTGAGGACATGTGCAGATTGCATTAGAGGAAAATTCGCTAAGACTAAAAAGAAACATAGAAATAGAAGTCTAAGTCTCTTAAAAATCATTCCCACGGACATTAGTGGACCTCTATCTCCTACTATTTGTGGTAACACTTTATTACTTTTATTGATGACTTTTCCCGATTTATCTATCTTTATTTAATTAAAGAAAATCTGATGCCCTTGAGAAATTCAAAATTTTAAAACTGAAGTTGAAAAGCAATTAGGAAAGGTCATCAAGGTAGTGAGATCTGACCGTGGTGGTGAGTATTATGGTAGATTTGATGTTGGACAACAATGTATGGGACCATTTGCCAAATTTTTGTAAGCTTGTAGAATTGTTCCACAATATATCATGCCTGGTAGTCCTAAACAGAATGATGTAGTCGAAAGGTAAAACCACACGTTAAAAGATATAATGAGGAGCATGATGAGTAGAATTAATTTTCCAAACTTTTTATGGGGAGAAGCTTTAAAAACTGCCCTTTACATCCTTAACCGAGTTCTTAGCAAATCTGTTCCAACAATACTTTTTGAACTCTGGACCGGTAGAAAACTTAGTTTAAACCATTTTCGTGAGTGGGGTTGTCCTGCAGAAGTTAGAATCTATAATCCCTTAGAGAAGAAGACTAACCCTAAAACTACCCATTGCTACTTCATTGGATATTCAGACCCTGCAAAAGAGTATAGGTTCTATTATCCAAGAAGTGGTCCTAGAATTGTGGAATCTATTAATGCAAAATTTTTAGAATTGGACAAGGCTGAAGCTGTTATTCCTGCTATTGACTCCACTGCTAATGTGCGTGAGATGGTTTCTTTGCCTGTTGCCATTGATAACATACCTACAGTTACTATTCCTATCGATAACTTGATTGATGCTCCTTTAGTTGAAAATGTGGTTGATTTCCTTGCTTCGGTGGATCCTCCTAATAATGTTGCTGATCCTCCTGCACCAGTTGATACTCCTCAACTCATTGAACCTATTATGCAAGCACCTCTTAGGAGGTCAGTTAGACTGAGGAGACTGAATATTTCCAACGATTACTTTGTTTATCTGAGTGAGGAAATATATGATATTGGGAATAATGTTAACCGCATATCTTATTAGGAGGCAATGTCTTGTGCTCATTCTAATATGTGGGTAGATGCTATGAAAGAAGAAATGCATTCTATGGCTAATAATGAAGTGTGGGAACTTGTTGAATTGCCTAAAAATTGTAGGGCAATTGGTTGTAAATGGGTTTTTAAAACCAAGAAGGACTCGAAGGGTCAAGTTGAGAGATATAAAGCTAGGCTAGTAGCAAAAGGTTTCACGCAAAGAGAGGGCATTGACTTCACTGAAACTTTTTCCCCAGTGTCCGGTAAAGATTCATTTAGAGTTGTCATGGCTCTTGTGACACATTTCGATTTGGATTTACATCAAATGGATGTCAAGAAAATTTTTTTAAACGGTGATCTCTTTGAGGAAGTATACATACAACAACCTAAGGGTTTTCAGTCAAATGGTAATGAGCATTTAGTGTGCAAATTGAAGAAACCTATTTGTGGTCTAAAACAGGCTTCTAGGCAGTGATACCTAAAATTTGATGAAGTTGTTACCTCCTTGGGTTTTGAAGAAAATAAAGTTGATCAATGTATATGCCTAAAGGTCAGTGGGAGTAAGTTTATTTTTATCGTTTTATATGTTAATGACATTATACTTACTAGCAGTGATTTTGGCTTACTGAATGAAACTAAGTAGATGCTAACGAAGCATTTTGAGATGAAGGATCTTGGTGAGGCAAGTTTCGTGATGGGAATTGAAATTCACAGGGATAGATCCCGTAACTTGCTTGGCTTGTCTCAAAGGGCTTATATTAATAAAGTCTTGGAGAGATTTGACATGCAAAACTTTAAACTCGGGAATGTACCAGTCGTCAAGGGTGACAAATTCAATAAAAACCAGTGTCCTACGAAAATGATATTGAAAAAGCAGAGATGAAGAACAGACCATTTGATAGTGCATTGGGGAGTTTGATGTATGCTCAAGTTTGCACTAAGCTTGACATTGCTTATATAGTTGACGTTTTGGGTAGGTACCAGTCTAATCCTGGTAATGCTCATTGGGTAGCTGCTAAGAAAGTGATGAGATACTTGCAGAAAACCAAGGAGTATATGCTTGTGTATAGAAGAGTTGTCAACTTAAAGATAATACGGTATAGTAACTTAGATCTAGCTGGGTGGCCTGATGATATGAAATCAATTTCTGGTTACATCTTTATGTTGGTTGGGGGTGCGATATCTTGGAAGAGCAAGAAGTAGACTATGGTTCCGTCTTTTACTATGCAGGCTGAATTATTGCTTGTTATGCAGCTACTACTCATGCTGTTTGATTGAGAAACTTGGTGACCGGATTTCGCATTATGGATTCCATTGCTAGACCTCTTAGAATCTATTGTGATAATAGTGCAGCAGTATTTTACACTAAAAATAATAAGACATCTAGTGGTTCTAAGCACATGAAATTAAAGTATTTGACTGTCAGAGACCTAGTGAAGAATAATGACATAGTCGTCGAGTATATAGTTACAGAGTCCATGCTAACTGATCCCTTAACCAAGGGTCTTCGACCTATAGTGTTCCAGGAGCACGTTAAAGACATGGGAATTTTAAGCTCTTTTAATGCGCTTGATTAGTAGGAGTTTTGAAATGTATGTGATTTTTCCTTATCCTGTTCGACCTTTATTGTTAGATACTTGAATGTTCATTTCGCCAGGATTATGTTATGCAATTGATTTGAATTATTCTCTTTTTATTATTTTGTATATATATATCCATTGTTATTTCGAAACTCGATATCCTTTTATATCATTATGTCTCGTGATTGGCACCATCTTAGAGTTAGAGATATGTTACAAGTTTTTGGACTCGGTGTTCTATTAGATCAGAATGTCTCCTGGTCAACACCATATTTGAGTCTACATACATTATTATAGAACTTAGTATCCTTTTCAATTATCGTGCCGGTGGTTGACACCATATTGGAGTTCAAGGCATTATAGTTAATAATGAACTACAAAATTTCCCTTGCTTTAAGCCTATTTTAAGAGAAATTGTAAGGACTGACGTTGAAAGTAGCACCTTACATTAATTATTAGATCACCTTTGTGTGCTATTTTCATGCTACACTACACACTAATGACTGGTAGATAAGGTAAATGATATATGTAATTATGTATAGATGTTATATCAATAAAGGATGTAACGGGTGACATAGTTCAATGCTATTTGACTTTGATCAGACTTAGTCCTATTGAAGTGTTGCATATCGGATCATATATTTTTTCAAAAATGTGGTCACATTGCACAAGATTTAGTTTATTAGCCTAAGAGTCGTTTTCAAAGGTTTTTCAAAAATAAAATTAAACAATTGATTTTGCCCGAATGGGAGAATGTTAGAATATATTTTATGGTCTACAATAAATTGTCGTTTTGGTTTTATTAAAAACAAGCTAATGATATGATCCCTATTGAGATGCTTACAGTCCACCAATGTTGTGATCCCTATTGAACTTAACCACTTTATATAGTTAATGTGATTAATGGTGTAGGCCTAACCCTAAGGCCCATGATGAGCAAGCCTAGGATTACTATCCGTAGCTAGGTTCCTACTGCACTCGCCATATATACACAAATATAATCTTTACATAGTTTGTCCCATTGAAAACTACACTTTCTAAAGAGATCGAAGTCGCAGTGGAAGCCTTAGCTGTCACCAAACACTTTCGTAGTGCTCTCACAATTTAATGATCATGTCGCCAACACGTAAGTATCTATGTTCCCTATTATGTAATTGATTCACAATTTTCGCTTACAAATTATTGTTAAATTTACTTAATTAAATTACCATGTGTCTGATCAGAGAGATACTTTCTATTTGCAATGTGTATGTATTGGGTCATGTTTTGTTTCAACTTTCTTTTCTTGCTTGTTTTTAGTTGAAGTTGTTTTGTGTAAGCTTATATACATTGGCTTTGTTTCTACCTGTTTTAGAAAATGAATTAGCAGCATTACGAGTCTAGTAAAAAGCCTCATGCCTTTGTCCTTTTTCTGATCATCTTAGTAATAATGAATACTTAAAAAGAAAAGTAAAGTGAAAACTAGCAAACATTAGCGTAAATTAAAAGAAAAACGAAAGAAAGGTTTTAGAAAAAGGGTTTTGGAAGGGCATCAAGCTGTCCGAGTTTTAGGGGTTTATCATGTGCATGTGTCGCAAAGTTCGTCATCCTCCTCCAAGATTTTTCAATTTGTAGATACTTGATTTATGAGTGTGAAAAAAGGAAAAAGATTCGAAACATCATATATACCGAACCTTAACTCGGCTCGCAGTTCATGTCTAAACTTGGAAACAGTTGGATCACCGACCATTTCATAAGCAAAGACCAAATGGTCAAAAAGTCTAAGCAAAGTCCATTTAGTTGGTTGGTCGGGAGTGTTCTTCCTTTAAGACCTCCATGTCTCGATGCCTCAAGCACGGAGAAGCTCGATTTTGACCATTCACTTGAAGGAATAGCTCCAATTTATGTGGAATTTAGACGAGGAAGTTGACGATTCATGACTTTTTTCTCCGTGTTTAGATCTTCATGTCTCAATGCCTTAGGAGCGAAGAAGCTTGATTTTGACCATTTATTTGTAAGAATAACTCCAATTTCTAAATAAGATAATTGAAACAGCGTTTAGAACAGTAAAAGTAAAATAGGTGATCTATGGTGTAATGGAGACGCAATCGTCTGTTCTATTTTTATTGTTCTAACGGTCTTATATAAATATAAGAATGAGATAAATTAGAACATTATTGAAACAGTAAAAAATGGAAATGATGATCTTGGATGCAATTTCTGTCGGATTTGGACGAGGGAGTGGACGATTCATGCTTTGGTGCTCGTTTTTAGACCTTCAAAAGCAGTCCAATTCGGTGGGTTGTTAGGAAAGCGATGGTTTCATTTAATGATTTATTCATTATGCATTTAGGTTACATGTTTCACAAACATATAAAAACATGAACCAAAATATTAGAAACTATGATATAATTAGAAAGATGGAGAAGAAGAGACAGTGAAATTGAAACACAATCCCTAGATTTTGATCTCCAGGGTTTAAAAAACACACCAAACCCCTAAAAGAAGGAAAGTCGCTTGCTTGATTTAAAAAAGGGTAAGTGGGTGGGTAAAGAAAGAGCTATTTCTTTTGAAAAGTCTGAAACCCTACCCACTTCCAAAAAAGCTGTAAGACTCATCTTCAAGACGTAGGGAAACCAAACGTGGTCAACCGGTCAACCACGCAAAAAAGATGAACATATCATCGAAAACCCTCTTGATGCATGAAAATGGAAGCAGCGTCATAGCAAGAGCAACACATTGCAGGTGGTCCAGAAAAAAAAAAAGGTGACAGTCACTGGCAGATCTTTCTCTCAGGAGGTCTTAAAAAAAAGGAAGATAAAAAGTAACAGCCTAAAAATTTCTGTCTTCGGTTGAGCGAAATACTACAGTAGAGCCTGTCGTAGGTTTCTGACAAGATCCTTGACTGTGATGGAGGATTTCACATCCATCTGCAAGAAATGAGTTTAAAAGGAAACAGTTGAGGTGGGATTGAACCGCCAAACTATACTCTTTTGATGTCTGTGAAATATGTTAATTTGAAGAAGCAGAATGAATTTGAAAGGAAACCAGAAAGTTCACCTGGGCAATAACAGTAACGTTAAGGGTGGAACTCCCAAATGGTATGACACTGGTGCTTGTAACATTTAGGTGGAACTTTTCTGCTTCGCTTAGAATTTTCAGTAAGCTTCCTTCCTGCTTTTCGCAATGGATTCTTATAAGCACATCACCGTCCGAAACTTTCGCTTCTATCTCAGGCAGGGAATGGATGCAGCAGCCATCAGAGTTCCCTTCAGTTGAAGATGATTCATTGTCAATGTATACTTGAGACTTCTTCACGAAGATTACTGATTCTAATGATTTATTAGCAGTTTGTTCTTCAAGTGTCTTCACAAGTTCTTCAAGATGTTTCAAGTACTTAATAGCGTCTCCAAGAACAGACGCCTTGTCCGTCTGCAAAACCGAAGAATATATGAGAATCTATTTCCTGGGAAAACAGTCAGATTGGAAAGTTAACCTTTAAGACTTGCATTTATAATGGACACAGCAGAGACTAACTATATGTTAGTGAACTAATGCAAGTTGTGATTAACTTTGTGCCTCACTAATCTACACCAGAGGAAAGTAGCAGCAATATAGGTTAACTTTGCATGCAAATCGATAGCTTTACTCAACCAAAGTCGTAAGTAAATTGCATCATGTAAATGTAATTGTTTTGGTAATACTCTCGAAACAATCGAAGTCTGCAATTATGGTACGTAATTCCTGATGTATTACCAGCAAAATTCCGGTATATTACTTATCAATTCTTCATATAAATCGTTGAAACAAGTAGACAGTTAATTTATACCTTCTTTAGTCCAGGTACAATAGCTGAAAGAGCAATGAATCGCTGGCTGATCTTCTCACGCCGCTTTCTCTCGGCCATTACATGGTCATGTGCATGTACAGGAGTCCTACTCATTGCACCAGCTGCCCTTTTGGTACCCTGACCATAGTTTGTGGAACCGTTAGAAATCAAAGAGGAGTAGTTCACATCTTCGTAGGTTCCAATCTTAGCCTTAGTCCTTGCGTTTGAGTACTCATGGAAGTATTGAGAAGCAGCCGGAGGGGAACTTGAGTTCTCGAAAGAGATGATCTGAGATGATGAAGAAGGAGAAGACTTGGAAGATATTTGGCCTGTGGTGCAACAGCTCCAGCTGTTGGTCTTTAGCTGTTTCGTAGGCCTCTCAACTTCAGTTTCTGAAATCTGAATTGATCCATCGGTGAAGTTTTGTGTGGGTTGGAAGTTGAAATTCTGGCCATCGTTTGTGGAGTAGCCGCTGGAATAAAAAGACTGAAAATTCAGATGATCCATTGAGTCAAAAGGACTCAATGGGTAATGATAATCAAAAGCTGCATATTCCGTTCCCTGTGAATCGAAATTCAAACAAAACATAAATGAACAACGAGACAAAAATTATAAATTGGATGAGAAATTCATAGTCTTGTTAACTTGCAGATGATATTTACCTGTTCACGCAACCAATTTGCTGATGAAAGTTCCATTAAAGCTACCTTGAATGTTTCTTTGACGATGGCCGGCAAGACCCTGCTAGAAGAATTAAACCAAGACGCTGAAACTTAGATTTGGAGCATCTGATACTTGTAATTCAATGATTTCAGATCTCAGAATCTTTTATATACTAACATATATTCCATATGCTTATGAAAGTAAACCAGAAGGAATCAAAAACGTGCAGAAGAAACTTGAACTTTGAGAGGAAGAGAAGACCCAGAAAGGTTCTAATCAGTTTACGAGTCCATTACACGATTTCTGCATCAAATTTGTTCTTCATCTTTAACATAAAAGCAGAAAAGGAAAAAAAGAAGACCGGCCCAAGAAATTAAAGGAATTTACAGCTGCAAAATAACTTCAAGACAACCAAAAACTTTATTTTCTTGATATTTTCCCAGATGTTCACTAAATAAAAAAAAAACATTCAGTCATAAAGCTAGGAATTCCAGGTTGAAATTATATTTCTGGAGAAAGATAGGTACTGGATGAAGGCATCGCCAGGAAGATTGGATTATTTAATTTGTTAAACACAGACACACAGTCCTAAAGGGGTTATACTGGAGTTGAAAGCTTACCTTCTTCACTGAAAGCTTACCTTCTTCGTAGTGTTTGTTGCAGTGTAAGACTTCCCTTTCTGATATATGCCAAAAGATACAACTTTTCAACCATCTTATAGATGAAGGCAATGGCTTGTCGTTGAACACGGTCTATACAGGCACGTGTGAAAATGGTTCGGCTCTTCTTGTTCTTGGCTCTGGTCTTTTGTTGACCGTGGATTATTCTTTACTCGCCAATTAGGTATAGTGTAAGTATACACGGCCACGAGTAATTAAAGTTAAACATAGGGAATTACTATATTCCATTTACAAAGAGAGAAATTCTTGTGCCCTCATAAAAATCACAAACTATTAATTTCAACGATCTTCTACCACTAATTAAACCTCAATGTCTTACAAAACTAGTATTCATTAAAAGGTTAATTAGGTTAACTATACCAATAGTAATAGATCAATTTTGTAAAACAAATTCAGCAAAATATTTTGAATATTATGATATTTGAACAATTTATTAACACCACAACAAAACTAGTTTTTAGTTATGTTCATTTGGTGACCTAAAAGTCAACTTTTGGCTACGATTTCAATCTTTATCTTATAATATTATGTATTATAAATTATGAAAACTCAATTAGATTTCACCTTTGCATTCTGAATATTATTTTGAGGTGTTTTACAAAATTTGGTGGTAGATAAGACTTTTTTTAACAACTTTTTTTTTGTAATTTTATAATTTTAAAATTATAAAAATAATTTTACAAATTTTATTGAATGAGTATTGAATTATTCTTAAAAAATTTACAAAATTCAAAATATTGAAATTCTTATAAGAGTAACAATTCAATATAATTGAGGGGGGTGCTTGGTTAGTTGGTATGGAAAGAAATAAATGACTAAAGAATGAAAAGATAATTGATAATATATTATGATTGAATAAACAATATTTTTATATCCTCTTTTAGGGCAATATTCTATACCTCCAATCTAGTGAAGAATAGAAGTCTTATCAATTTTCATTTTTTAATGTGTTTATTATAATTCCTGTTACTATTCTCCCAAAGTGAACCAAGCACACCCTAAATTTTGTGGTTAACTATATATATTTATACACATTTTTTTAATAAATTGTGATATTGAGTGCTATAAAATGAAGATTAATATTTTATTTGTAATTCGGGATATTCAAAACAATTTACTTAAAATATATAAAGTTAGAAAATGCACTTTCCTTATAACTGATTAGATTTTTACAACTAATTGAAGAACAAGATGACATTTAACAAAAGTCAAAAAGCGTTTTGAAAACTCATATAGCTCTTGCTTTGTAACGTTTCTTTTATAAAGATTTTCTTTTCTTTTTCAATATGACGGATGAATAATTCATTTGCTATTCTATAAAATTGGAGTGCATCTGGCATTATGGAGGAATCGAGGAGCTATAAGTATGGGCCATAGCTAGGCATAATTTATGATAAAGCAATGCTTGAAGTTCTTGATGACAGAAAACTGGAAACAAGCTGGCACTATTGACAAACCTGCATATGATAAAGCAATGCTTGAAGTTCTTGATGACAGAAAAATGGAAACAAGCTGGCACTATTGACAAACCTGCATCACTTCGATGAAGGTAATAATACGTGTTTAGCACAATCTAATCCATCATAGATAGCTATCATTCATGTAGCCTAAGCACGTTTGTTGGCTTTTTTAAATACTGATGTGTGGATCATTTGTTTTGTCTAATAAATCATTATTGTGGCAACACTGTCTTCATTCATGAAGTTTAATAGCAATATTGTGTTGTGTTAAGTTGTGTGAAATTTTACCAAAAAAATAAATATAAAAAAGTGATGAAAGTGTTTATAAATATAAAAAGGATTACTAATTATTTTTAATTAGTTAATTTTGAGTACTTGATTCTCTTAAATTAGATAGTGAGATGTCATAAATAGTATTTGAACTAAAATTTAAATATATAATTCTTTTAAAATTGATAATATGTAATTAAAATATTATAAATGATATTATAATTAGAGCAAAATTTGATTATTACAATGTTCAATCGATAACAAAATCGTACATAATTTGTAATATTTGATAGTTCCTAATTCGAATTCTTGTTCAAAAAAAGAGAGAAGAGATTAAAATTATTAATTTTAGTTAACCAATTATTTTTAAAGTTGTAATTATCCTAAATTCTAATAATTAATTATAATTACTATTAATTCGGCTTAGATTTAAGGCGCTACAATGAGGTAGTTTTAACATTTTTCTTGTTGCTGTGGATCAAGTAATTCTAAGTGGTTAGATCCAATCAAGTGCATTATTTCTTCTCTTGGACAATGGGGGCGGGCCCTTAGCGTCTGTTACTTGACAAAAGAACAACATCGCCATCAAAAGTAGAAAAAGGGGAAAGAAAGGTTACCCATAAACAATATACAAGTATAGAAGAAAACAAGGTTATTATACTATTGCATGTATGGTGTTGTGGTCAGAGCTCGACATTTACATAACATGTGCCAAACTGACGAGAATTTATTGGAAGCTCCGGAAAGTTAGGGCACGTGGTGAAGATGACTAAACGAGGAACCTCGGTGGAAGCCACCGCAGGAGCAGTGGTGGCTTTTCACTCGGAGAGTTTATCTTCGAGTCTAAAATTGGATCCGTACGGTGGACTACCTTGAAAACACGGTTTTAATGGCGGCTCGGGGACCAATTTAAGTGTATACGTTCTTGATGACGAAGAATTTGTTGATAGTTGCATTACCATTTTAAGTTTAATCTTGGAATGGGAACAAAGAACAAACTATATATTAATAGACTAGACCATGCATTGTGGTCGGCAAGAGCACGAAGTAAATAGGTTCTAGAAGTAATCTAGATTTGAAGGATTGTGATTCTCCATTAGCTGCAGACCAAATCTCTGACATTCCAAAAGATTTCTGTGTGTAAGTTAAAACTGCGAAAAAGAAATCAGTTATAAAGAGAAAGAAAAATCTCAAATGCTAACAATAGAAGATTAAATAATCTTTTTAAACGAGAAATTGTATTTTGGTACACAACGTCCAGCCTAATATTTTTATGGCGATTAAAGTATAAATGAAGTTTTTAGTTGACTTGTTTTGTGAACTAAGATTGCCTTTCTCAAAGAGTTGGATTGTCATATTGCCAATATAATGATAAAAGCAGGTTGAGAAGCCTCTGAATTATCTCTGTTTTCCTAATGCTAATTTGAAAACACTAGCATCTTAGAGGTGTAATTGAGAGGAATCTTTTATCTTTTTACAATCACCTTACCTTTAATAAGAAATGGTATTTTTACTATGCCGTTAGTTCAAATTACTTTAGTTTATATGAAGTACTATGTTATTGTTTTGTTGCAAGAGACTAAAGAGAGAACTATATTTTTATTAATGTTATTCTTCATCTTTTATCTACCAATCTAATTTTCTATTTTTTTTTAAAAGGAGAACGAAGTAAACGCATACCTTTCATGAAATGTAGAAAGTCTACATCGCCTGCCTTCCCACCATTGTCCATCGTATAAAATATTTTACTACAACAAATTTATTGAATGACTTTCTCATACTTTTATAAGTTGTTAATAGAATTCTTAAAAAAAGAAATTATTATTTCACAAAAATTTTAAGTTATAACTCTACTACTCATAAATTACTCTAAATTTTTATTGATAATCGCTAATCTATAATCAATTTTAAGTTATTTAACCTAAATAATTTCCTAATTAGCCTATTTTTTTTAAATAGTTCGTTTGATTTATTCTTACACCTGCTCTTTTTTTTTTATTTGTGTATCTATTTACTTATTTTATATTTTATTCTTATCCTTTATTTTGTTCTATATTTATTGTATTATGAATTTTACTACATGTTTGTATATTTTAATTTATATGCATTTATCTATAGTATTAGTATTTTTAAGTCTTTATTATTATTTTATTTTACTTACGGTCTTCTATTGGAACTTTTATTAGGTGTTGTTATTGTTTTTGTTGAGATTTCGCTTATAAATTGTACTTATTTGAATGATTTGGAGATAAGTATTCAATTTGCTTGTCCCTACTTATATATTCTCTAAATTTAATTCAAAGTAATTGGATGTGAGACCAATTTGTGGATAATGCTAGAATAAAATAGGCCAATCTGATGAACAAATAAAAATGAATTTAATTATATATTTATGTGGTCAAAATCCTTAATTTTTAAAATCTTAATAAATCACTGAAAAATGTTTAATATGAGTATGCTTAAAACCTATACGGTTCTAATTTCTTGCGATGAAATTTATAACCGAATCTTAAGCCCTACGGTTTATGTTCCCACCAGCCACCCAACTGTCAACGTCTTTGATGACACCTGAAGCAAGTTTAAGCCTTTCCAATCACATGATAAGCGTGGTCAGATGGTTGAAATTAGTTAATGCCTACTGTTTATTTTAATTGCTTATGAAAAAGTCGGATTTGGGAAGTAGCTCATCGTATTGACTCATAAATCATAATTATAATGTAATTTCTTACAGCAAACCTTCTCCTCACTTTCTTAATATATCCATCTGCTGAGACGGTTGCCCAAATTATGGCTAAATTAATTATTTCTTAAATTTAATAACCCCATTAGGTTTACCTCTGAAAAGCACTGTTTCGTTGCTTATCACATGGTTGCTTGGATCAACATACCATCACAGTGACGTATTACGTATAAGAATTAGGTTTACTGAATGTTAAGGATCATTGTTATTGTATAATTAAAAAGTTGAAGTTATAGTTTTTTCTGCTTTTCCTTGTTATCAAATCAAATCCTTAATAATAATGATTAAAATTTTAATCATATTATTTAATATTATTTGGTTTCAGTAGTTAGTGCATCAAAACAGAAAAATGAAACAATTTTCATCAGTTGAAGAACGAAAATGTTTTTAATGAAAACTAAAAAAAATGTTGTTCCGAAACACAAAAACGTATTCCCGAAACACATAAACATATGCTTTCATGGCAACATTCAAAAGAACAAACCATAAATACAATTCATGGAAAAAAAAAACAGGCCACCTATATATATATTTCTAGGTCTCTGATACCAATTAAATGAAACAATAGTATTTCTAATAGAAGCAACCCAGTATTAGAAATATACATACAGGCAAATCGATCACAAGAATCGAAACAAGACAAACCTGTAGAAGCACAGAATCGCTCACTGGTCCTCTTTCCACATAATTTTCTTTCTGCAAATTTTCTTATCACCTACAACCTTCTGCCGTGTAAATTTTATTGTTTCTGTAACCCTTGTTTCTGGGTGGGCAGAAAGAACATACCGTGTGTTTTTTTGAAGAGTTTATGTTTTCTCTTTTTTTTTTAATTAAAAAATCATCACCACCTTCGATTGGAAGAAAAGCTTATATATATATATATATTTCGAAAACCCTCTCCTTTCCATATAAGAAGCAACCGATAATATTATACAGTTTTTTTTAATGCGGTTTGTAATTCAAATAAACAGATTTTTCTATTTAATTTAAAATAAAAAATTTAATTAAAATAATCGGTTGCTTATTTAAATTACAAATAACACACATGCAGTCCAAACAATTAAGGCACGATAGGGAGCGCAGGAAAAAAATTAATAAGACTAAAATTATAATAAGAATCTATACAGGACCAGTATATTCTTATTATAATTAATCATAAATTATTCCACTAAAAATTTATGATTGAACTCCTTATTAATTTTAACTTTCCACAACATAATAAATTATGTTCCACATGTTAAGATTACAAATGCTTGTTAAATAAAATAAATTACTGACGATTTATTTAAATAACAATTTTAATCTTTAAGATTGTTGCTCAACTTATTTCATGTGTCGGATTAAAAATCCACCTACAGGGTTTACACAATGAAACCTTATAAGCTTACTTAAAGTTCATCATCATTCTCTATACTGAGACATGGATTCCATCATTGATTAATATCTCATAAGTACAAATTGCATTTGCCCAATTCACCGAGTATTATTGTCCCGATAATTGAAACTCACTCTTTAATGAATTAAAGCACAAGACAGTGTATATTTGCTCATATTAACTAAATCAAGATTAATAACATAAATCTTATTTCTAATGTCGTCAAGAATATGTTTTAATAGTCAGTATAAAACAACCATTCTCAACTTGGTCCAGTTAGATACATACAAAATGTACTAATACAATTATTATTAAATATATGCTGAAAATTTATACATGTTATGCAAATCTCTAATTGAATACAATTAAATAATTGTTCAAAGAAAAAAACATCTAAAGACTATACTATTACATTTGCATGGTTAATAGTATCTATCTATCTATCAATCTCCCATTTAGACTCATAACCATGCATCTATTATTTTAACTCCCATTCCTTCCATGTGACTGTCAAAGGTCTTTGCTGGTAAGCTCTTTGTAAAAGGATCAGCCAGGTTGTTTTCTGATGCAATCTTCATCACCACCATATCACCCCTTTAAACTATGTCTCGTATCAAGTGATATTTTAGCTCAATTTGTTTTGCCCTTTTATGGCTTCGTGGCTCCTTCGAGTTTGCAACCGCCTCACTAGTTTTACAATAAAGTGTAATAGGCGATTGAACTGCTGGAACCACACCCAGATCCGTTAGGAAGTTGCTAAGCCATACTGCTTCCTTGGTTGCCTCAGAGGCCGCCACATATTCAGCTTCCATGGTGGAGTCTGCAACACAAGCTTGCTTAATACTCCTCCAACTTATAGCTCCACCTCTCAGGATAAAAACATTTCCTGAGGTAGATTTCTGAGAGTCCTTGTCAGTCTGAAAGTCTGAATCTGTATAACCTATGGGTACAAGTTCTTCTGACTGGTAAACCAACATATAATCTCTAGTTATTTTTAAGTACTTGCTTATATGTTTGACTGCAGTCCAATGTTCTCGCCTAGGGCTAGACTAAAATCTGCTAACCATGCCAACAACAAAACATATATATGATCTAGTACACAACATTGCATATATGAGGCTTCCTAGCTACTGTAGAAGCATAAGGAACTTCCTTCATGCTCTCTATATCTTCAGATGTCTTAGGACATTGATCTTTAGATAGAGTGATTCCATGTCTATAAGGAAGAAAACCCTTCTTGGAATTCTCCATGTTGAAACGAGTAAGAATAGTATCAGTATAAAGTCCCTGTGACAAGCCAATCATCCTTTTCTTGCAATCTCGCATAAGCTTGATCCCAAGAATATAAGCAGCTTCTCCCAATTCCTTCATATCAAAACGCTCAGATAGCCAGTCCTTGACAGAAGTCAACATACCTACACAATTTCCTATAAGCAGAATATCATCTACATATAATACCAGAAATACTACCTTCTTACCATTCTACTTCTTATACACACAAGGCTCATCATGACACTGATCAAAACCAAAAGTTTTGATCAACTGGTCAAAAAAATATTTCAAGACCTAGAAGCCTGTTTAAGTCTATAAATGGACCTATTCAATTTGCATAGCAAATGTTCTTATCCATTAGCAATGAAACCCTCTGGTTGCCTCATATAGATGCATTCATCAAGACTTCCATTTAGGAAAGCTGTCTTAACATCCATTTGCCAAATTTTGTAATCCAAATGAGCTGCAATGGATAGAACAGTTCTAATAGACTTAAGCATGGCTACAGGTGAAAAAGTTTCCTCATAATTGATCCTTTCTTTCTGAGTATACCCTTTCGCAATAAGCTTCGCCTTATAAGTTTGTACTTTACTGTCTACACCTCTCCTTTTCTTATAGATCTACTTACATCCGACGGGTTTAACCCCTGCAGGTGGTTCTATAAGTTCCCAGACTTGATTAGAGTACATAGACTCCATCTTAGATTTCATAGCTATAAGCCATTTATCAACATCTTTATCTTGTAGTGCATTGTCGTAACATACTGGTTCGGTATTCACTCCTTCAGTGATTCTGTCAAATGCTTCTCCCGAAAGTGTATATCGAACCGATAGTCGTCTTATTCTCCCATTAAGACGAAGTACTACAGGCTGTTCAGCCACACTTGCATCTCGCTGCAGCTGTAAAGCTGGCAAGTCTATAATTGGTGGGACCACATCCTGGTCAAGGTCGAGAGCCTCAACATGTCCATCATTACCAATAGGCAATGAATAATCAAGGACTCCTCCTTCTTGTTCTTGTAGATTTGGATTAATAGCTGCTGCGTCAATCCCAACATAACTCCCACTACTATCGGGCTGTAGTGGAATGTTAAGAATTGACTCTTGGGGTAGATGTTGAGCTTGTGGTCCATTGACATTGCTCCCACGACGACGAGGCAATGGAACGTCAACTCCGACCAAGAATGGTTCAGGTTCATGTTCTGTGGGAAATGTTCTAGTTGGCATGTTTTCTCCTCTCAACTCACGCAAGGCTAATTGACTTTTGGGAATATGGTTTACAATATAGTCCTCCTCAAGGTGATGTGCATTGGTACTAACAATGATCTTCTTATCCTTAGGACTATAAAATAAACCACCTTTCGTTCTTCTAGGATAGCCAATAAAGAAACATAAATCTGATTTGGATTCCAACTTATCTGCTTTCCCTTTAAGCACATGGGCTGGGCAACCCCACATTCGAACATGTCTTAGACTAGGCTTACGCCCAATCCATAGTTTTGTAGGAGTCAGAGGTACTGACTTAGAAGGAACTAAATTCAGAATGTATACTGCTGTTTCAATTGCATATCCCAAAAAAAAATGGCAAATCTAAATAACTCATCATTGATCTAATCATTTCCATAAGCATCCTATTTTTCCTTTCTGCTACACCATTCTATTGTGGCATACCAGGTGCAGACAAATGTGAAGTAATTCCTTATTCTGATAAATAATCAATGAATTCCCTAAAGAGGTATTCGCCACCACGATCAGATCGTAATGACTTGATATATTTTGCATGTCGTTTCTCCGTTTCTGCCTTAAATACTTTGAATTTTTCAAAGCATTCAGACTTACGACGCAATAGGTAAATATATCCATACCTTGAGTAATCATCTATGAAATTCACAAAATACTCAAAACACCCCTAGCTTGGACACTTATTGGGCCACACAAATCAGAATGAATTAGTTCTAAAACATCATTGGCCCTATTACCTTTTAAGGGAAAAGGCCTCTTAGTCATTTTACCTTCCAGACAGGATTCACAGGTTGGTAGTGCCTCCACTTTCAATGAACTCAAAGGTCCATCTTTGACCAACCTAGAAATTCTATCTAAGTTAATATGACCAAGCCTTAAATGCCAAAGATAAGTGTTAATGAATTCAATAGGATGTTTTCTTTTTAATGGTACATTGACATCAAAGTTATTTACTTCATAATTAAGTTGCAGTTCAGGTGTATTTTTAAGAATAAATAGATCATCCACTAAGGAGCCAGAACAAATGATTTTTTTTTAAATTTAATAATGACAAAATCATCATAAAATTCATTAAAACAAACCGAATATCCGTTCTTACTCAAACTAGAAACAGAAATTAAATTCCTTCTAATTGAAGGAATATATAAAACATCCCTTAACAGCAATGTTCTATTATTCTTAAAATTTAAAATAACATTCCCTACAGCTAAAACAACAAATTTGGTGCCATCTCCCAAAAAAATGCTCACTTCTCCTTCACTTAAATGGCGTGTTACCTGAAACCCTGCAAAGAATTGCAGACATAATTAGTGGCACCTGAGTCTACACACCATTGGAGTGTAGTCAATATTGCTAAACAAGTTTCAACAACCAGTAACATAAAAAAGAGATGTATCTTGCTTTTTCTTGGCTATCCAGGTTGGATATTGCTACTTCCAGTGACCCGGTTGCTTACAGTGAAAACACTTGCCTTTGGGATTTTCCACAGCACCATTTGCACTATTAGCTGCACCATTTATTTTGGGCTTAATCTTGTGAGCCTTTTTCTTCTTACCCCTTTTCTGGGAAGATGAAGAACCTCGCTTAACATTAAGCACAACAGGTGTAGCTCCTTGCTTGATAATAGTCTCAGCAGCTACCAGCTCATTCAGCAACTTAGATAGAGTAAAATCCATCTTATTTATGTTATAGTTCAAACGAAACTGCTGAAAACTGGCTGGCAGAGTGTTCAAGACCATCTCAATCTGAGTAGCCTTGTCAACCTTAGCACCAAGAACCTCCATGTCATTCAAAAGACTTCTCATCTTCAAGACATGGGTTCTAACAGGAGGTCCTTCCTCCATTTTAGAAGTAAGAATCCCCCTAAGTGTATTCTGCTTGGCTGCACTAGTCTGGTCTCCAAACATCTCCCTGAGATTCTCTAAGATGTCATAAGCTGTGTCCATTTTCTGATGCTGATATTGCAAAACATTTGACATAAATGGCAAAATGTAACATCACGTCATCTCATCAGCTTTAACCCATTTCTGGTAAGTCTTGGTAACCTCTTCAGAGGCACCCTCACCGGGTTTTTGAGGACACACCTCGCTGAGCACAAACTTGTACTCTTCAGCAATAAGCAAAATGTCCAACTTCCTTTTCCAATCCACATAGTTAGGACCCTCAAGCTTGTTTTGGGTTAGGAAGTTGGCTAGGGAATTGAAGGATGTCATATTGAATTGAGATTAAGCATAATAACAATATAACATTTTCTGAATTTTTAACACATAATTGAATAAAACAAATATGACCTTAAAATTCACTTATGCATATTTGACATTCATGAACAACAATCTCGATGGGAGAATTAAACTAACCATATGTCATGCATAAATAGTAAAATTAACTGACATGCACTACTTGATGGGAGAAACGTGCCAGAAAACTATTATAAGTGAAAAACCATTACATCTAGTCCATGCCCCTAATTAAAGTACTCAGATGGAGAATTAAAATAACACAGACAAAACTAGACTAGATCCAGTGATACACAAACACATGTCATCTTTCGATGGGAAAGAATATGCAAGTAGTCACAACCAACAAGTAATGGAAAAATTCACAAAAAAAATTAATTTGCAAAACAAAAAATATTTCTAGGCCATTTTCGAAAATTAAGAAATATTTTAGATCATTTTGCAACAAAACAACAACTTTCTGGTTTAAAATGAAATTTTCTGGACTTGTTTGAAAAACTTGGAAACATCCAGGGCCTGAAAGGAAAAATAAGGACCTGTTTATAAACACAAAACTTTTAGGACCATTTAGAACTTTTTTTTTCGGGTCTGTTTGAAAATTTTTAAAACTTGAAGGAACATCCAGGAAACTTGCCACTTCATCGTCTACCTCACGAAGGAAACAAAACCAGTTGCTCAAAATTTTTTTTTAATGAAACTTATGTTTATGTGTGAAAACTGAAGGAACATACGTGTTCATACAAGAGTGAAAACAGAAAAGGATTTACAAGATTTTCAAGTTTCACGTTAAGTAACAAAATGATTTTCTCCATTCTCCACATAGATAAATCGTTTTCCATTTTACAAAACAGAAAAATGAAACGATTTTTATCTGTTGAAGAACGACAACATTTTTAATGAAAACTAAAAAAACGTCGTTCCTAAACACAAAAACGTTTTCCCGAAACACATAAACATATGCTTTCATGGCAACATCCAAAAGAACAAACCATAAACACAATTCATGGGAAAAAAATAGGCCACCTATATACATATTTTTAGGTCTCTGATACCAATTAAATGAAACAATAGTATTCCTAATAGAAGCAACCCATGATTAGAAATATACATACGGGCAAACCGATCACAAGAATCGAAACAAGACAGACCTGTAGAAGCGTAGAATCGCTCACTGGTCTTCTTTCCACATAATCTTCTTTCCGCAAATCTTCTTGTCACCTACAACCTTCTGCCATGTAACCTTAATTGTTTCTGTAATCCTTGTTTCTGGGTAAGCAGAAAGAACATATCTTGTGTTTTTCTGAAGAGTTTCTGTTTTCTTTTTTCTTTTTAATTAAAAAATCATCACCACCTTCGATTGGAAGAAAAACTTATATATATTTTTCAAAAACCCTCTCCTTTCTGCATAAAAAGTAACCGATAAGATTATACGATTTTTTTATGCGGTTTGTAATTCAAATCAACAGATTTTTCTATTTAATTTAAAATAAAAATTTTAATTAAAATAATCTGTTGCTTATTTAAATTACAAATAACACACGTGCGGTCCAAACAATTAAGGCACGACAGGGACTGTAGGAAAAAAATTAATAAGACTAAAATTATAATAATAATCTATACATGACCAATATATTCTTATTATAATTAATCATAAATTATTCCACTAAAAAATTGTGATTGAACTCCTTATTAATTTTAACTTTCCACAACATAATAAATTATATTCCCAATGTTAAGATTACAGATGCTTGTCAAATAAAATAAATTACTGACGATTTATTTAAATAACAATTTTAATCTTTAAGATTGTGGCTCAACTTATTTCATATGTCAGATTAAAAATCCACCTACAAGGTTTACACAATGAAACTTTATAAGCTTACTTAAAGTGCATCATCATTCTCTATTCTAAGACATGGATTCCATCATTAATTAATATTTCATAAATACAAATTACATTTGCCCAATTCACCGAGTATTATTGTCCTGATAATTGAAACTTACTCTTTAATGAATTAAAGTACAAGACAATGTATATTTGCTCATATTAACTAAATCGTGATTAAGAACATAAATCTTATTTCTAATGTCCTCAAGAATATATTTTAATAGTCAGTATAAAATAATCATTCTCAACTTGGTCCAGTTAGATACATACAAAATGTACTAACACAATTATTATTAAATATATGCTGAAAATTTATATATATTATGCAAATCTCCAATTGAATAGAATTAAATAATTGTTCAAAGAAAAAAACATCCAAAGACTATACTATTACATTTGCATGGTTAATAGTATATATATCTATCACTCCTCACTTTCCTAATATACCCATCTGCTAAGACGGTTGGCCAAATTATGGCTAAATTAATTATTTCTTAAATTTAATAACCCCATTAGGTTTACCCACTGTTTCAAATTTCGTACCGTACAGGCCGGAAAGTAGTATCGGAATTTTCATTTTAGTACCAGGTTTAAATACCGGTCGGTACCGGCTAATACCGAAAAAATTTGAAAATATATGGACTAAATTGCAAAATTTTTAATTTTTAATTTTCAAAAAAATAAAATTTTTGAAGAATTTAAACCTCCTGCGTCTCCCCTTCTTAAATATTTTTAAATATGTTAATTAGTTTAATTTTATTATTATTTTAAAAATAAAATAAATATTTTATTACTAATAATAATTATACATTAAATTAAAAAAAATTTATTCAAATTTATTTTAATATTTTATATCATATTTATTAATAAAGTATTAATAAAAATATTTATTTTTAAAAATAAATAATTTAAAAATTAG
>JAOQMS010000180.1:2809330-2840906 GCA_027563885.1 Erythroxylum longipes | reverse complement strand
TCGACAGAGCTGATATTGCACCGAGAAATGAATTGGTAATCGTCCATACTCTGCAAAAGCAAGACCATGATCAACTTAAAAGAAAACAAATAAATGGCACCACACAACTCATAATCAAGTCGGGATTTAATTAAAATCACAAGAAAAAGAGAATTGGATCTTATAATCAAAATCCTTGAACTTATGTGGCAAGTGATGAACATTACCAGGTCTGTGAACCATCTAGCTGATGCTGTATCCATGACGAAGCTTCTTTCTTTGTTTCCTTTAGATGAAGACCCTGAAGGAATTCCTGATCAGTACTGCACCAATTCCTTCTCTATATTAGAACACTCTAGCCTGAAAACTAAAACCAAACCCAGACCTATAGGTACCCAAGAACTTCTGGTTGATCAATATTAGCTTTTAACCTAACTCTCTGACAGCTGACTAAATTCTGGTTTATCCAAGTATTGAAGAACAATCACAGGATTGCCATTTTCTTGGAAGTGCTAAATGATTTTTATTCTGTTTCCCTATCCAACAACAAACGATGATGTTCCCTTATTATAATCAATTTCTGATGCACGAATGCATCTCCTACCCACGTGTGAACATTTTGTCTTTACTTAAGACTGTCTCATTATCCAACAGAAGGCCTTTCTGAAGCAAGATGGGATTGACTTGAACAAAAACCAACCTGGTATCGACTGAGACACTATGTCTAACGTATCGAGTAAAGAAGCAATATATTTCTTATCATTGCCCACCAACCTAAATATATAAGATGGTTACTCACCTTATTCCCATTGCAAATCTTCAACGATCTTGATGTGATGTGATGTGATTCTTGTGCTTACTTGGACTATTATGTAACATAGGGTTCATTGACTTTGTTTTTGTTATTAGGAGCATTTACATAATTCTGTTCCTAAAAAAAAATTAACTAATTACCAATATAATTATATTTCCTTGCTTTTAAAAATAAATAGCCTTGTTTTTCAAATAACTTTGTTTTTGATAAATTAACTTGAATTAGTTTGATACGATAAGATCCAATTAGACTGAAATCAAAATCTGATCAACTTGAATATCCAATTTTGCCAACCCTAGGTCATTCTTTCCTTTACCAATATATAGACTTTACAATTTACTAGCCAATTTGATAAATTTCAGAAGAACTAGTCATTTCATTTGTATGAAGATGAAGATCGAATTAACTCCTGAGCTCATGACTGAATTCTCCAAAGTACAACTCATAACATGACTAACAATTGGTAACATCAATTCATGTCCATCATCACATTATTATGAATTCATCATCGGATTGAGCTGTTAGGAAGAGTTTTACATCCAAAAGCATATTATTTTTCTTGAATGGAAAGATCTTCCTAATCTAACTATTGTTGCAGCAAAATCGTGTGTCAATTATTGGATAAATGTTTATATATAACAGAGTTGCTGTATATTTATAAATTGTAATAATTATAAATAACATAAACGTTATGATAATAAAACCATCTGTTATCGTAATATTATGATAATTCACAGAAGGGTTCGTAGTGTTCCAACAGAGAGGAACCGAAACCATAGAAAAAAGACAAAACAGGGGTCTGGTCCTAATCATTATTGACGACAGATCAGAATCCAAAGATGTTCTCCCTACAAGCCTACACAAGAAGGCAAAAAGGTTAGGTACCAAGTTGTCCTATTCGATTATATTGGTGAGGAAAGGATGATGCTTGCAACTTTAGATATTTGATGTTATTGAATTAATTTTATTATTTAATCTTAATTTATCTACGTTTTAAATAATTTATTTGAATGTGATATTATTTGTTTACAAGAACATATCTAATATGTATTATTTGTTTGTAATTTACTCAATATTTATAAAAATGTATTTAATAAGTAATTAAAACCATTAATTTTATAATTTTATCATAAAAATTTGGAATTTATAATTAAAGAATAAAAACTTTGTAGCTCTATGTTACAGTTTGGCAAAATATTTTTTAATTATCTGATGGAGTTGGTGCTTTATAAGACAACCTGGCATGTGGCATCAGACACGTACAACGATGATACAAGTACCGTTTTGCCTAATATATACATTTATATTGATTAATTATTTAATAAATGATATTATGATCTCGTATTTTTATTTTTGTTAAAAATACTTTTTCTTATTCAAATTTAATAAAAATTTTAATTTTAACTTAAAATCAATTAATTTATTGTAATTTACTAGTTTCATCGCAGAATTGAGTAAGCTTCTGTTCTTAAGCCTCTTTTTAAGTTTTTGTGCAGTGTAGAAACTCTGATCTGAAGTGGGAATGGCATTGGACACTTTCAGACTTCGAGCCTTACAGGGCCTAAAATCCAGTTAACTGGAGCTAAATCTGTTAACATCAAGTTGGATCAGACTAAACCTGACCTAAATGTCATCTCCTGTTCTTAAGCCTCTCCGCTCATAACAAGGAAAGGCACCACTGTTGCAATTCCTGTTGAGCACTTGCAATGGTCCGCGGGTGTAGTGCAATTAGAAGTAAAGGGAAGAAGAAAAGACTCGAGCAAAGGACGTTTGGTTGCTTCTCCCACTAGAATATGGAGACAATTGAATAAACAGAACAAACATCAGAAGAACCAGAACCAGAAACAACATGAAGTCCAAACACATTTTTTGAGGTTTTCTTTTTCTTTTTTCCAATTTATTGATGAAATCGAATCCCCTACACTCTACAGCGAAGGAGATGAAACAAACTGTCTGGGTAAGATAAAGAGATCTTTCCCTTCAAATGGGGAAGTCCAGTCATGGGAACCAGAAGCAGGTGTTTCAGCATTTGCAGCTCCACCATCCATCAATCTTGGCATGGAGCTACCATTGCCACTGGTAGCTGATCTTAAAGCTAACTTAACCCCCAAGCTAGAAGGATTTGAATCATAGATTTCGCTGCCATTCTTTAAAGAACCAGGACCCACCCACAATCCACCAAGGCTTGGTGATGATAAACTGCGATCCATACTCCAGTCTATGCTGGTGTAGTCTAAATGTGACATCGAGCCTGCGGTGCTCCAGTCTACCGGAGATGAGGCCCCTGACGAACCAGTGGAACCCAAGCCAGAGAAAAGTCCAAGAGAGGAAGCAGCAGCAGCAGCAGTATTTGATGTTGTTCTAATTCGTAAACCATTTCCTCTGCTTGTTCCTGGAGAAACCCCTGGAATGTTGCTGGGAACAAGCTGTTGCTGGTGTTGATACTGAATTTGGTGGAACATCTGGTTTGAATTAACATTGCCAGGGTTGAGACTTCTTGTAATTGGAACGTTAGGCATCAAACCGTTGGGCTTCATGGTATCAACAACATTTGTGGGATACCAACTGGTTGTCGTTCCAGGAGAAGATGAGTTTATACTTGTAGCTGGCACATGCTTGGTGTTTACTGATTGAGGTCGCTGCATCATCACAACTGGTTCCCTAACTACTCCTGGCTGAAGGTTCTTATATTCACTTCCAACAGCAACATACCGGGCTTCTGCCTTAGCTGCCGGAGGTGACACTTGCAGAGACGACGTCAAAGAATAAGAAACTGAGGTATTGGACCCTGCAATATGCCACCTTTTTTCCATCGATACAGCAGGTTGTTGAGGTTTTGCCCACTCCAACTTCTGTTGAACTTTCTTCAAAGGCTGCAAGCTTTTACTTCCTGCTTCTAACGATCCTCCAACGGAGACAGATGTTTTTGTATAGTTAAAATCCTTGTCATCTCTTCTTTGATGTATCATCAACGGCTGGCTGGATCTGGGTTGTGGACTTACCACATTATGCCTCAATGCTACTGAAGGTTTAGAATTATTAGCTGTTGGAGGATCCCCTGTTTCATCAGGCTTTGGGGGAAGAGAGGTTGATTCAAGCTTTAGTGTTCTTAAAGTCGCTGCAGCCTTGTCAAGATCACCCTCAGAGGACACCAGTGCTCTTTCAACCTCCTGCTTTGTGCATTTATATCTGATCTCCATATCAGCAACTCGAGCAAGTTCATCAGATATGTCAATTTTCAAATTACCACCACCAAGGTGTTGATCCCTATACTTGTCTGCATCTTCATTTCTTTCAAACAGCCAGGTAACGGATTCTTCTACTTTTCCTTCATTCAATATAAGAGCCATGGTAGCCCGTTCATGTGGAAACCCCATTGCAACCAGCTGTTGAGCAAGTGCCTCAAGCTTTCTTGACATAAGATAGCCACTGCATCGCTCATGCAACTCCTGAGCTCGCCTCTCCTTTTGACGCTGATGCTTCCGTTCATTCTTTTGACGAACTTTTTCCCGCTTGTCATTGTCAGCTCCCGGAATTATTTCCTGTCGGGCTGGAGGATTAGACATTTTATCTTTGTGATCTTCTGATTCACCAGACCAGCTACCATTGTTTGAGACAGAATCATACTCAACCCCAGCACCAAACAAACCACCAACATGATCATCTGTTTCATCAATGGTCCGGAAACGGCCATTAATTTGTAAAGGTGAAGCAGAGGATGCTGGAACGGTTTCAAGTGTGTGAAAGGTTCCAGAAAGTGGATTATAAGCACTAGCTGGGATACCACTACCTCCACTTGTCCCTCCTGCAGGCTTTGATGAAGCCTTCTGAGCTTCCTTCACAACCTTTTTATCCTTGGACTTGGCTTTTGATGCTGGAGACATTGTTATCTTGTTTATAGACAACTTATACCTGGAAATTATTTATTTATTTTTTAATAATAAACTTTAATTTGCAGTCTAGTGAACAAACTAAAATATCACAATTACCACGACACTTAAAAAGCCTCTTCTATGGTCATCATGCATTCACAATTACAAGAAATCTTAAGTATTTAGCTCCCCAAAAACTTGATCGACCATGAATGACACTCTTTTGCGTAAGAAGGTTATAAATAAAACTAATAATTAAGATAATGACAATAAATATACACCATATATCTATTGGACGAGAAAAAAAACAAAGTGAGTACTATCTGGATACATCGTGGCAAGAACAAGTTCATCAATCAACCTTCTTTCTTAGAAAGAGCCCAGTGTCCAAAACAACACAAGAAAGTTCTTTTCTCCCAGTTTAAATGTCAATTAACACAGTGAAGCAAATTTTCTTCTCTATTGTTTCTGAAAGAAATTAAGAAAGGGGCACTGAAATGACAAGACTTCACCCACTTTTCCTAGAAACCAAAGAGAATAAACTGGTATTTACAGCAACTTCCAATTGGATAAAAATAAAAGGCAAGCTAAGGGGTAGCAACTATCTGCAGGAATTAGGAAATTTTAAAGTGATTAGAGTCAAAAGATCCTTTTTGACAGAAATTAAAACTTTCCAGCTCCACACATGAAATGGCTACTGAGTACTAATATTGAATTTAAATCTTGAAAACCAGCCCAAAAATGGCATTATCTAATATGTTGACTATTCATCTCCAAAAGTCAATAAAACTCGATTTGCTAAATCATAAGCATAGCTACACTTTTGCCACCACACTAGAGATGCGAATCTAGTTCCACTAATTATAAAGTTCTGCCAAAAGAAATTTAAAATGCACCAATGGAATAGGCCACTTTCTTACATATGAAAGACTAAAAGAAAACTAGGTTACACAAGTTATTAGCCCATTGCATCGTCTTTCACATCTTCTAATACTATAATAGCGACTTCAATTTTCTTAAAGTCATTGAATATGGATGATTAAACAATGCATGAAACTGCATAAAAGTAAAATTTCCCTATCGTTCCATTAATAATAAATAGAACACTTCATAGAGTTGGGTTTATTTCATTACCCATATACTTTCGCACTTAGGATAGTAGAAATAGACCATGTCTGATACAACAGGACACAATTTCACCAATGATTTCTCACTCATGTACCAGAAAGTCGCATTCTTTGCTGCCACTTTCATTCCTCAAGTGATGCATTCAGAATTCTAAGATGTTCTTTGCCAATGGTTCAAATTCAAGCGACTACTGTGTGAGTAATTTATAAAACTAATTTGATCCCAGTTTTTTATCGTATTAATACCTGATGAAACCAAGCTCAAGCATTGCATAGCTTATAGCTTACTTCTATATTCACATTTCCGAGTATTGACACTCCTCTATCACAGAGAAGAATATGTAATCGACCTAAAACGCAACAGGGACGATGCACTTGAAATGTTTCATCAAATTTGAAATTAAACAACATAAATTCAACAAAAATCGACAATTTCTCCTTTAGACTTCTTCATTAACTCACTGGCCCCATATTAATCGAATAAAAATGAAAAAAATAAAGATTGGATCGGATATTTGAACGCAGAATCAACCAAAATTCGAAATCCACAATTTACAGAGAAATGAAACACATCGGTCAGGTAATAAACGAAGATCAACGATAAAACGAGTGAAGGAAAGAGAAACACCTGTCGAGAGAGAGAGAGAGAGAGAGGATGAGAGAGCACGAAACCGTCACCGGCCGATCGGTGGTTTAACGTCAGAAACAAGGGAGAAAACGAGAGAGATAAAGAGAGCGAGAGCGAATGGGTGAAATGAAGTGAGAGTCCAAACTCAATCCACAGAATTAGGGTTTTGAGATAAAATAAATAAATATAAAAGGAAAATCGAGAAAAAGGGAATTTGGCAAATTCAAAAAACTCCTCTCTCTGTATTAAATTAATTATTAATGCCATTTACTTACTTACTTACCACAATTGTTTCATTTCATTGGGGGCCCAGCCCCTCCACTATATGTTAAGTATAAGGTGAAATATGCTAAAGTGCATATTATTATAATTTCTAAAAATTATTAATACTTGTTTTATAATTTTAGTTTTAATTGGTGTAGCATAATTGCATAGGCAAATGATGTTAGATTTTTCCAATTATTTATTTTATTGTGTAGAATTAAGTATACTCGTAATATTTGACTTGGTCCTTAGATATTTGGAATATGACGTTGCGATACTCTTAAGACGTTTTTTACGTAACTCGATGATATCAGAGTTACTAGGTTTCGACTTGTATTTGCCCACATTACGAGTTCGATTCCCCGAAAGATAAAAAGTCTCGGTCGTGTGAGGGATTAGCTTGCGTAAGGTTAGGCACGGTTCAGTTCGTTTCGGTTTTTAGCTGTTGAACCTAACAAAACCAAATAATCGGTTTTATCCCAAAAAAATCGAACCGAACCCAATGTCAGATGAAACCAAAAATTCGGTTTGCCTTGCGGTTCAATTTGGTTCGGTTATTTTAATCAGTTTAAGCCCTAATCTTGGACCTTAAAATTTAGGTCAATTTTAGTATATGTCTAACTTTTTTATTTCATTTTAGGACCTACTAGGTGATTGTAATACTTGCAAAATTGCAAACTTACCTTATATATCTAGAGTTAGAATTATAAAAAAAATACAAACTTTTTTCGTTTTTAGTCGATCGATTTAATTCGGGTTGGTTTGGGAAAAATTTTGCCTACATCATACCAAATCGATATAGTCGATTTTTCAATATCCAAAACCGAACCGACCATCCATCACATCGGTTTAGTTCGGTTTGGCCCGGTTTCTTCGGTTTACAGGTTGGTTCGGGTTTTTCGGGTTTTTTGCCCACCCCTAGGCTTGCGGGTCTCCTGAAGTGGGGATATATTTGGGATTTGATGTTGCGATACTCTCATGGTGTTTTTTGGGTAACTCGGTGGAATGCGAAGTCTGATCAAGTCCACACAGGTACTTGAACTGCTGGTTAAATACAGGCTTGAAGAAAAGAGATTTGCCCAAGATGGTTCTTAAATAAGGCATTTAGATAAAAACACCCCATCATTGATCACATCGGAATTACTCCTCACACCAACCTTCATTACACCACAATGACATCAAAAACATCTTTAAATACCGAGTTCATACAGATCTAAAAGTTTCTCAACACATTACCTGAAAGAGGTAGCTAATCAACAATAAACTGAAGCCACAAGCAAGTTAAGAATCATATTGCACAAACAGGGGCATCTGTTGCAGAAGCTTCAGCTTAAAAAATAATCAGTCTTTATCTTCCATCCCTAGTTATGCACAAGTTTTAGCCGTGTTGCATAACTGCAACTGAAAAAACAGATCAATCCTTGTCCTGAGTCCAGATCTTCACCGTCAAGTCATTGCCAAGTGCACCGGAAGCGATAATGTTCTGCGTAGGATGGGATGCTACTGATATAACGGTATCAGTGTGGCCCTCTAGTTTCTGAACGATTTTTCTGCTTTGAAGTTCCCACAAGTACACACAATTATCCTCAGAACCACTAACAATGTACTTCCCATTTGTTATCGAAAAGGCGGATGAAATGCAAAATTTCGAATTGGAATGACCAGTGTATGTCTTCAAAAATTTCCCAGTGGAAATATTCCATAACCTCTGCAATTACAACATAATAAATCCCGATGAGACCAGCAAGATAATAGAGAAAATAAAACCACAAGCAACGGGAAACTGAAAGGTTCAAGGGACCAAAATTTAATGAAAAATATTCAACCAATGAACTTCGAAATTCAGATCTCTGTCCACGTACAGGCATTAAGTTCATAAAAGGTCTCTGTAATCTCAATAAAACCCAGAAGCTCAAATAGATCAAGTGCTTCGTGTAACATATTAACATACTAGAAAACCCACAGAGAATGTAGGATGTAGAATCGTAATGAAAATCTCTAAACTTGAGAGTAGAGGACCGGATAAGCTAATAATAGATGTTGTAGACACACTGCATGTCTACAAGAAATCAATATGAAATGCAAAAAGCTAATTGGGGAAGAGGAACGACAAAAGACGTTACTCACCAGATAAAATTAGCAAGTAATGCTACAAGAGTATCAATGCTTAGTATGAGGAAACATTGGGAAAGAACCATTAATACAAGTTACTGTTGTGAAGAATGCTGCTACTAATCCATCAAATTTTAGCAGGTTCTTCCCAAAAGTAGCTCATAAAGATCAAAACTTTTCCAAAGTATATGCAGTAGAGCTCATAAACATTGATAAAGATTAAAGCTTTTTGCTTACCAAAGTATTATCCAACGTCCCAACAAGAATAAACTTGCCATTAGGCGAAAACTTAACAAAAGAAACCGGCGGATTCTCGTCATCAATCAAGGTCTTCATACAATGTCCAGTTCCCGCGTCCCAAATCCTACACAGACCATCATAACTGCTCGAAACAATCAACGACCCATCTCTATTGAAGTCCACCGCCGTCACAGGGTCAGAATGCGCGGGAAGCACCTTCAAGCACTTCCCGCTCCTAACATCCCAAATCCTAACAGTCTCATCAAACGAACCTGAAACAATCATGTTAGATTGGGGGTTGAAATTAACGCAGAACACGTAGTTGGTGTGGCCATGGAGGGTTTTGATTAGTGAACCGGTAGAGACGTCCCAGAGGCGGATTGTCTTGTCGTCGGAGGCGGATACCAGGAACCGGGAGTCGGAGGAGAAGGCGAGGTCGGAGACGCCCTGGTCGTGGCCATGAAACTCGTGGATAGGAGTAAAGGGAGAGGAAGGAGGATTGGAGGGAGAGAGGGAGTAGATTTTGAGGGTTTTGTCGGCGGAGGAGGAGGACAGAAGGCGACCGTCGGAGGAGAATTTGACGGCCGAGATAGGGCGTTTGTGGCCGGTTAGGGTTTGGGTGAGGGAGTAGGGTTTGAATGTGGGGTCGGCTGGGTGGTGATTGTCATCGGAGGAGGGGGATTTGCGTTTTAGGGTTTGGGGCGACGACATCGTATTTGGTGTTGCCGTTCTCGACAGAGAGTCGTAGGGGTTTATAGTTATACGTGGGGGCTTTAGCCACTACCTCAGACCACTGTGCTCCGATACTCTCTGGATTCCTTGTCTGCTCCCAAGCTCCATTTCAATCTAATTGAAGCAAAGATAATTTTTTGATTATATATAATTTTTTGATTATATTTCCATTACAAATTCAATTATAGTCTTAATATTAGATTTATAATAAAATTAAATAAGTAATTTTTATAAAAACTAATTCTTAATTCAAATTAGAGAGAATCAAATATAATTGTCTTTTAAAATTATTTTAAAATTCAGTTCTTAATGCATTGCAAAAATTATTAAAAATATGCTTTTAATTTGAAATTTTCACTTAATACATACCTAATTATTAAGAGTGGCAATTTAAATCAATAGGCTAATTGATAAAGTATTAAGCCAAACTCGTGTTTGAGAGAGTCAAAACAAAATTAATCCAACTGAAATATTTTTATTAGTAATTTAAATTGAAAGATTAATTAATTAAATCATTATTTTTGAATTTTAGATTTAATGAGCAAAAAAGTTTCATACCCCAGAGTATAATGTCTCAACTTATATTTGTACTCAAGTCTTCGTCAAATTCTTGATTTCAATTACTCTATTTTTTATTAAATCTTATCCACATATTTACGTCACATGTTTACATAAGGACTACGTAAATATGTCGATAAGATTTAATAAAGTATGATAAAAATATTATATCTTATAAAGAAAATCTGATCCCCCAAGTCTAGTTCTATTAACAAAAGAAGAATTCGGGTTCAGTCATGCTGGAATGTCAAAATTTGCACTACTAATTAGAGGCTAAAAGCAGACCTCCCAAGCTTCCTATTTTAAAAACGAAAGAATGACCTGCCTACATGGATACTCCTAGTCAGAATAAAGATTTTTTTTCAGATATTTACAATTGGCCATTATACAATCAGAAGCTAGAAAAGGAGAAAAAAGCTATCTCCAGCTAGTAGGCTGTACAAAAGATGGAGAGGCGAGCTTTTGCTTCAGAAATGTGGATTGGCAGTAGCTGATGAAGTAATGTGTTATCGATTGGTGGAGTTAGATGGTTCTGTGCGATGAAAAAAATAATGGTGCAAGTTGCACATGCCAGAGCTATGCTCCTATGATTTGTATCCGAATTTAGCTTGGGGTGTTGAATCATGACCGGTCATTCTTCCTTTGTAGATGTCTTGGGGGCCATTTATACCAAGATATGGAACTCCATATGGATGTTGCTTTGGAGTACAGGTCCACGCATCCTGTGTGAGGATAATCAGAGATAATATTGGATTGAAACATGTAACAAATATAGCACATATACATTGATGTGATGATCATTAGAATAGTAGGACCGTGTAAGAAGCAATTTTAAACCGTGAGAAGTACCACAAAGACACAGAAGCTAAAGGTACGATGATAGAGAGTGACAATGGTCGTACCTTATGCTGTTGGCTGAATTCAGGTGTTATGGGTGAAGCTGATGAGCAGTTTTCGTTAAAAGGTGAAAGCCAGGTTCCCATCTCTGGACATGAACTGCGCATATCTTTGAGATGCTTCTCCGGGTTGCCAGACCACGAACCTGGTCTGCAACTAAGCCCATGGTCACTACTCTTTCTCAAATCAAAATATGCAGGAAGGGGTGAATTATGAGACAGCACGTAGTATGAACTTTGGTGCTCTTCCCTGCAAAAAGTACGATTTGGATCCCATGGTCCTGTGGAAAATGACCTTGAACCAAAATCTCGATGGTTCTGGTAGACGCAAGATCTGGAAATGGTTTGACCATATATTAAGGGTGCAGATCTACCTGAAAAAACATTTGGTGATTGTTTCATATTCAAGACCCCCAAATTCGCTGTCTGAAATCCCATATCTTCAATTATTATTCCCTGCCTAGCTGCTATGTCCAACAATTGTTTTTCATCAAGCCCCAGTCCCATAAGCAAGTTCCAAAGATTTCTTTGTGCCTCTTGTTGATTGTGGATGATTTGATCCCTCATTGCCATTTCAAACTGAAGCTCAGTATTCGCCATTCCCTAAATCCATACAAAGCAACGTTAACTCTTAACAGATAATTATGAGATGAATGATGCATTATTAATCTTCATTCCTACTGTTGTTCCTAGGGAGAAACAACGTCCATCATGATAATTGTTGTTCTCTGGAAACCAACATAGCACAACGTAGACAGACTACTTGATAAGGATATTCGTGTTCTTCTGCTAATTGCTACAAGTGCCAGCTGTACATATATATAAAGCCATCCAGGTTGTTAAATGCATATGCTAAGCAATATTTGTAATGGTAACGATAATAGTAGTATATCTCAGTAAAATCATCCATAAATATACCCACCAGAAGCCTGTATTGACTTAGAATCCGCAGGTAGGTTTTGTTGCCATTGTTACTAATGGCTTCCTCAATCATATCCTGAAGTCTGCAGCGATTCTTTTCATTAAGTGCAATCTCCTACAAAACATGTTATAAAGTTGGTGACACGATCAAAATCCAAGAACATTAATAATCCATATCAATCCAGTACAAGCAGAGACTTCACATTTTGATAATTCACACCAGCCTCATCATTGTCACGAATGTTATCAAGAATGACTTGTCGTCTTGCTCTCAAGGCCTCAACAATTGCTCCTTCCATTTCAATAGCCTGTAACAGAAAAGAAGAAAAACATTAACAACTAATAGAACCTTTAAAGCCTACAACTGCTCCTCCCTATATAACAGTCTTCGGTTTTAAACACACGACTACGTGCACATTGTAGTCTATATAACAGTCATAGGCGATATACACAAAGGAGAAGAACATCAATGGTTGAAATAGTTCACAGAACCATTAAAGCCTAGAACTGCTCCTCCCTATATAACAATCTCTTTAGGTTCTGATTATATTATAAACACATGATTACATGCACAAGCAAATGCTTTAGATAATTCTGTTTGAGTTGGCTTCAACTCCAAACAAGTAGGACAAGGTAGCAATATCGGGTTTTCTTCATTCAGCTCTTTTTTATGAGATTCTTTCTATTTGAACAAAAATAGAAACATACATCAAATACAACTTGTAAATCGTTTGCATGCATAGACATTCTAGTTAATTTGCAAAATACTGAGACTTCAGCACCTGTTGCTTTGCAATTGCATCATCCAGATGTTGGAGTTCATAGCGATTACGAATATTAGTTTCCTCAAGTTCAAATAAAGCTTTCTGCAAGTTTATCCGTTCTTGAACATTTTCACTAGTTTCACGGCTTAAAATATCCAACCAGGAGAGTTCATCATCTACAGCTTTTTCAGTTGGCTTGACACTCGGCTGAGACTCCTTCTCAGCTAGCTCCTTTCTCAGGCGGCAAACCTCAATCTGCCCAATCAAGCATTTTTAACTTCCAATTTCAAGAATACTGGCGTCAGCAAATAGTTCAATACAAAAAAACTGCTTGCCTGAAGACTGTCAATCATCCTCTGGTAATCCGATACATGAGTATCAATTGTGCCTACATTTTTCTGTAGAAGTGACAAGAAAAAGGGTTAAAAAATTTATGAACACTAATAACAATCAATATATGTTCTAAATCTACTAAAGAAATTAGTGATTAACTTACCTGTATATGTGTCTTTATTTCCTTTGCTCGGTCAGCATATTTCAAGGAATTAAGGGTATGATGATACTGACTGTCTGCTGGAGATATTGTTGCGACCATGACAGTTTGAGAATTACCGCTCAGACCATCTTTCAGTATTCGGGTCAGTTTGCTGCAACATACTGAAATTAGTTGATTACAAGGAAGGAGAGGTTACGACTGTAACATAATTTGCTCAGCAACAAAAAATATCGTTCTTTTAAAAAAAATACCTATTACGGTAAGGGACATAAGCAAGACCCTGCTTTTGTTGTTTTCCAAGGGCATTAATGCAGTTTGCTAATGCAAGAAGGGATCTGTTAATATTAGCTCCATCCCTTAGCTTTTGTCCTCCAATATTTGTTTCAGAAGCTCGTTCACTGCCAGCAAGATCTACAAGTGCAAGTTTTCCTCGCATGACCTGATCACGGTACTTGTTTCTCTGTTTTCTTTTCACATTAATTTCCAGAACAGCATGTGATCTGTTCCATGAGCAAATGTTTTTCTGAGTTATTGTGAAAGTGGCATAGCAGATAAAGTGAAAAATATTGTGTCTTCTATTCAAAATAAATCCCAAAACAACAAGTGATCTGTTCCGTGAGCAAATGCTTTTGTGAGTCATTGCAAAAATGGCATAGCCGAGAAAGTGAAAATAATTGCAGTGTCCAATCCTTCACAATATAGATGTATGGATGTAATGTTAAGATACATTATGCAATTTAATGATGAATTAGTAAACTTTGACTTTTGTTAGTACTTACTCTTTAAATGTACAGTTATAAAAAGAAAAATCAGAGTAGAAATTCAAAAGATACGAGAATGATGGGTTTCCATCAATCCTAGAAACCACATGAACAAATTCATATAAATGCAGTGCAACCTTCCAGCCACTGGTTGAACAAATAAATTATCCAAAAATGTTTATTTACGAACCTAGATGATGTTGCATTAGCTTCTGTGCTTTCTGTTTTTCTACGACTATTCCCCAAATTCAACAATTCAAGAATCTTATCAGCTGAATGGACCTGAAACAAAGTCAAAAACCAGCAGTGATAAGCGGCTCACCATAGCAAGTATTGACTCAAATTCAACAGAGAATTGGAAATGAAAAAGAAAAAGAAGATAGTTTAAAGAAAAAGTATGCAAAAGCTGCATGAAATAAACATATCAATTCAGAACAGATCGTAGTATAAATCAAAGTGATTTACAAGCATTTAAAGCATATTATCATTAATTGTAGTGTACGGTTATCTGCCGCATGAGATATATGAGGTAGAGAAGGCAATATGAATTACTATCTCCAGGTTTGCCAATAAATGGACTGTTGCTACAAAGTCCGAGTGAAGCTACTTCATAAACTGTAGCTTATATTAAGTTTAAATGATATTATACAATGAGGACATCCATAAATTTCACTTTAGTAAAATCATAAAAAAGTATTGAGTTTCATTGACTTCAGGTGAGATTTCCAGTTTTTCAAAATCGTTAAAAAAATTTATTCTTCCAGTTCTAAAGCATACATCCAAGTTCTAGTCAGTCAATTACCGGCAGATTGGGTGACTTAAAAAAGAATTAAAAAACTTAAAAAAGAATTAAAAAAATCATCAGTTTGACAACCAGTGAGAAAAAAAAGAAAAAGAAGTATTGACCTTAATGCATCTCAGGCCAGCAACTACTATTCCTTGCTCTGGATCTTCTCGAAGTTCCAAATGTCCTGATGATTTCTCGAGCAAATCATAGATAACCTAAATCCATTGAAAAATTAAATGTCGATATTTTTTTTTTGAAGAATAAATGTCGATAAGTTGACAACAAAAGAGAATGATAAAAAATCTAAAATTTCCAAATAAAAAAAGTACCGACCTCATTATAGACCTCAAGATAGGAACACGAAACTTCAAATTCATCAGAACTCTTGTCGTTTTTTATAAGATGAAAAATTGTGTTCAAACTGAGAACCATAAGTCCAGGGTCATCCTTGGTCCCCACCATTGTGTATGTTTTACCACTGCAAATGTTTCCAGAAAAAAGGAAAAATGGAAAGGTGAAGAAGGGGGGATGAAGAGAGACAGAGATTGTAATGTGCGTAGATTTCGAGGACAGAAGAAATCATCATAGTTCACGAAAGTGGGCATGTCATTATGATAAGAAAATAAGTTCAAAACGAAGAGTTTCATCATTGACCTTAGCAGGCATAGAAAAATTCAATATTTATTCCTTGTCCCTAACAAGTTCAAATGTTGGTAATTTTGATTATCAAACAACATTCCAAAGTATCCATTTATTTAAGATCTATAGATTAAAAACTGCTACCCTGCATTTATCGTGAATAACCGATGTTGAAGCGGGAGAATTTGGTAGAGGCATATATTTACACAACCATAACAATAAATTCAGGGTCTCAATCATAAAACTACAACAAAATTAAGAGGCAATATAGATTAATTTTTACTTCTACTTACTAAATCTGTATGTCACCCTTAAGGATCAAAAGAAAGCAAAAAGGATAAGAAGCATAGTACAGAGACAAGAAAACTGATTTTTGTTTGAAGTACCTTCCAGTAGAACCATATGCAAACACAGTCGCATTTAGACCTCGAACAACCCCAGAGATCACAGAACATATGCATCTCTTATAAACCTCCTGATAACAACGAAATCAAGTAAGAAAACAAAAAACAACATGGTCAATCTTCTAAATAAATACATACACACATACAAATCGCTCATCACCAAATGTCACACACCAAATTTGAACAGCGGGGACCAAACGCATGATCGAAACAATATCTCTTCTCTTTACTACGATTCTGTATTCTGTCGAGGTAGCACTTTGACTGGTCAGGATCCAGTACAAGCACCTCCTGACAATCATTCAGTTCAAAACAAACAATCAAAAACACAAATTATAATGAACAGAACATATATAAAAAGGGCAAATTCAACACATCTTATACCTTATTGGCGGTAACACGAACAATATTTCGCCCGGTTTCTATCTCCGATAACGGTCTACATTTCACTGCTACCTGTAAAAATCACAGTAGATTTTCCTAAATATACGAGAGTGTCTGTCTGTGACTCTGTGTGTGTGTATATTTATATATATATATATAGAGAGAGAGAGAGAGAGAGGCAGTAACCGTAAGAGTTGTGGTTTTCTTGGAGGCAGGAACTCTGATACTAGGCATTGTTCATCAACATCAATCTTGAAGAAGATTGATTCTTAAAGAATTAAAAAAAAAAACTGAATCGGAGAAGAAAATGTGAGTGAGCTTAAAGGAATATATACTGTAGAGTCCTAGAAGCAAACAACTGAATGTGCATTTTCTATGCATCCAAACAACAACAAAAAGGAAGAGAGAGAGATTTAGGACGCGTTTAGGTAACGAAAATCAGAGAATGGAAAAGAGAAAGACTGAGAAGAGAACAGGATTCGGTGGATGGTAAACAAGCTGTAGAGAAATAATGAAGTAGAACAACAACAGAAGACATACAGAGCAGAGAAAGAAGAGTTTTTGTGGTACTTGAGAAGGAGAAGGAGAAGGAGAAGGAGGCCAGGAGGACGAGGGAGAGCTGTCGTGGAGTCGTGACCGTTGGATTGTTTTCGTGTAGAGAGGGAAGCGAAGGTGTTTCTTTTTACCCTTTTTTTTTTTCATTATTTAGTATATTTTCAAATGGGCTTGAAAAAGAAAGTGTTAGTTAACAACCAACCCATTGATTCTGCTTTGTTGACGCGGTTGTGTCATGATTTGCTTATTTGTCTTTTTAAACTATAGGTAAAGAGGTGACGTGAGTCATAATTCAACTTTTTTAAATTTGTAAATTATAAATTATATTTTTCTTTATATGAATTTAAATAAATTATTGATTATATATAAATTATAATTTAAATAATTTAAAAACATCTAATTAAGAGCTTTTAAATAAATACACCGAGAAGATCATAGAAATCTGACAATGCGATTGAATGTTGTCAGATCGAAGACCATCAAACTGCAAGATCTCGTTCTTACGTGCTCCATATCTAGAAGACCTGTTGGTCTTGAAGAACTTTATTTTATTTCATAAAAAATAATTATGATTATATATATATATATTTATTTATTTATTTATTTACATATAAGGTGGGTTGTGTCATGTGTGCATTAATTGAGAAATTTATGATTATATCAAGCGACAAGGGCATTGACCGTTCATTGGTTGATATTAATTGCCTGCCTTGTATGTCAGTTCAGGTGGTCCTTTTTTCTTTCAAAATCAGATATTTCATGGATTTACATAAATATGTAAATAAAATTTAATAAAATAAAATTACTGCATAATTTTACTAATTTTTTAAATAATTTTTAAAAAATTAAATGTATAAAACAACTAACTTGAATTACTAACTTGAATTACTCAAGTACAGATCTAGGGGAAACCTAACTCTTTTATTTTTATTGCTCAGAAAAATTGAGCCTCGTATAAACTTGATTTAACCCATAAGTCAACTCGTTAAAAACTTCTAAATTTATGCCCATAAATTAGCTTATTGTTATCCCTAAATCTAATAATTTTAATGATAAAGCTACGTATTACCGAACTATTCCCTATCTAAACCGGTCTAATTTAATTATAATAAGGGCGTTTTATTAAAATTATTTGAACCGGATCAAACTTCTAACCCGAAAGAACATCAGACCAAAATCAACCCATTGTCATCTTGGCAGCAGACTGATTGACAGTTAATCTATACAGCTCGTACGAACGTCATCAGGCAAAAGGAAATTGCAGACTCTACTCTGAACTTTTGCTATGTCTTCATAAATATTTTTAGTACAATTAGGTCACGAGTAGGGCCAACTGGTAACTGTAAATCAAAGAGTTGGACACAAGAGAACGATGCATATCCAACTAAGGTTCGGTGACAAGTTTTCACGTTTAAACCATGACTTCTCTTCAATCATTGGAAACGTGAGGACCAGTAGATCTTTCTGTATTCACAAATGAGAACAGTTTTGTTGTATACATTATCTTATGGAACACTATACACAAAAGGGTATTGAAATAACTGCACTAAAGGCCCTATTTTGGTTGAAGAACGCCAGCGTTGAGCAACTTTCTGCAGGTATAATTTTCGGTACAGGATAGTTGATCATCACGGTTCACATCTCATACCTGTTCCTATCCAAGCAATGGCTCCATGTCGGTCTTCACAGGTGTAGATGTTTGATTTTCGCTATTGTCACACATATCTACGCTCTTGATAAAGATCCCTGGACCAAGTTAACAAGCAAAGCGAAAGAAGCTTCAATTCCAAGATATGGTATAGTTTTCTGGATAAGCAGAAAGGAGACACTGACAAGAAATGCATTCGTATAGTAGCCATTAACTTACCTATAAGCCATACTCCAGCTGCGATGAATAATATTGCTGTTAGAGCAAGTGCTGTTACCCTCCAGTTGTTCACATGATCCTGTGAATGAAACCCATCGAACTCGTAACGTGGCTCTTTGAGATCCATTAGAAAGTACATTTAGTAAGAACCTAGGTTAAGCATGCTATTATGATATAAAAGAATCAAGAGTCTGTCCAGTGCAAGGCCAGAGGAGAAGCTGAATGTGCCTTAAAATCGTAGTGTATTGTCATTGCTCATAAGAATTGAAGGAAAAGATCGAATCAAACCCACTAAAAGCAAAACTATGGATTATTTCATCAGGATGAGAATATTACTACTAAAAAGAATGATACATGTGCCAAAATTTTCTCATGCACTGTCATGTACATGAACTAGCAGTCTAAGAATACTTGGATTTCCTGAAATTTTCAGAATAGAACTTTAAAGCTCACCTGGAGGACCCCAACTAGCGGTGAGGAAGGCACATCACCAAAGATATGAATTGATACAGTTGAGATAGCCATAGATAATGGTCTCAGACTAGGCTTGACACAGTGAAGACACACATAATTTACCGGAGCCTGCAGAAGAAATTTGCAATGACATCTGTTAGCATTTTAAAGAAAATGCAACAGGAAGATGTTCTTCTAAGTATTTCTATGTATATCCATATATATATGCATATAATTAATTTGTTTCTGATTGACAAGTTGAGGTCCCAACAAGTGAATGTGATCAAGCAAATAATAACACCAATGAACAAAACAGATGTAATTGTTCTTTCATGAGAAAGTGCAAATAATCACTATAAGCACAATATCTTTTGGGGAATATATTTAACCCAACTGGAAATTGAAGTTACCTGTGTAGCAAACACTAGTATCTCACCCACCGAGAAAAGGGCAATGAAGCCAATCAAACTCTTTATACAGAATGCACTAAAGCAGAATATTGCACCCAAAAACGTTGCTCCTGAAAGAAGCTGTTACAAAAGAAGAAAGACGACATTAAGCAGCATTTACAACAAAACATTCCCGTGGAAATCCACAAAGAAAATGCTTGTTCTTCAATAGACAACAAATGAAAGAATGAATATCTCTGGTAAGAGAGATTCAGCATGCTAGAAACGGAAGGGATTGTTTATGATATTTCCTCCAAGGTATCCACATAAGACTTGCATGAAGTTTAAAATTACAACTTAAGAATGCACAAATTCAACTTCTCAGAATAAAAACACTGGAATTAGTAATTCAAATTGCTCTTAAAGCTACAAAAATAAACAGGAGGCCAGGACCACACCGCTATCTTCTTCACTTGGGACTTTTTCTAAAAGAGTAAGAAAGAGAATAACAGGTGGAATATGAAAGCATATTAGTCCTCAAAAGAAGAAAAAGATGCCCTCAAAATCCCATGATTTCAAAGACCTCAAGTAAGATGAAAATGTAAAATGACATCTCATAACATGTGGCATAACTTACCTTGAAGGCATTGGAGATTGAAGCAGTCATGCGATCAAGCACAAACCCTCCTGCCAATGTTCCAAAGATCCCACATACAATTGTGATTCCTCCAAACAACATATCTGCATTACTCTGTCAAAAACCTCAAGATTATCCCTCATTACCGTCATCACAAAAAACCAATCAATAAACAGTGGCAAAGACAAGAAATAAATAAGTGGAAACAGCATATAATATATCCACACAAGACGGCATTCAATTAAAACAGAAAGGAAGAAAAGAAAGCGCATACCATCTGATAAATGTTATAGCCAGCTTTTGGTCCCCAGTATGAATATGCTCCAATAACAAAATTGTATGCTACGTAACCTGAGAAACAATGTAGTAGTAGATATCCTGAATATGACCACTGCCTATAATATCTTTATGGAACAATAAAAGGACAACTTAGCAGATTTATTATCTGGAATGAATTCTTAATGAACAAGAAAATGTCAGAAGATAACAAGCTAATGATCAGTTATGAGATATTGAGAGGATATTTAGTTACAATACATGACGAAGGAGGAGCTACAGAGTGAGCATAATACCCAGCATATTTACAACATAGACTTTATCAAGAAGAAGCACTTTCATTTCCTTAGAGAAGTGTGATAGCTGATCCAACAATCTGGGAATACCCTTAAACCTGCCATGGAGAAAGCAAAATGACGGAGATTAAGTCAAATTAAAGATCATATCATTCGTAATCTCATGTATGCAATCATTGTTATCACCTGCCAAATTGTTCAAATCCCAAGGAATAAGAAACCACAAAGAGCTGCTTTGACAATTAAAAATTTCCAAAAAAATTTTGCAATTACAGAAAGCAAGCTCTTTAAAATTTCCAGAACATATATAAAAATAAATGCCTTAAAATACTTGATCTGAAGAATGAGGAACTTACTCAGATGCTTTAGCATATTCATGACTGACAACACATTCTTTATTGCTCGCATGTATTGACTCATTGTCTGCACGTTAAACAAAATATTGACACTCAGAAAGAGAAAACCAACCTCAAGAATAACAACCAAATCAACATAAAAGGCTTTTTTTATATAAAAATCCATATTCACATGCATTGTTATAATATGCACACTAAACAAAGTATCAATACTCAAAAATAGAAAACTGAGCTCTAGAATAACAATAATATTAACATAAAAGATTTTTAATACAAATCAATATAAATCAAAGAACAATGCTTCATGAATATATATTCAGCTCATATAATTGATCTTCGCACATAATTATTTGCAAATATTCGCTAAAAGAATAATCAATCCAATTGCCATACTTGCATTTAATGCAATTTTCTGCAGGTGTAACTTTAAAACCCTACTGTATGACAATTGATGGGGTTTGATTGAGTCTTATCTATTATATAAACTTGACATTACTATTTTCCATGATGCTGTAACCATAACGTATTCAGAGTTTCAAGAGATGCATCAAAGATAATAGTGCTTGCCATTTCGTGAATCTGATAAGACTGTTCAAATTCACAGGATCAAAACATATAAATGTCCGCTGCTTCATGAGCTTCTCACAATAAAAGATCCCGAATGAAATTTCAAATAAATACCAGCATCACCCCATACCTAGCAGTGTTCAATCACTAAAATAGTGATATAGCAAAAATTTTGTAATAAACATAGATCCTAAAGGAAAATGTAAAAGTACCATGTATGTTATTCTCTCTGAATCCAGTTAAAACATCTATATCCGGAGCATAGATAGTTTAAAAGGAACAGTAGCAAAACAATAACAATGATGAGAAAGATGGAGTACCTTTTGTTACAGATTCGGTTGTGTCAGGGTCTAATCGCTTTCTTGATTCAGCAGGAGCAAAACCTGTTGTTTTCGTTACAAGTAAAAATGTCGCAGAGAATTAAACAGAACTTTTAAAGCATAAATGATACATCACAGTTAGTGCACCTTTCAGTTGTAAAGGTTTCATGACAAATCCAAAAATAGCAAAGGGAAGCATCAAAAGTGCCTCTCCCCAGAATGCATAGCGCCAGTTAAAATGGTTCCCCACCTAAACGTTTAGCAAACAAAAAGAATAATAACATCAAGGATATTCCCAGACAAATCTAATGGTAACAGAGCAAACAATCCCTTTGGCAGGTCATGATAGAAGTTGCACTCCAACCAAGAGATGATAGTTCATTGCAATTAAAGGTTTATGTATAGAGAAATAGAGAAAAATGAAGCTACTAGTGTGCCACCAATACTTACAAATCCACCATAGACATAGCCCAAAGCAACTCCAGTAGGGATACACATGTAAAACATAGCAAGCCAGGCTGTTTTCTATAAAATGGAAAGAAGCCAAGCACATTCAGCAACAAAAGCAAATAACTTCAGGTATTGTAAAGCCTTTATAAGCTTCAAAAAATACGAGTGCATAGAACAAAATCCTGCAGACCTGTGCAACTGGAGCATTGTCATCTATAAATGGCGCAGCAAGACTAATAAAAGATGCTTCACCGACACCAACTAGCCTAAAAGGCCAAGATTAATGGTAAAAATAACAAATTTAAGAGGAAAACATACAAAAAGGATTTATAAGTTTTTTGGAGGGAAATAAAATCTGACACTTACATACGGCAAATTGCAATAGACCAAAAATCAATCGCACTACCACACCCAGCTGTAGCAAAAGTCCAAACTGATAAACCAACTCCAATAAGCCTAAAGGGGTTGACACTGCAAATGCAAAAAAGACAATGAGAACTCGCAAAGCAAATTACAATATGAAAGATCAATGACACTCAAGGAAATCAGAGTCAGTTACTCGTTCTCCTAATCAACAATACAAATAAAGCCAGAAAAGCACAAATTTTACCACATATACACCCCAGTCAAAACTTGAGAATCAAAACATATCATGAGCAATACAGATTCTCACCTCTTGGCCAATGAAGCAAAAATTGGGGATGCCACGAGAAGTCCAACCATGAATGCAGAGGATAGAACACCATCCTGGAAATTATTTAACTTGAAATCTCCCCTGAACAACAGGTACAGATACAAACATAAGTAGCTAAAAGATTTAAGTACCCATAAACAGAACGACACCTAGCTGATGAAAATCCAAACACGAAAATATTGATGTGTAGAGATAACAGCAAGCTAGAAGAATTATAGTGCTTACTGAATCCCACTACCAGCAGTGCAAATTCCCTTATCATCGCAAGTACTAAGACTTCCATTGACCCCATTACTCGCTATGGCCCCACGATCCACATAATTCAGCATATTAATCGCACAAAAGATCAAAAGCAACCTGTTAAAAGCACAACAATGGGAAACCCCATTATAACATCCACAGAAAAAAGCAACTAGCCACAGGCATATTTTGTTTTCTCCAACTCAAAGCAAGAGACCAATCAGAAATTTCTTTTCTTTTTCAAAAAAAAAAACAAGAGGGGAAAGCCACAACCTTTTAGGGGTGAACCATGAAGGCGCCGGAGGAGCTTCCTCCGATGAGATCTTAGCCATGGTGGGTCCGATTAAACGCCGGACGTGGTGACGGTGGTTGTCGAGAGGACCCAGAAAGATGAGGCCTTTGACGTTGTGGGGGTACAAACTAAGTATTATACATATAAAACTTGCGATATTTTGTTAAAAGAGTACAGTGGCAAATTAGCCTTCATAAAGATCCAAACTTTACTTTATCTATCTACAATTCAACGCTTCGATCTATCAGCTACCATTAGTCTTCTTCGTTATATCTCTTCCTTCACCTTAAAGAAAAGCTTTTTATGTAATTTTTCTTCAAGTCACAAAATAGATAATGGCTCGACTTAAAATTTTCTAGTCTCATGACTAATAAGAGAACAAAACTGTATTAACAAGATTTCATGTCTTGTTTTAAAAAAATTAAACTTATTTAATTAGAAGTAATAATTATTAATTTTTAAGTACGTAAAGTATTAATGAATTAATAATTCAAATTTAAATAATAAATTCAATGTAATTAATATTTATAAATTTTAATGTATATTAATCTTCCATTAATTATTCTTTTGAACATTTGAAGTGAATTATAGAGGGCTACAGCCAAAAATGCTCATAGAGGAGTGACACAGACATGGGAAAGTAACATTCTAAAGACATACCGTTCTTTCTATTCATACAACTGAAGTACATAAATGTAATAATGCTCCCCCTTACAAAACCCACCTAAGATCCTCACAATTTGAGTGTAAAACCTGAAATAAGCTACATGCAAAACCTAAACATTATGTTCTACATATACATAATGACATTAGTAGACGATTAGATGTGCATAGGGATCAACTTTCACAAATTTTTTATGGCTGTGTATGCAGAAACATGAATGTCATAGCATTCTCCATCCCAGGAGAAATCTTTGGACATGGCATCCACTATCTTTCCGTTCCATTTCGAAGGGTTATTCCTCTACAAAAAACCAGATATTGACCAAATTTTAGAAAAACCAGATATGAAAAGTTTCATCTTTTAAATGTCAAACTCACCATTTCATCTAGTGCCTGGCTCAGAGACATATTGCCAAAGGTAGACTTAATGAACTGCGAAACTTTTGAGGTTTCTTGGTCGTGATCCACAAAATATCTGCTAAGACACATTGCAGTAGAATACATATGTCATGTTTGTTTCTGGTCAGAGAGGAGAACAAGCTGCTCTGTAGTTCCTTAGAATAGAGATACAGTTACCTGAATCTGTTCTCACTGGCTGCTATTTCTACTGGAGCTGCTCCATATTTCAAAGCTTTGAGCTACATATATGGTCAATATGCAAGAAATAATTAAGAAAATAGCTCACAAAAGCCAGCTTGGTTGTGATTTTATTGAGCAACAAAACAAGATAAAACAGTTTGTGAACTTAAAAACAATATATATCTACGATAATGCAATAGCTCGCACCAGAGAGCCTAGAAATGGCAAGTCAGGGATAGTAAATGGAGAAGAGGGTAACAAATAAAGAATAAGAGAGAAGAGAAGGTGTATATCAGATATAATAGGTAACTTTTCTGTAAGCCAGAAACAGCACCGACTGGATTCAAGTCTGGCAAAATGACCGAGAGGTGAACTTGCTGGTGTCAATTTTGTTTTGTCAAAATCAGATGTTTGGGAACTGGCTTCAATTTTATGAGCATTCATATGAGCAAAAGAAAACAAATTGCAAGGTATCAAACATTAGAAATTCCAAGTATGTGAGCTAAAGATTTGGCTTATAAGAAAATGATACTTACAGGCACTTGGAGCACAGGATCATGAAAAGAATGGCACAAGATGATATCTGATCCTGCCATGATCAGATGTGAGAGGACTTCATCATATTTGTTGACTAATCTCACTGTTTCATCCTGTTGACGTAGGCAAAATAAACAAGACCAAGGGATTCGTAAAAAATGAAGAGGGTATAATAAGCATGGATTTTATTTTATCTCTTCTATTTATGTTTAGAAGACAGGTTGTTTTGGTCTTATGGTTGAACTCTGAATTTCAAGAACCTGAAAATTGTAGATGCGGTCGTTCATTTAGGTTGAAACAATGGAAACTACTCAAAAGACAGTTTTCTAACATATCAGTTCCTATAAATACTTTACCCATTTCATGCTGAATACATATGATGCTAATCAATTTTGAATTAATGTCTGCAATCGAATAAAAATGTCCTCATGTCACCCTATTCCTTTTCTCTTCAGAAATTCCTTACCTTAGTAAATGCACCCAAAATACAGGAGAGAGGGAAAAAGGAGGGTATCCCATACCTTGATTTCCTGCTCAAGAAGCTCCAGAGTCCTGCTTGTAGTGGCCATTTTGCTTGTCATGAAGATGAACTGTGGGAACAACCAACAAATTTAAAATTAAGCAAAAAGCATCTGCAGGACCAAATCTATAGAAAGTCTCTGCAGGATTGAATCTACAGAAACTCTACGCGGACTGAAATGAGAATATAACATTTTATGACTCATTGTTTCAAGTACTTTGAAAGCATCCTCATTAAAAGAGCCAATATCAAATTTTTTTAGCATTCAAAGTATATCCAACAGTTTCTGCAATACAAAGAACCTGAACATCCTTCCTGGTCATTATAGTATTCCCAACAATCGCTTTCAGGTTATCCAGATCATTATCTGATATTTCTGGTAAGATGCTTCCAACCTGGAAAACATCTTTGCATTTAGGATACGAATCAAATGGAAAAAAACAAGAAAAACACAATACATTAAAAGTTTTATTATACTCTAGTAATCAAGAAAATGGAATACCTATGGAAATGGATGTTGTTCAACTGTGGGACATTAATCAGTTGGGATAAATTTGTACTAAGTATTTGACCAACTAACAAGGAGCTTAGACCAAAAGAAGGAAAAGCATAACACCCTAAAACCACCAAGATCAGACTCTGAGTTGACACCAATTGTGAAATATATCTTATATTATATGCATAACAAGTTAATCAGTCTGATGGCAAACAGGAGAGGAAGCGTTTGTTCTCAGAATTCTAAGCATCAGATTTTAGATTCCTTCTGATTGCCTGGCCCTAACAGCAATCATGGCTATACTTTCAAGTTAACTGTTCCCATAGCAAATGAAAGTGCTCATAGAGACTACTGACTGTCCTTTGTTTCCATATCTATTTTATCATACAAACTCTCGAAAATACAGAAGTCCATGAAACTAAAACCTAGATGCATACAAATACTAGTTTCTTTCTTTCATGATGGGTTTGATTTTATTGACAGTATATTTCCTAACAAGGCCAGGCAACAAATTTATCAACCAGTTCACTGGATGTTATACTTACGATAATCATAAACAGACCATGAAGTCCAAATGTAATGCTTACAATACTCATGGAAGAATTGTTGGTTAAACCCATCTGCTGCTGCAATGCATTTCGGCAGATACTTTTCCCTTGTATGTCCTCCATGGAATAATTTTGTGGAAGAAATTTGTCCTTTGAAGGATCCCAACTAGAGCCGTCAAATCCATAAGGAGCAACAAGTACCTTGTCTCTTTATGAAGTGGGGATCAGATAACTTATCTTGCTAAAAGATAAAATAATAAAAGTCAAGAATGTTCTTGTGTACGGATGTTTCAGAAATACATCCATGCAGGAATGAGGAAAAAAAAAAGAAAAGAGAAACATGTTATAAAGTTAACTTGCATAGCTAAAGATTTTTCCTTCGACAATTTGCACAAAGAGGAAGGGAATCTCAAGGTCTGAAACTTACTTGTGCATCGATAAGGTAGGTTCCAATCCATGACTTAGGCTGCGAATTATCCTGCCTTTCGAATGCATGGAAGACAATATAATAACCTTATTAGAGTATACTACTCCACCCTGCAATTCACAGAAAAACGATGCTCAAACTACTGATTGCATAACATTTTTTAACTCAAGTTGTGAGCATAATATCATTATGTAAAATCGAGAAGAGTTAGTATTATCTACATTGAAATCTCTAGATAAAAAGAGGACTTTGAACTAAACATATCATTAATAAAGATAGATTGCAGAAATAGATAGCATTTCATTTGCAGGAAGCATAAAAATGACCTTCAAAACATTGATGAGATGTGTCTTTGAATTATCTTGCAAACGATCAGCGCGGTGAAGTCTAGCCGGATCAAGTCCACATAGTGTTAGTTTATCAGGTTGCTCGAGCCACTAATTTACCATAACAGTAGGTTGCAATATTTGGTTACTAGGTCAGAGATGATGAAACCAAAATCAAAGAAACAAAAGCCCGATCAAGTCCACATAGAGGTTGCTAAAGCCACTAATTTGCCAGAACAGTAGGGTGCAATATTACGTTAGTCAGAAATGGTGAAACCAAAATCAAAGAAACAAAAGTATCCACCTGAGAATCAAAACCATGGCATGTCAATAGCACTCTAGTGACTCCAAGTCCCTGTATATAAAATTAAGATCAAAGTATCATGAGAATCATTTTAGCAAAATCATAAATTTTCCCTCTGACCAACTTGTTCAGATATTACAGAAAGTTCTAAAACTTGAGTACAATATGAGTGTGTACTATGACATTTCCATTGTTCACTACCATATATATACAACAGCAGTACCCCTACCTCACCCAGTACAAAAGAAACATAATCTCAGTACAGTGCTCCAAATTCTGCTGAGAATATAAATAATTTCCTACATTGAAAATTGAGGTTACTTATCCATGTTTTGAAGGGTAAAGCAAGTTTTTCCAATCATTCAGTGACAAATTAACTGGAACTATTACAGAAGTAACACAAGCAATAAAATCTTTCCTTCAAACTCCAACTTGCATGATGGCTCCTTGGAAGAAGAGTGGCAAGCAAGGAAAACTTAAATCAATTCAAATGTTAAAAAAGTTGAAAGAAATATCACTTTAATGTGTCATAGCACTTTTGTTTGGGGAGTATTAGCATCCATCCATGTGAACCAGACCAACTAGATCACATTCATCCCATTCTTAGATGAAGAGGAGATGCTAACGAGGATGCGAGAATTTAATGTTGAATTAGTACATCTGAGGAGAGAGAGAAAGCTAATAAAAGAAACATTATGTTTCTACCTGATTAACAAAAATATCCCAGAAAAGTGGTCCAACAATAGAAGTCTCCCAGTTGTGGATGTGTAACACATCAGGCTGCTTCCCAGATTTTGTTATATAATCCAGTGAAGCACGAGAGAAATAGATGAACCTAAAACATGAAATATCTAATACGACCGTCATCAACAGGTAAGAAACAATACGAAAATAGTTATCAAAAAAAGGAAATAAAGCGGTATATAGTTTAGAAGGAACTCAAATAAAAAACCAGAATAGATTGGATTATAAAATGACAATGAAGGCCATCCTGTTCACATCTTATTTTCACATAACTGAATCTCAGTCAACCTGTCCTAAATCCCTGGAGCTTCTTTTCTTTCTTTTTCATAGTAAGAGCATCATGACCTGTTCATTTACTCCTTCCCGTATAAATTAGTGTCATGAGGACTCCAAAAACTGAGGTAAATGACTACTGAATGAAAGGAAATGTATCCTCAGCTGTGCATCCGAATGTAGTTAAAAAATGAAACGTAAACAGCGGTTAAAATGTTAGGAGTCCATAGTCAAGTCACCTTTATCAACTCAACTTACTTGCTGAGTTGCCAGCATGTGCACGAGAGATGCACAAAGCTAAATAATTTAATTGAAGAATAAACTTATCGATATCTACCTACATTAGCAAGCAACTTGATTTTATTTGTTGAAGTTATACATGAAAGGTAGGAAAACAGTCTAATAAACTTATGAATAGATTTTCTTTTTTCTTAGAAGAATAGAGCTATTTCTTCGACATTCCTCACCAACTAAGCTGTGATCAAATCATGTTAACATTGAGCCCTCAGCTCCTTTCCATCCCGTGGAGTTTACCCAATAGTGCAAGAACAACTCAGAAATGCAGAACTATAGATCAATCATTTCCAGAAATTATGAATTAATTATACTGACCGCTCAAAGTCGTCCGCGTAGCCAGATACTCTCTCACGATCAAAGAAGGATGAGTACTGCAGAGGTTGAATAAAAGTAACTCCAATGCCATGGACAACACTGGAAAATGATCATCAGCAATAAAGTCAATACAAACAGGGCGGTGGTACATGCTCTACAAATGATATACCTCAATCACTTGTCTAACAGTTCTCTCTTCGGTGAATAATGAACAAATGGAATTAATCAAAAACTAGAACCCAATAAATCTTACTGTACCATGTAAAGGCCAAAGCTCACCCTGTCCATATTCTGTTCCCATACAGTTGGCCATCAAAATATGAATAAGACTCTGCTTCAATTTCTCGCAACCCATGAACATGAGTGAGGTCAAGGCACTTATACCTGTTCAGAAAATAAACGCATTCAGTCACAAATTCAAGGATTTCTCATGATAAAATCATACCCAAGACAGTTGAAAATTTTCTTTTGGTACATAAGAAATCATAATTATATGCAAAAGTTTATCACTCCATACACCTATCAAGTTTTGTACTCATTTTTATTGTTATAACTTGGCACAAATGACTCCAAAGCATTCCATATGAAAAACAAAAAAGAGAGAAGCATTAACAAGTTTTGCATTCTTCATGAACTATGACCACTAACTTTTCTAGAAAATAGGATAATTAATATCATAAAAGTTTTAAGTAAACATCATAAGAAGCACATCAAACTGTATAGGTTATGCCACTAACTTTGGTAAAATAACCTCGACAAAATGGCCCTTTTTCTGTAAAGCATGTGATAAGCCTCTCACATATGATGCCAGGGATCCAACGACCAATGGTTCCATTTCGGTACAAATGTGGATAACATGGAAAGTATTCCTGAAATTGACATATGATTAAGAGAAAAGATTCAAGAGTTTGTAAGAAGATGACAAACTATTGAAATTGTTTCTTGCAATCCTCGTACAGAGGCTAGGCTGCACAATTTGCAAACAGTATTTCATCTTTAGCTAAATGAGATAAATCAAAAATCCTAGCAGCATGCCTCTATTGCCATGCAAGCATTGGTTTGTAATGATATCATAGAATCCTACATTTCTCTTCAAAATATATCAAGACAAAATGTATAATCATTAGTATGATTTCTGTTATATATGCAAAAGTACCTAACGTGTTATCTTTAAGCATTAGGAATGAGTTAAGGAAAGAGTTGTAGCGATCAACAAATGATAGTACTTTTTTCTTCCATCTGAGACGTGGCGGAGTTTTGCTAGAACCTCAGAATCACCTTTCGGCAATATTTCAGAGAAAATATCAGCTACATTAAATTTGCAACTCATGACCATATTTCTAAGATCAGATGCCTCTGCAGTGTTAATAGTTCCATTGAGGATCATTGAGTCTATCCGATGCAGTAATTGCCAGCAAACTGAGTGGTTATCTGGTTTCCAAAGGATAATGAACGTAAGAACATTGCTCAAGGTTTAGGTATCTAAAACCTCAAACCAATACTAGAAAATACAATTAGAGAAAATTGTAAGAGTAGATATATATTGCTCCCTAAACTCTTAAATGGATGTGTATTAAAGTTCTTATATTCATACTTGATTCCATGGCAAACAGATTCAACTGCAGAGAGCTTCTGAATCACTTAAATATCTGTGCTTCTAGTGACGATGTACAACATTGTGCTTCTAGTGATGATGTATACATTGGGCATGTAAAGTCACTAGGACTACATAGATGTTGACATGTACTGATAAACATTTCTCTGTGTATGTTCACTC
>JAOQMS010000180.1:2775941-2809230 GCA_027563885.1 Erythroxylum longipes | reverse complement strand
TGTCATATTTTGGATATAATGTATGATGAAGATTATACATTGTGTATTATTTGATTCATGAATATATGTGTTTTGCATAAATATATTTTGGGATGAGTCACAAGTATATAAGACAGATTAGAGATTGGCCCTCTCACATAGAAAATCACCTCTGGTGTTGATGCTCATTAGAGATGAGATATGTTTAAAGTTTATTATCTAGGTGATAATTAAGAGCGAGAAACTTAAACCATAAATGTCACAAGGAAATTAAAACTTAAACCATAAATTTCACAAGGAAATTGATTCAAAGTGATTTAATGATCACTATATCTATCTTACGTTGCCAGATGTGAGTTCTGAAAAGGTTTTAAGTAGATAAGTGAACTTAAGTTAAACATTAAATATGTTTGGACTATCATCTGTACGTTATTTCTTGAATAAAAGATGTTCAAGTTAAACGAAATGGGTAAATACCGTAGCACATGACTCGTACCATGTGTGCAAAACTGACCACAGAAGGGATTAATGTAAGTTTCCAGATCTCATCTTACATTGTGTGAGACTCTTGAGGTTGAAAAGAATCTCGTCATATATCCTTATGACTCTTGTCTCATTCTTGATAGTTGAAATTAAGGTTTACTACTTTAGGTTATTGCCAAAAGATCATGCAAATGTGATCCTATGGAATAATTCTAGGAAAGCAAATTAAATTTAATTCAAAAGTGAATTGAGAATAGAGGAAAGTCATTTATATAGATCATTGACTCGCATGAAAAGTATTCATAAATGGCCATCGTCTCTTTAGTGGAGAACTTGAATAAAGTTATGACACAAGAAACTCAATGAGATCAAAGGAAGGTGCAAATGCGAGATATGACCTAAGGTATAACATACAATGTCTACTCGAGGACACATAAGTCCTAGGATCAATTTGTTAATCGAGATGTCATATACTCTTAACAGATATATGGCAATATGCTCTCGTCGTATGCTATTCACATCAGTTATTAAACAAGTATGAGCACTGCAGAGTTTTTTAATTAGATTAAAACCCATCATGTATGAGTGGGAGATAACGAATCACATATACCCATGAGGGGTATTATAGTCATTATACTTTAAATAACTACCAAAGGTAGTTAAGGTTTTGAATTTAAAACCACATAATAGATAGATAAGAATAATAATAATGAAGATCTGCAAAAAGGTTCTTTAATCGGTAGAACTACAGCAAGAATTCAAGTACATGATTATTGTTTTGTATGTATATGGAAAGATCCTGTTTAACATTATCGATGTGATGATGTTTTATCTTATTTAGTCTAACAGAAGCAAAGCTGTAGAGTTAGCCAGTGAAAAAAACTTAAATATGAACAGAGAACTTCAGGTTAAGATTCAGTCACCTCTTCCAAAACTAGACTGCTTTTCAGCCTCCAGTTTCTCTATCCGATCTAACAAATCCTGTTTCTCTCTGTTTGCTTTATTCAGCTCCTCGATAGCTTGCGAACGCTGTTTGTTTAAGAACATGATGTCTGCATATATCACTCAAAAAGGAATCACGTAAACACAGGGAAACAACTTGGAGTACGAGCATTCAAATTAATGATCACAAAAGGCTCACTCTGCTGAGCTTCTTTGAAGAGCCCCCGTATGTCATTCTTCTTCGCTGCAACCTCGGAACCAGATGGCTGATACGTTTCCTATGAGCAAACAACCAACCAGTGCCTTTTAAGCAGACAAAAATCTACAAAAAACGCAATTTCAGAGGCACATCACACATGGGGTACCTGAGACAAGTCTACTCTCTGATGATGACCTTCTTTCCTAAAATGCAAATTTATTAAAATAGTTGTTCAAGGAACTAAGAAGTTAATAAGTATGTGAAGATACGAATCAAACCATTTTACTCCTCTTCCCTGAATGTACTAAGAAAAGTTGGTAAAAAGTTGCAAACAAATAGACCACTAAAAGTAAAAGTTTTTCAAAGAAAGCTGACTAACTGAATTGCAAACGCAGAAAAATCCAATTTGCGAACTGGTGAAGGGAAAGAGAAAAGCAAAGCTTTAGAAAGATTGAGGCAGCAAATTTACCCCAAACAACGAAAGGTTCGAGCTTTAGCTGGTTTGCCGCCAACCATGGACATCATTCCGATCGGGGGAGGTAAAGAGATCGCAGCGGGTATCAGAGTCGCCATTAACGCGCTAGCAACTCCAGTCTTCCGTCATCAAAGAATCAGAGAAAGAGAACATCAAAGGACTGATCCAACAATAGAATCAGTTTTCATGTGACCTTTTTATCAGTTTTGCACGAATTTTCAGAATCATTATTATTTTTTCTTACATGAACGTCACATTGACATCAATATGGGGCCAAAACATGCGATCTTAAGATAAGGTGGATGGAAGTTACCAATCATTGAGAAACTCAACTATTTCATTAGTTTTCTTACTTTGTTAGTTCAAATGTTAAACATCCTTTTACATTCTTAACAAATTATTGCAGACCCTTTGCGATTAATTTATCAAATTTTCTCATATTTTCTGTAGACACAAGTAATGAATATAACAAAAGAAAAGCCTTCTGCAAGTAGAACTTTTTCATTGTGGATGAAGCTGAAAAGGAACAATTTTACAGGAACAATTTTACAATAGATGATGACTAGTCTATCCTTTCCTTCTTTTTTGTTTTTTTTTTCTCAAACCAGTTGTTATTTCATTAACCCCCCATTACAACTCCAGGATAATGTCTTCCATTTCTCCAGGAAACGAGACTTAGAAGATTGGCCCAGCTTTCAGGATCTCCTCTGTCAGCTTGTTGTCCTCTCCAATCTTGTGGTCAGTAAAAGTTTCAAAATTGTTGTTGAACAGACCAGCTAGCTTCAGTAGTGTGTCTTTGTAAGCTTTTTTGTCCAACCACTGCCACCAAAAAAAGCAATTCCTCTTACATCAGAAATTTATTGAAGATAAGACAAGACAGACATAGGATTTAGACATCAATGAATAGATTACTAACAGTGTTCACAGGATCCAGGATTTCAGAAGGTACTCCCTCAACATGAGTGGGAATTTCAAGACCAAACACTTCGGTTTTCTTGTATTCAGCATTCAGGAGGCTACCGGAGTGTATAGCATCAATGATTTTCCTCGTGTAAGGTAACTTAATGCGGCTTCCTGATCCATAGCTGTAACAGGAAAATTACGTTATTTATTTTTAAGAAAATGTTCAATGCATTCCAATTAAACTTGATGATCATATGGTGATTGTGGTTATACATACCTTCCACCTGACCAGCCAGTATTGACTAGCCACCCTGTTGCACCATGCTTCTGCATTTTCTCAGCGAGCATAGCTGCATACTTGGTAGGGTGCATCATTATGAATGCTGCACCAAAGCAAGCTGAGAATGTTGCTCTTGGCTCCTTCACACCCTCTTCTGTTCCAGCCACCTTCAAAATCATTAAAGATCATCAATTTTCAAGTTTTTTTGCGGCGGGCCATGAATGCTGAGTATATATCAGCAGTCATTTTTACCAGAGCAGTGTAGCCGCTTATAAAATGGTACATAGTCTGTGCCAAGCTTAGCTTGCTCACAGGTGGAAGCACACCAAATGCGTCGCATGCCAAAAGGATAACGTTCCTTGGGTGCGGACCAACGCAAGGTATCTTCGCATTAGGAATGTACTCAATTGGGTAGGAAGCACGAGTGTTCTCTGCAACAACAGGACAACAAACCCATTATTGGTGCCCCTCAAATCCAAATGTGAATGTCACACAAACACAAATTGCAATTTCATCTCATTCCGTTTCCGGTTCACCTGTAACCGATTTGTCCAGATAGTCCACCTCTCGAGTGTGCTCATCAAACACCACGTTTTCCAGCACTGCCAAACCAAATTGTTCATGTGTCAGTTCATGCATGCAAATACAGCAAAACGTTACGCAGCATTCCCTCTCAGTTCCTACTGAATTGAAAAGAGGTTCTGTTAAAACATTCAGAGATTAAGGTTTGAACAATACCAGCTCCAAACTTAATAGCATTCCAAATATCAGGCTCTTTTTCTCCAGAGAGGTCAATGCACTTAGCATAGCACCCCCCTTCGATATTTGACACTCCGGTCTCAGTCCAACAGTGTTCATCGTCTCCAATAAGGTATCTATTGGGATCAGTAGACAGAGTTGTCTTCCCAGTACCTACCAAGAAAATTTTGAAATAGACTCCTCAATAACAAGGCAAACAACTGAAACAACAAGCAAGCATATTGGCCACATCAAAACATGCCACAAGGTTAACTGCGAGGATAGGGTAAGAAGGCACATATTCTTTTTTTGGCTGGGACTTGGCACCACATCTCGTTCATGACATGGTGATACTATACCTGACAATCCAAAGAAGAGGGCAACATCTCCATCTTTTCCCATATTGCATCCAGAATGCAAGGAGAGGATTTGACGCTTAGGCATGAGATAATGCATAACACTGAACAGACCCTTCTTCATTTCCCCGGCGTACTGCGTGCCGAGGATGACCATTTCTCTTCTAGCAAGATTCAAATCTATGCTAGTAGAGGATGTCATGTAGTGAGTAAAACGATTACAAGGGAACATGCCAGCATTGTATATAGTGAAGTCCGGAGTACCGAAATTCTCCAGCTCTTCAAGAGTGGGTCGGATACACCTGCCACCCACCCAATTATCCAATTGTACACACTTAGATCATACACCTTTACATTTTCGTTACGAGGTTCCTCCGATTAAGGGGGGACAATATTCAACATAGGATTAGGATAATCAAGAGTTCATCAACGACAAAGGAGACTTATCTGGCAGGGGTCTAGGCCACAAGTACTTACTGCTGTTAAAAGTTAGTGATTGAATGTTTTACTTACATGTTGTGCATAAACAGTGAATGGTATGCCCTGGCAGAGACAATCCGGACTTTGATTCTGTTCTCAGGATCCCAGTTCAAGAATTGGTCGTTTACAAAGACCTGTAATTTATATGAATTACCATAAGTTAAGCGGTTTACAACAAGTACTTCAGAATCATGTTACTCTTTTAGAAACTACATATATCATCATGTCATTAGGACATATCTCAGCCACTTGGCTTCTTTCATAGCTTCCTTTTCAGTATAAGGTGGCCTAGTTCTGGCACCTGCTAAGGCTCTCGACCCCCGGCATTTATTAATATCCATGCACTCTATCCACATGTAGCATAAACACAGTGCACATGCAAGTCAAGCGGTGGCCTAGTGTTTGCTAGAGTATACATATCAATCATACCTAATGGTCATAAAACGCGGACAAATAAATAATTCATGAAACGACAAAGTTGCTACTCCAAAACGATTAGGAATGATATGGCCAAACTGGGAGAAAAGGACAAAATGGATACCATCCCATGGGCCATCACAATCCTCCAAAATCAAACACATCCCAATACAGCACGTATAGCCTTTTTCATAATATATTTTTGGAGATCTTTTGGCAATCTCAACTTGGAAAAGGGGGGTCAGAGCCTAAAACCTCACATGGCCTCAAACGGACAATCATAAAAAATTAGCAGGGGAAATTTTTTTCAGGGATCAAATCTTGACAAACAAAACCATATTATAGATTAAAACTTTGAAGTGATTTCTTGTATGTATGTGCTTAGAGATCACTTTTACTAGAAAATAAAGGAGTACCTTGTCCAAGGAATTCAGGTAGTCAACAGCTCGTTCTCGATTAACCAGGAAAGTATGCTCGTCCATTTCAATGTTAGGGGAACCTCTGCAATTTGTTCCAGAGAAATGGAGGGTAATTGATTAAGATGACAACAAACTAACAAAGAATTAGAATAAAAACTGCAGATTAGAATGTCACTCACTTGCCCCACCAAAGCTCATCCTTAGTAGTACTGTCCTTAACAACACGCTTGTCTCTTGGAGACCTACCAGTCTTGGCACCAGACAGGGTCGCCAGTGCACCAGTAGATGTAATAAACGACCCTTTCTCGTACTTAATAGCTTGCTCATAAAGCTCTGCACCAAAACCCATCCAAGTAATTAGCCAAGTACCCACTAATTACAAACACCAATTACTTAAGGAAAGCGCGTGTCAAACAAAAGTTAATACGATTAGACTTAAAAAGTACTCTTTTTTATTTCATGAACAGGAAAATCTTACAATTGTCTGACGTAGTACCTGCGGGAGAGAGGTTGTAAAGAACATGAGTGAACTTCAAGGAGCTGTCACTGACGCTGATGGTGGGTGCATCAACGTGGTGGTGATGGTGAACTTTCGGGGTGGCGTCCGCCTTCTTGTTCGCCGGATCTCCTCTGACCACCTTCGGCCCTGACTCTCTCGTCAGCGAAGCCAAAGATGCACTGTTTCAATATTGAAAAAATAATATGGTCAGAACATTGAATTTCAATTTAATCACATCATCTGACGTTGGGGGTCCATAGATTATGAAAAAATAGTTTCTTTAAATGCACGAACGATCCCAGTCCAACCCTGTACGGCTCCACCTCTCCTTCACTTTCTCGCCTTTCATGGTTTCTGCCTCCTCTTTAAGTTTGCTCGTTTTAGAGATTTAGCGACACAGGTGAAGAGAAGAGAAATTACCTGATAGATTGGAGCTGCAGTTTTTCACGTTCTGCATCGGTGATAGAGGCAAACCCTCCTTGAATCCCTTTGATAGGGGTAGTCGGCGCCGACCTCTTCTTCTGAAGAGAGTGAAGCTCGTCAATGGTCTGTGCCTTCACAGTCGCCTGAGTCGTTTCTGGACACTCGTGCCTGTTTTCGCTCGTCGTGATCTTTGCCAGAACTTTCTTCCCTCCCTTCCCATTGGCAAACACCACCGCCTCACCGTTGCTGTTCTCCGCCATCTCTCTGCACGATCACCCACAAACAAAAAAGAAAAACACATACATAGTTAGCGTCAATAACACGTGTTAGACATCAACAATCTCGTATTTCGGTTCATAACAAATGTTCAATGTCGTTTATGTTCTATATTACTCCATTACAGTTCTGGGTATTAAACAGACAACCCCGTCAAGATTGCCATGCAGAAGGAAAACCAGGTAAAACCCAAGCATCAATTCGAGTCATTCATTCATTTTACTCAGTTGCTTCAGAGAGCAAGATAGAGGGAGAACGAACCAGAATAACGAAACCCGAAACTGGAAAGCACCGAAAATGAAAGAGATTAAAGAGAGAAACTTGAGGATTGGACCATGAAACAGGGAACCCCAAGCGTCGTGTTTGAAAGAGAAAGGTAGAGTAAATGATGCGAAAACATAGCATCCAAGGAGCTCCTTATAAAGGGTTGCAGTGGCAACCTTAACCACAGTTTAACCACATTCATGCTAACCATGGTCAGATTTTATCGCGTCATTGGGTTGGGTTGAGTTAGGGTGGTCAAGTCAAGTTCCAGAAAGGGCACAATTCTCCTAAACTTCACTTACAACAATTCCCTCGCAGCATTCTATTTATATCTCATGCACTTATCAACTGCTCCTCTTTGATTGGGGGTGATCGCCTATTTCATCTGGTCTCGGCAGCACCTGAGACTCTCTCTCTTTTTACCGCAAATTTGCGTTTATTTACGGTGGTAAATTCTTGAAGTTACCCGATTGTCTTCGGTACGTTTCGCGTGTTGGATGTTGAGAAATTTTATCCGCTTCGTGTCGCCACATAAGAGTATTTATGAATGCTAAGGTACGACTAATTATGGACCGTCCATTCTATGCTGTTGCTAGCTGGCTAGTCTACTTCACTTGATAGGTATACATTTTCAATGGCCGCCAAATTATATAATTATTTGAGAGAATTATAAATTATTCAACCAAATAGACTCCGGACAATTTGATCTTTTGATTTTTCAAACGCTTTCTCCATTTGAAGTTTTGAACACAATCTATTTTCTAGATTGCAAAATTTTCAAATTATTCTTTTTATTTAAAACATAATAAATTAATAAATTAAAAATACTTAATTTTAAAAAAAAATTAATTTAATAACTAATCGTTTAAATTAATAAAAAATTTTGAGCGTGGAATGTTTATTAAATATTTCGTGAGTATTTATCTGTTAATCACATTAATAAAATTGTAAGTCAAGTATAAGTTTTAAAATATTAATAACTAAATAAAAATTTTTAAAAAGTTAAATATTAAACTAATTCTTAAAAATATATATACTTTGAATTTGTAATCTCTAGTATTATATCAAAAATCTTTTAACCCCCATTTAATCAAATGGGGCTTGTAACCATCCTATAGATGTATTCTATACATACTAAATATAGTGTAATTTATATAATTTGTTAACCTGTAAAATAATTTATTCAAAATATATTAATAATAAATTATTATTATTACCAAATATTGATTGACTCATTCTACTAAAAAATTAACTAATAGGAATCATTATTTGAAATTAAAAAGTTTACTAGAAAATATACTATTACAACAATATCAACACGTAATATGAATTTTCTTGATAAGATTTCAAAATGTCTAATTATATGCCGTTTTAGCCTAATTAATTAAGATATTGTAAATTCTAAGCTATATAACTTAAAAGATGGTATCGATTACTTGTTTTTATTATTCTGTTTTATAAAAATTTATTTATTTAATAAATAAAACTCACCGAAATTAGATGATAGGAAGATTGGATCTAGACTCTAGAGTAGGGAAGAGGGGAACCGGGTTCTAAAGAGGAAATAAAGGAGCAAGGACCATAACGCTTTCCACCAAGTTAATCTTTTCAAGCTGTCGCATAATCACATCCACGTCAGCCGATTATCGTTCGGACATCAATTCCTACTTACTGCCGCCAAATCAAACGCCACGTCATTCACTTCCCTTGAAACCATCCGAGGTTTAAACGACCCTACGATGACAAAGTCACAAAACATTAAGAATTAAAGTCAAAATAACAACTCTCACGTCACGCTCTCAAGTTCCGGTTGCCCAAGTGGCCTGTTATTCCTTTTTTTAATTTATTTTTTAATGTTCCATGAATGAATACAGTGAATCGACAGCCATTACCGACTATTACGCCATTGAACCGAAACAGTTGTAGAGGAGGGGACCATTTAGTCCAATTCACCTCTCGAGATTGTTGTTCAAATGAAGAAGATGCTTACAACTTCCGCGTTTCACTGCAACAAAAATAGAAAATCACTTTGATTGGGTGATTTGCGTGTTGTAGATAGCGAATAAGATTCTTGGAACCGTATCCATTTAAAGTGGAAGTTGGTGGCAAGGATTCTAAAGAAGGAAAGTTTTGAACTACATGTTCTTTTAATCCGGACTCAGGAGGACAAGATATACTCCATTGCTATTCATTGGTTTATATATGTTGAAGGGGAAAAAAAAAGGATGCCACTTTTGTTGACTAGTTAGATAAATATCTGAGTAGGATTTTAATTTAACCGTTGTGTAATTCTTTATCGAGCTATCCAAAATTTGAGTTGAAGGTAACGTGTTATTAAATCACTTATACCTTTATCTTTCAGGCACAAATATGCTTTGTCGCGAAGTCAGCCTCACAAGAGACTCACAGCCCACATGGCTCTGAATTCCATTCCCACATTGTTCGACTAGGATTCAAACTTGGGACGTCGAGGTAACCCAAGATAAACCTGGTAGCTCTGATACTATTGAGCTACCCAAAACTTGAGTTAAAGGTAACGTGTTATCAAACTACTTATACCCTTATCTTTCAGATACAGATATAGTTTTTATCTTGTTGTTATTTAGTTCCTATTTTTAGGCTGATATCTTAAGCTTAAGAATGTTCGAAATAGAAACTATAAATGTATTTATAAATTTAATTTTAGGTTAATCATAAAAATTCAAATTTTAGTCAAAATTTTAATATTATCTCGAATTTTAAAAAGTGGCGTTAAAATATTTTAACTTTTAAATTTTAAAAAAAATAGTCTAATGTTAATTTCTTCTATAATATTTGCCACATCATATATCGTATTTTTGTTACATAAATGTCATATATCGTATTTGTGTTATATATGAATTTTTTATTCAAAAACTAGTTTTTTTCAAAATAATATTGAAGAAAATAAGAAATATAGTTTTATTTGTTTATTAAGTTAAAAATATAGATTTCGATCCCAATTGAATTGATGTTTTCTCATTTTAATAATTTAAAAGAGTGGATCACGCTAAATGTATAAATAATATATTATAAATTAGTAAAACAATTTATTTTTTCTAGTTTGTTTGAAATGGAGGAAATCGTAATTGTTATTTTTTGGATACACATCGAGTAAATCTTCGAATTAATGCAATAGTATGTAAATCACGTCAATCGAGTATTTTGTAATAGGCAAATCTTATATGACAGGTTCGATCGAAAAAGCGTAAATAGGAAATTCGAGCACAGGACCTTTTGATCCTATATCTCTCACTCCACCAACTCAACCATCCATTAAGGGCCAATTTATTTACTCGAAATAAAGTAAGATGTAAGTTTGATAATTATTAAATAAATGACATTTTAGTTAAATAGTAATTTGAAATTTGATAGATATTAAACGAATTCAAAAGGTTTGAACTTTTTATTTAATAAAATATTATAAATTTAATAATTTTTAATTATTTAAAATATAAAACTAATTTGAATTTTTAACTTGTCTCTACTCTAATTCATTAAAATTTTTAGTTTAGTTTTTAATTTTTCAATTCTATTTATTTTAATAATATTCATTATTAAAACATATTTGTTTATTAATTATTTAGTTAGTCAAATAATTGGTTTTTATAAATTAAAATAAACTAGTTAATTTTTATTTAATAGTCTCCTTTTGTAATTAAACTTTAAAATTTTTAAATAATAAGTACGAATTTTTTCAATCATATTTTAAATTTTATAATTTTATTAAAATTTTTATAATTTTTTATCAATTTAACATCTATCTTTTAAATATTAAAAACACAAGAAGATAACGTAAGCCCTAGGCCACACGCATAAAGCTTCATTGTGCATTCCAACGTAGCTCCTTTAGAAATTAGAACACAGAAAAGAAAATTCACAAAATGCGTGCAGAAAGTAGAACAAAGAAAGACTAGTGAACCATATCTTGATGTGAAGAGTAACGATTGATTTCCCCAATACATCATTGATCATCCCCGGGAAAAAGCCAGTGAGGGGGATTCACGAACTGTTTACTTAGAACTGGACTGTTATTCATCGCTACATCTATCGAGAGGGCAACAGATGCGTTGACTGGCTAACGACCTATGTTGAATAGTTTGATATCGGACTCACACGCTTCGATACCACACCCTCTGGGTGCCTTCCTCTTCTTCTCGAGGATATGTCTGAGATTCGATTCCCGCTACTCGCTTTATAATTTGTGTTCTACTTTTCCTTTATTTAAAAAGAAAGAAAAAGCCATTGTCACCGTCTTCTGCCTTGCACACATCTCGTCGGGTGGGGTCACACTCAAAACGCGTTGTCCTGAGTCTTCACTGTTGAGCTGTAATGTCCTAAATTTGTTTCCCCATCATTACATTAAGTTTTGACATTTTTTATATATTTATAAACTGATTCTTAACCTTTCCAACCATTCACAGGGGGATGATTTATAAGAACATTTTAATTTTTTTACCATAATATTAGACTTATTCATATTTTAGACCTTATAATTATATTACAAAAATATCAAAATTTATTTAATTTTGTAATTTAATATTACAAAATTAAATAAGTAATATTAAATTTTTAATTTTTAATTTTTAACAAAAAATATTTTGACATTAAATTTTAGTTAATAAGACCGTTACGTTAGAATAATATTTTCATTGCGTGACTGTTATATATATTGTTTGTATTACGTATAATTTTTATTATTCAATATATTTAAAATATCAAACATTTTTTAAAAAATTATGAAGTAAAATACATGAAGGAATGTGTGATTATTTTACAATTTTTAGTATTTTTAATTTATCAAACTATTATTTAAATGTCGCTTATTAAAATTTGAGTTAATTTTTTATAATTAATCTTATTTTAATATCACTAAAAATATTTTTAATTAATGACTAAAAATTTTGAATAAATCATATTTACATGCAAACCGAAAAAGGAAATGGAGTTGAGGGTGAGACTGTCAAAGTTAAAGAGATTACTTTTAGTTGGAGCTTTTTCCTGGAAGGTGAGACTCTTGGGGAGGGATATGTACCAGATGAACCATTTTTTGATATAACATATATTACAAAATCAGAACTCATTATGGGGTATCTATTCTGTTCCATTTGATTTCAACCATATAAATGTGTAGGATCTATATGAAACTCATATAGGTCTCACATATTTATATAGCTGAGATCGCGTAAAATAAAATAGGCACACGTTGGGTAGAAAGAATCTCAAGTAATATATTACAGTGTTGTGAGTATGGGGAGTTCTTGTCTGGTTCGAGGGAGGTGGCTACTGCTTTTAATTTTCTTGGAGGAATCAATGGAAAAGAAGTGTGCGGTTTAGTGGGTCAGTTCCAAACTTAAAGGAAAGATGAGGAAAAACATAAGAAACTGACATCAAAGATGGAATTGCTTTTGTCTGTTTCTTTCTGGTATGAACAATTTTAGGGTCTCTCTGTTTATGGTTAGACATTAGAATATGAATGCTAAGAAAGACATTTGAAGGTTTCACTTTCTTTTCTTAAAAAATGCAACTATGGTTTCGTCGCGATCTACAAGGTTGTAATCTAGACCATCTTCGTATTATTTTATAAAGATGGTATATGTATATTTAAATAGGCACATACTATTACAAACTCGACCTTTTTTTATAAATATAAAGACTAATAACGTTATGAGGAAAATATTTTAAAAATTAGATAGAAAATTAAATTAAAAAAATAAGAAATTTAAGGTTTAAAAGGTTCACTTAATATTAAATCGTTATAAAACTTGTTATGATTGAATAAAATTAAATAATTTAAAATATGATCGAAAGAGATTGTCTTTATTTATAAAAAATTTAAAGTTTAATTAAAAAATTGTTAAATATAAGTTAATTGATTTATTTTAGTTTATAAGAACTTATTAATTTAAAAAAAATTGATTAATTAATAAACTGATTATTTTTTAATAATAAAAATTATTAAGATAAATCAAATAAAAAAGTTAAAAATCGAAAAAAATTAAAAAATTTTACGTTTAAACTGATTGGATGGATTGAGATTTGTAATTATTATTTGAGAGTAGATAGTGTTTAATATTTTTAATATTCACAAAATTAATTTTTAAAAGATATGAAATCTTAATTCAATTAAATTTTAAGTTGTTAATGGAATTTGACCAAGGCTGTAAGGATATATCAAATGCAAGAACACGAAGCTTCTCCATTTAAAGCTCCTGCCTTCTATGTTTGTTATGTTATTTATGTTGTTTACGACCGTTGACATGAGTCATGTCTTCGTGGTTTTATTATGGTCGGGTGAGAGAGAGAGAGAGAGAATTTATTACGACCGTTCATCTTGTTATATTAAATTTGATCTATATTTTTCAAATATGTAAAATTTATATAAATATGTGAATGAGATTTAATAATATATAAAAAAATATTATAATCGAAACAAAAAATCTGAACTGGAGAGAGGGTGGTTGATGCGAAGCTTCTAGGCTATGTCCAATAAGAGATTACAATTTTTTATTTTTGTTTTTATTTCAACGTCTCAACAAGATCATTACTTTACCTACAAAAATTGGACTTTTTGTTCAGACTTTTTAACATTACCGAGTGGACCTGAACTAGTTGGTGCCTGCATTACTTACTGTTGGAACTTGGAAGGTGTTTTGGCATAGAATGGGACCTGTCCTAGTTTGCACCTAAGTTGCTTTTGATTTATCGAGAAGATGCCGAAATGCCCAATTAAGACCAAACCGTGTCCTTAATTTGACTGTTAATTTGTTTATGTTCAAGGGCAATTAAGAATTTGGAAATTAAAAAAATGGGAATTAAACCAAAAAGTTTAGCTTTGTAACAATTAAGGTGAGGTCACCTCTTTATTCTTCAAGTTTTTTTAAATAAAAAATTATATAATCTTTATTTTTGCAGTGTGTGTTAAATTAAAGATTAATGCGTTTTCATTCTTAACTTACCAAAGTAAAAAAGAGTGACATAAACCTAACTATAAACGCAAAATCTTTATGTTAATAAGTCATTTTACGAATAAATAATTCAAAATTAAGTGATAAATTTAATTTAATTGAGGATTTTAAATTCAATGTATATTCCACAATTTACTAATTTTAAAATAACTATAATTCAACTTTTAAAAGTCTAATTTACCACTCTTTTGTTGGATGGTAAAAATAACTTGATTTAATTTAATATTATTTTGATAAAACGATCATATTTTATCCTTCTAAAAAATTAAAAATTAAAAAATTTGGATCCATCCGACCCAATTTATTATTAATACTACTTTGGTCTGGCTTAAGGCTGCATTTAAATCTGCGATATGGTGGGGATAAGTACTTATATATCACAGTTTTCAAACGCAATCATATATTTGAATCTGTTGGCAAAAGGTTGGAAAAAAGTGCGGTGCTACCGCAAAAATCGATAAGTAGAAAGAGGATTGCGGTAGGAAACCGCTTCTGCAGTAAAAATTCTACTTTCCATTAAGAACCTTCTAATAATTATTATTTTCTATTAGACCTCAACTAATAGAAAGTAAGTATCGTCTTCTTCGTTTTCTCTGGTTTTTCGTGTTTCTCGTCCTCTTGACCACTCGCCACCTCGCTCGTCTCTGTGTTTTTTATTATTTATAATTTTAAATTTATATCACTAATAATATATTTTAAATTATTTATACAACAATTAATAGTTTATTAAATCAATAAACTTTTTAATAACTTTATCTCTTGTCAACAACCGCAATCATAATTGCATTTGCCAAACATCTATTTTCATATTTCAGCAGTTACTAAAGCAACAATCCTAAATACATAAGTCATTTCAGTAAGTTATCAACCACCACCGTTCCCCAAACCAAGCCTAAGTAAGTTTGATTATTCATTTTATTGGACCTTAAGTAACATATTGAAAATGTATGGTGGTGATGTAGTTAACCGAATAACCAGTTTCCTCTGCCTTTCATGTGCTAACAAAATGTCTAATATTCACAGGAACAAAAGATAGGCAAGACAAGGCTTGGAAATTTAATAATCTAACTTCACTTATACTTTAATGCTAGGACAAAGGGATAAGCCTATACTCCTTACTAACTCTATACATTGAATAATAGTTATTCATGAAAATGTCTCCCTGATGTATTAATAACATCAAAAAGTTCTTATATATATAAATATAAGAATATATAATTAATAATTAAATTTAAGTAAAATAATATCATTTTAATTCAAAACAATATTACAATTTGTGAAAAATTAACTCTTTTTTTTTAATAGAGGAACCCGCAACCGCTATCATTTGGATGAGCACTAGGTAAACCTCTGAATTGACACAATAGCCTGCAAATCACGCCAATTAGGTACTCTGTACTAGGCAAGCCTTGTACGATAGACTCGATCGATAGAGTATAAATAGAAGATTCGAACACAAGACTTTTTGGTTTCGTACTCTCCACTCTACCAACTCGACCACCTCTTATGGGGCGACAAATTAACTATTGATCTCAAATCTGATTTAAAATTCAACTAATTCAAATTTTATACATTAATTTTGATTTAAATAAAATTGAATCTCACTCGAAATATTAATCATAATACGAATTTCAATTCAAATTAAATTTTAAATTAATAATAAATAAAATTTTTCAACATTTTTATCGTAATTATTGAAGTTCTTTGATTCTAATTAAGTAATTATTAAATTGCATATACAAATTAAAATTTTTTTAAAATTATTATGAAATTTTATTTGCTCTTTATAATTTTGAAATTGACCTAATAATTGTCATCATTAAACGCTTAAAATCTAAAGCTCAAAAACCTACTTGCAAGTTGAGATCGACATTGTCCTGGGCTCACAAAGTCGATAAGAGTACTTCACCTACTCTTGCTCTATGTAGTCGGATTTGGTTATGGGCCATGTTGGATTGTGTTATGGTCCGAGCCTTTAAGATGTACTTCAAACTTAATTTATAATTTAATCAAATTTAAAATAAATTAAATTGTAAATTTAAAATAGTATTATTTTAATTTTAAATATTTAAATAATTATATTAAAAATAATATTTTATTGAAAGTATCTAAACCATTTGTATTGAACTTTAAACTAATTATTTCATTTAAATTTAATTAAAAATTCAATTAAAGATAATTTATTTACTTTAAATAAGATGAGGCCTACGTCTCAGTTACTCCTATAGATCAATTTTGACGGTGCAAACGGGTCCACGTCAGAATTTGCTTCCCCCACGTTTGGATCCAATCACCGCCCGAGTGGATCTCACTCTCCTTTCAGGAACAACAAACCTAGGCAATAAATTTCCTCACCACGTGGCATGTAAGCGCGTTCTAGGCAACTTTATCCGATCAATAATTTCTCGTCAACGGTCAGGATCAAACTTTGATTCCCACACGCCAATACCCGATTCCCACTCCTTGAAGAAACAGGGCAAAACTGGGTATCAGCCCAGAGTTTTGAGGGTAATATAGGAAATATAACCAAATCTCTTTCTTCTCTGATAGGAGTTGCCTTACTTCGTCGATTGCTTTCTATGTGATTGCTTCTAAACTTATACGCAAAAAAAAGAAGAAAAAGTTTTCTCTGGATAAGCACATCCGTATCGATCAGGTACTACCTTTATCTTTTCTAATTGATGTTATGAAATGTTGTTAATATGTAAGTTTTGTATGTGTGTGTGTTTTTTTTTATAAATAATTTGAGAAGTTATGAAAGTTTGCATCTTTGGCTGGTGACTTGCTGTTTCTGTTCTGTGCGGGAAGTTCATTTATGAAACTGCGAATGGTTTTTGCTTAGGAGCTATTTGTTGAATTGGGTACGTCTACTTTGATGTTCTTCAGTTTTTGATTTATTTTCTTTGGTCTTAAGAGGTCGAGTATTCTTGAAGAATGTCTTTCTTTTCTTCATTTGTTTAGTGTTTTTCTTTATAGTTTTTTTTTTTCTAATCCAGCAGTAGATTTGATGCGGGAAGTAGAATTCATGAAAGATTTGTTTTTGGCGATTTTATCTGAAGCATACTAGATAGGTAGCCACTTTAGTGTGGTTGTATGTAAAATGGTGCAAAAGCTTCTTATTGGTTTGTTTTTTTGGTTAGATATGTCTGAGGGTGCTTGGTGATATTTTAGAAGTATGAATTTGAGTTTTAGGTTGGTGTTACAGTTGGGGAATTTATTTAGTAACAATGTTGTGGATGTTATTGTATCTTTAGTAGTTAAAACGGACCTTCTAGCTCCTACCATATCTTGCTTAGTGGCTGTAGAATGTAAATAGCAATTGCTAGTTGTAAGGAAGTCGGTGATACTTCTTGGCAACATCCAGGAAATTCACATTTTTCAAAGCCCTTAACATAAGAAATTTGTATTTTCTTTGTCTCAAGTAATAACTTGCTCATCAACTAGCTAAATGCTTTCTAAGTTTGTTCCCTCAAAATACGTGAAGATTGTGGTCTCACATTGTCAAAGTTTACCCCAACTTTTCTTCAATCGGATAACATTCCTCTTTATGTGGTCCTATTACTTGTTACTTTGTGCACTTGTTAGTTCGGTTCTTTGTCCGGAAGCACATTGGATATACTGTTTCTTTAAGGCCTTTTTCTTGAGGAATATATTAGTAGCCTTTGTAAAATGCGGCTGCTAGTCATATACCTCTATCTGATCAAGTGTGTTTTCTTGATCTTTATTGTAGAAGGGATGCATTTGGTTTTTTAGAAGATTTATGGACCTTTAGATTTTGATCAAAATGAAGTTCAATCTCTAATATTTATTTATCTCTTTAATTTTGTGCCATTTATGGTTAAATTTGTGTGGTTTCTACTCAGACTTGTATCTCTTTTGATAATTCACATGAAGCTAGAGTAGTGTGTAAATGATTTTTGGAAGGGTTTTGTTAATTTGTAGAAGTATAATAAGGGAAGTTGAAAATGGAGTTTAAACGAATGTTTTAGAACAGATGGCTAATTATTAAATAACAAGGTGGACATACTGATACACAAGTCTTTTAGGATTGAGGCACCATAACCGAATGTGTTTACCCCATTTAAATTGCTAAGTTGAAAAACAGGAGAAATAAATGAATTTTCTATTTGCAAAATTCAGGAACTCATGAAAATGAACTATATGTGTTGAAGTACATATATGTTAATATGTTCACATTCTTTGCCAAGTCCTCAACTTATTGGATAAGTGTAAATATGAAGAGGGCTGTTGTGTTTTTCTAGTTGTTGTGACCCTAGCTGCCGCTCTTGTACCCTGTATATTTGCTCACTCAATGTGGTAGTTTGTACGCTTACCCTATATATTTGCTTCCTCAATGAAGTAGTTTGTACGCTTGCCTACCAATTTCTTCTACAATATGTTTGACACATTCGTATTTAACCAGGACCTGCATTTTATAGGACTTCTAGGAAAATCTAGTTCATCCCAAATTAAACTGTCGAAGGTTGGATAATATGTTTTGACCTTGCATGTTTGTATGTTAAAGAAACTTAGAGAAGTGATTCCGCCAAGTTTTGGAATATAAAGTGTTGGAAGAATATTTTCAATTTTATTACTTTATTTGTTTCATTATTTGCTCAATAGTTTATTTCCTAAAATATTGTTTTATCTTTTCCATTTCTGGTCCCTATTTTCATGGGATCTTATTTATTTCTTTCTAGGCAATAATCAAGTGATTGAACAACAGAACAATTGCTTATCTTTCCTAAATGTATTTCTATCATTTATGAGAAATAACATACAAAAATTATCCTCCAATTTGTTCATGGTATCAGAGCTTTGAACGCAGAGGAGGATGGTCTCGTTTGGGACGATAGGAGCGTGGCATGTCAAGGCAGGGGAAAATTCTGCCACTGGCCTGTCAGGCGACGCTCCACCAGGATCGATCCCAGAAACGTCGAGCACCCTCGTCCTCTTCTCAAAACAACATTGACACGCAGCTGTCGGTGGTAACCAACCATCGACTGAATAGGAACAACTATTTACAGTGGTCCCATAGCATGCTTATTTCGTACGACGAAGAGGGAAGGATAAATATCTCACAGCCGAGTCACCAGCTGCGTTTGATTCAAAATATGAGGCGTGGATGATCGAAAATAACTAGGTAATGAGTTGGTTGGTTAATTCCATGACTCTCGAAGTTGGTGAGCAATTTGTCCTTGCAACCTCTGCAAAAGAAATATGGGAGAATGCCAAAATGATGTATGCCACTATAGAAAATATCGTTGCTTTGTTTCAGATCAAAGGAATAAAAATCCCTCCGAATCTTTTGTCATAGCTGTCAAAGGAACAAATGGGCCAGAATCTAAGAAAAAACAAGATAAGCCTTGGTGTGACAATTGTTAAAAGGTGGACATACCAAGGACACATACTAAAATTGACTTGAGGTTGCTAGATCTATTATGCTCACAACAAATGTTCCAAATCATTTTTGGGGGGATGCTATTCTCACTTCTGCTTATTTAATAAATAGAATGCCATCAAAAGTTTTGGGGTTTCATACACCTTTACAAAAATTGCTTGAGATTTATCCCTCGGTTCCCTTTGTTAATACTCTACCTCAAAAGATTTTTGGTTGTATTGCCTTTGTGCATAATTACCATCGTAGCAAACTTGAACCTAGGGCACATAAGTGTATTTTCTTGGGTTATTCTTCTACTAAAAAAGGTTAGAAGTGTTTCTCTGCTACTCTAAAGCATTATTTTGTTACTTTGGATGTGACCTTCTTTGAAACGTAAGCCTATTGTCCAAAAATACCCATTCAGGGGGAGAGAAGTGAGAGTGAATGTTCCTTTTGGGAAGTGATGGCTCACCGGACACACTACACCAAGAAATTCTACCTTCTACACCTAGCCATGACTTAACCAGACCTATAAAGGACTCTGATTCTCCTAAAAACACCACTGTGTTTGCCTAGTCTTAATCAAAACCAAACCTGATTCTTATGAAACCATCTCTGAAATACACAATTTTGATAACATCAGACCTGAGATACCGGATCCTAACACCACCATTCTCATTTAAGCTACTAATATAGTCGGTTCCAGTCACAAACCTAACCAGAATTGCACAGAAAACAATGAATGTGATAAAGAGAAGGATACTAAAATTAGGGTAGACAGACAGGAAGACAAAAATCTTGAGGTGCCAACATGGTTTTACTCAAGGAGGACAGGCAAACAGCAGGCACGATGTGAAGCAAAACTAGAAAAATCCATCATACTTCCCAAGCAAGGCCAGGAATAAGAGCCTACTGCAAATTCTGAAGAGTGAGGATGGCCAATAGCTCTAAGGAAGGGAGTAAGATCTTGTACAAACCATCCAATCAGCAATTTTGTTTCTTATAACAAGTTATCACCACATTTTAAGGCTTTTGTGACTCAATTATCTACTTAAAAATTACCTAAAATTTTCTAGGAAGTAGTGAAGGGTCCTAAGTGGAGAGAAGCTATAGATGATGAGCTGAATACACCCGAGAAGAACCAGACCTGGGTAGTAATAGATTTACCATAGGGAAAAATGGTGGTTGGCTGTAAATGGGTGTTCACCATCAAATATAATCCTAATGGAAGTATTAACCGGTACAAAGCAAGACTTGTAGCTAGAGGTTTCACACAGACGCTGGGATTGACCACCAGGAGACTTTGCACCTGTAGCTAAACTCAATACTCTTAAGATTCTATTATCAATAGCTGCAAATCTTAATTGGCCATTATATCAATTAGATGTAAAAAATGCCTTCCTCAATGATGATCTTAAAGAAGAGGTATACATGAAAATACCTTCGGGACTAAAAGAAGCTACACATCCTCAGAGGGTATGCAAGCTCAGAACATCACTCTACGGCCTGAAACAATCACCTCAGGCCTGGTTTGATAAATTTGCAAAGGCAATGAAGAAACTTGGCTATTACCAATGTCAAACTGATCACACGTATTTGTTCGACAGCTGACTAGTTGGAAAATGACTATTCTTATTGTTTATATTGATGATATTGTTATTACAAGTGATTGGGAAGGCATGAAGGAGCTAAAAGGTGCTTTGGCCCGAAGATTCGAAGTTAAGGATATGGGCTATTTGAGATACTTTTTGGGGATGGAGGTGGCCAGATCTAGTGAGGGCATTTTAGTATCCCAGAAGAAGTATACACTTTGACCTTTTACAGGAAACTAGGATGATAGGGTCAAAGCCTACTGAGGGACATTTGGAATGAACTTATAAATTGAGTCTTAAAGAAAAAGGCACACTAGTGGATGCAGGGAGATATCCAAGATTAGTTGGAAAATTGATCTATTTGTCTCACACTCGACTAGAAATTAGTTTTTTTGTGAGTGTGGTTAGACAGTTTATGAGCAACCCTGAACAGGAACATATGGATGCAGTACTTAGAATCTTGAAGTATTTGAAAATGACTCCTAGAAAAGGATTATTCTTCAAGAAAAGCGAGACAAGGAGTATTGAAGTATTCACAAATGCTGATTGAGTTGGATTAGTGACTGATAGGAGGTTTACAACAAGTTATTGTAACTTTGTGTGGGGTAAATTGGTAACTTGGAGAATTAAAAAACAACTAGTGGTTGCCAGAAGTGGTGCAAAGGTTGAGTATAGAGCACTAGCATTGGGAATTTGTGAAGGAATATGGATTAAAAAACTTTTGGCAGAACTTCAGATCAAAGTAGAGCCTGAGATGAGGGTGCGGTGTGACAACCTATAATTATTGGGATTGCAAAGAATCCTATTTATCATGATAGAACTAAACATGTGGAGATAGATCGTCATTTCATAAAGGAGAAAGTAGATTCTAGTTTGATTGATCTAGCTCACATTCTCACTAGCAAACAAGTTGCAGATGTTTTCACAAAAGCACTTACTAGAGTCAGATTTGAAGAGTTAAGTAGCAACCTGGGAATGATCAACATCTATTTACCAACTTGAGGGGGAGTGTTGGAAGAACATTTTCAGTTTTATTACTTTATTTGTTTCCTTATTTGCTCAATAGTTTATTTCCTAAAATATCGTTTTATCTTTTCCATTTCTAGTCCCTATTTTTATGGGATCTTATTTACTTCTTTCTAGGCAATAATCAAGGGATTGAATAGCATAACAGTTGCTTATCTTCCTTATATGTATTTCTGTCATTTATGAGAAATAACATACATAAATTATCCTCCAATTCGTTCATAAAATTTTTGAAAGATAACGTTCTATTTTTATTCTTGTGAATCAGTGCGTCATATTCTGTTTAACTTTTATAAACTGTAATAATGACAAGTTCTAATTGTTGCTTGCACTGTATTTTGCATCATGTAATTGGAAGTTGGGAACATATTGACAAGTCAAGTACTCCATTTGTCAATTAGGACCATTGAAATTCCTTTGACATTATTAATTTAAATCTTTCTCATTTTTAATTTCCAAAAACTCATGCTTTATATTGGTGATTTTTGATAGGAATTTGTCTGCTTTTTTCATTTCATTGTGATTTTCTTTGTTGAAATCCTTTTAAATTTCTTTAGTTGTTGGTTTAGCAGCTTTGCGTTTTTGCTTTAAGTTGTCATGTTCTTTTCTTTTTTCCCTTTCGGTAAATTCTACTGATCTTCACCCCATTAATTTGCAGATAGATCATTAATATTTTTCCTTCTTTCCGCTGCCCCAGGCCTCTTTCTTGACTAATCATTGATATTTTCCCATGCTAGTGTTCTTTTTTGCCATTTCAAATTTCACTAATATTTCTTCAGTTTCACCAGTTGTAGGTGTTTTTATATCCATTATTGACGTTAAGCTTGTGATACTGTCATATTAAAGGGGACAGGAAACTGATAATGGATCTGAATCCTATAAAGGATGCTTTTGATCGTGTTGCAAAAAGGCAAAAGCTTTTGTCTTCTACGACCCAAGAAATGATAGACCATACAATGCAGGAAATTGAGAAGGCATTGGAAATGTTACATTCAGAGCACCCTAGCTCTGAATTTGACTACAAATCTGTACTTGGTGAGCTTAAGAAAAAGTTGCAAGGGATTGCCCCTCTGAGTCAACTGGAAAATACACAGAAGGAACTTAATTTAGCCCTGAGCAAGTATCCAAAGATACTTGAGAAATCCTTTCACCCTGATATAGCAAAAGCTTACAGAAATGTTGAGTTTGACAGCCAGACCGTTAAACAAATAATTGCATGTCACTTCTATCGGCAAGGCCTCTTTGATGTCGGTGACTGCTTTGTAAATGAGGCCAAGGAACCACAATGTGCTGTCCAAATGAGGTCCCTTTTCTCAGAAATGTACCTGATACTTGAAGCTTTGAAGAATAGAGATCTAGAACCTGCGCTAAATTGGGCTGCTGCCAACTCTGAAAAGCTTAAAGAAAATGGATCAGACCTTCAACTGCAACTTCATCGGCTACATTTTGTGGAATTACTGCAGAGTAGAAGCAAGGATGAAGCTATCACGTACGTTAGAACTCACGTTGCCTCCATTGACTTGAGTGAAATCCAGAAACTAATGGGTTGTCTCCTGTGGGCGGGAAGGCTTGATCAATCCATGTACTCCCAGCTATTATCATCATCTAATTGGAATGCAGTGGCTGATGAACTAACAAAGCAATACTGCTATCTTATAGGCCAGTCCTTTGAGAGCTCGTTGAGCGTGACTATAGCAGCAGGGTTTCAGGGTTTACCACCCTTGTTGAAGTTTATGACTGTGATGGCAGGAAAGAAGCAGGAATGGCAAACGATGAAGCACCTTCCTGTACCAGTGGAGTTGGGCTCGGAGTTTCAGTTCCATTCTATCTTCATATGTCCAGTGTCCAAGGAACAATCCACGGATGAGAACCCTCCTATGTTGATGTCTTGCGGTCATGTTCTGTGCAAGCAATCTATCAATAAGATGTCAAAGAATAGCTCAAAATCTTTCAAGTGCCCTTACTGTCCATCTGACATTGATGCAACACAGTGTAAGCAAATACATATCTGATATGTATCCTCACCTGTAAATTGGGTCGTGTATCTAAGCTAATGTATTTATCCCCAAACTGTAAGGAATGGATGACGTTGAAAACTGTTGGATGTACTGTGTAGCAAAAAGGGGTGTAGTAGTGATGTAATGGCAAAGCTGAGTCTGTCCTGTACTGTTCCATAATGCAATTGTTGTAAATAAACATTCTTTCCACTTCTATCTGGAGAAAAGAAAACTGAAATTCGCAGATTATATACAAAGGTTAGGACATGTTAGGAAAGAAGTTCACACACGAAATTGTTAGGATTGGGCTGATAGCTTGTTGGCTATGGTGGTCTAACCAGTAAAAGCTCTCTCTTGTGCCTTTAAATACAAAGGTCTCAGCTTTTCTACAAATTCCCAAAGCCCACACACACGATGAATAAATCCTTATTGGGATTCGAATAAATGGTGCCTGTAGTATTATTGCATTGTTCAGTTTCCTTCTTCTTCTTCTTCTAAACTCACGTATAAAAAGGAAACAAAAGAAAGAACATTTAAAGGAAATGAAACTCATCAATGTCAGTGAAAAGCTTCTCAAAGGTGTGTGCAATTCAAGGAAAGCAACAGTAACCCCCCAAAAGTGAAATAAAGAGGTTGCTAAGGACCTTTTTAAACCTCAAAGTTAAGGTCAGTGTCATCCCTTTTCACATCTACTTCTCCCACACTTAGGCTCGTAAAAGAGTAAAAGCCTAAAAGGCCTTTCCTTTATCTAACTCACTCAAGATATATACAACAGATAAAAAGCAAAAACACGTTTAATCACGAATCTGAACGAAACCAATCTTGACAAAAAATTGCAAAGTTGGTTGGTAGGCATCTGATGATGAGCAAAAAGAGGAGTCGATTGTAACAATTTCCATCTCACCTTAACAGCTATGCAAGGGCTTAAAAGTATTGACGAGTCCATTTTTAAAAACTATTCAGATATGTCCTTTCTTTAGGCTATTGGTTCTTTTTGTATGTAGGATTTAGGACTAGACATGATGATGTCTGACAGAATCGTGTAGTAGTTTTGTAAACTTTTAGATTTTGCGCAATTGTTTATGGTAAAATTAAAAATTAGAAAAATTAAATGCACCCGAATAAGCCAATATTGATATTTGTTAACGTAATTCGACACATTTTGTTTATATTTACAGAGCCCTTATTCAGCTTAATTCTTTCACTAACAAAAAATTAGAAAAATTAAATGCACAAGTATAAGTCAATATTTATATTTGTTAGCGTAGTTCGACACACCTTACTTACGTTTATGGGGACCTTATTTAATTTAATTCTTTCACTAACAACAATAATTTTATATAAGGTTTTACTGAGCCGATATAACCCAACCCTTAACACTATCTCTCGGCCTCATTACCTGTGAAAGAATTTTATATCTAATAACACGACCGACTTATGTTAATCTCAACTAAGGATTTTTCTCAATAATCTTTTGAAACAAAAACAACGAATAAATTACTCAAGTGATTAAACAAATAACTCAATACTCAAGAAGACAATTGACAAAAAAAACAATTAATAATTTCCTGCACAATCACGAAACTAAGAGGAGCTGAATAATCACGCAAGTATTATCACTAGACTTCCAGTTCACGCACACTATCCTTCAGCCCACAATGATGCCTTTCAAACACAAAGGTTTAAGCCCACAATAATATATCTCCGATTATGCCCTAATATTATGAACACTAAAAGCCATATGATATGCCCATTCACCAAACCATTAAAGCTAAACGGTTAACAAATGACTCACGTATTTATATAGCAAAAATCATATTGCGCATAGCCCATCAGTTAAACACCCAACCAAAATCTTCACCAAGTAAATAATGTTTTAAGTGGAAGAGTTGGGTCACGCAGGTATCAATACACCTTCGGCTATCTTCAATTTTCTTCACACTTGGTAATATCACACACCATCCTCACTTAATGCAGAAAAATATTTATATAAAAAACAACACACTTTTTTTCTTCCATTCACCATTAAAACTCACCAGAAAAATCTCACCAAAACACTCGCAAGATAGACTTTATTTGTGCAATAACGCTATTCAAGAATTCAATTCAAGTAAGACTTTTTTATTTATATTTTTAATCATTATCTTGAATATCCAATAATAAAAAAGTCAAAATTAAATAATAAGACATATCCTAACAATATCCACACACAATGCAACCAAACATCTTTAGAAAATTACTTTATAATTTAAATTTAAATAATCTATCATCTCTAAGTTTAATATATTTTTAAGTTAATAGAAAAGTCACGGTAGAAGCTGCGAGTTTGAGCCCTGTTAGGAATCATACAGTGCTAAGGATAATATTTCTAAATGAGAGCTCTTTTAATTCAAGGAAGTTCAAAATTAAAAATATTAACAGATAAAGATCTTTTTAAATCAACAAACACGTTAAAAACAAGATATATAGGTTAGACAACTTCTTAAGGGCATCCTGTAAACTCATTTATGGTGTCTCTCTTATGATTTTGGGGTTTATTTTGGCTAGTGGATTTGAACAAGTGGGACTCGTCACTCACTCTCTCTTTGTTTAGTATAATTCTGTGTCTTTACCAATATTGGATTTGGCACTCGCTAGTGCGCTACACATTAGAGGCGCAACAAGAGAACATGTTTCAATCATAATCATGTCTACATTACTAACAAAAAGAACTAAAGTTAACACTTGCTTCTATATTTATTGCTTCATGCTTCAATACATGTCCCAATCAATTGTCTCGTTGACTTACTCTATTCTAACCCTATTCTATTAAATCTTATCTATACATTTATGTAAGTTCTACATAAATATATAAATGAGATTTAATAGAACATAATAGGAACATCATAACCTGTACAAGAGATCTGAACTAATAAATTGTATAAATTAAAAAATTATAAAAAACTCACATGCTAGACTTGGACTATATTACTCCGGGTCCAATTTCAAAGACTCGAACTCAAACCCGAACTCGGATAATTAAGACTCACCATATCAACAAATAGTGACAAGAGAGGGATTGTTACTTGTGAGTCTTAGGGACATTTTGATTTTGGCAGTAACCCATCAATTATAACCTAAACTAAACATTCAATTTGTCCTTCTCATCACCAAATATTCACCTACTACTACTAGACCGGAGGAAAAATCTTGACTGGCTTAATCAGATGTGGTGTGGGTTCCTATCATATCACCATCTGAATTTTTTATCTGGAAAGGGCCTTGCCGTCCGCTACTGCTTGTCGCTATTATGCACCTGGCTCCACTCAATCATTCCTAATTTTTCTCGTAAACAAATATATTCTATAAAACTTTTTCATATTATATATTATCTCTGTATTCCAAATTACAAAAAAAATAAAAAAAGAAAAATAAACTCAAAATCTGGCGTTCTCAAAGCCGTGTAAATCGCTGACCCTGTTCATATGCTTCTTCATTATTGCCACTTTAGCCAACCTCTCGGCGGCTCGCCACGCAGACGTCGGAGTAAGCGGCTCCACCTTTTCCTCCACCTGTTGACCAGTTCTGTGCCGTTGACTCTGCTGCCGCCGTCGCTGCACCTCCGCTAGCTCCGCCTCCAAGCGGCGCAGATACTCCCCTTCCGAGCCATCGCCGCTCTGCATCAACAAAGCTCGAGCCGATGACAGCAAATGAGAAGCTCCCGATAAATCACCATGAACCAATAATCGCCGAGTTTCGGCTATGGCTCGTGTGCTGACGTGTAGGTTCCTCAACCGCTGGATGTTGGGCAAAGACGATCGAACAGCTTGAGCACGAGGCACCAATAAGGCCAGCTCTTTAGACAAGATTGGTTCCTGCGATGACGGGTCTTTGAACGACGACCGTACGGACAAGACCTGTTGGGACCCACTAGCCGAAGCCGCAACTTTCAGTTCCACCAGTAGTTCTCTCTCTTCCTCGGCGTGGAGATCTCCAACCCGTACCGAGTCGCGGTCGAACACGCAGGGTCGACCTGTTGAGGAATAAACCGCTGGGATATCGGCTGCTGTTGGACCGGTACGTGCAAACCCGAGTTGGAGCTTGAGATCCTGAACCACTACGCTTACCAATCCACGTATGCGTTTGACTAAAGCATCTTCAGATGGCGCGTGAATTCCACCAAAGGTTATCGTGTGCGTGGGGATTTCCAAGGGGGAGTAGCGCGATGATGACACGGACATAGACGAACGGTTCTGATTACTGGAGAAGACCATGATTGTAGAAACTGGATGCTTCTCTCGGCGATCTTCAATCACTTTCGCCGCCTTTTTTAGCGCGTCGCTCACGCTCATACCTTGGCCGTTAATTCCAACCGCCTCCACGATTCTACGGGCCGCTCTCCTTCCACTGGCCGTCATCCTCCGTAACGGCAACAGCCGTTTGGAGCTCGCGGAGAACACGACGATCGACAAACGATCGTTGGACCTTAAGGTGGAAATCACCGATCTCATGAGGCGTTTCATCATCTGAGACTTAAGACCGCACATAGCTTCGCTAACATCAAGCACCGTGACCAAATCGATCGGAGCTCGCCGGAATGCCGGTGGCGCTCTAACTTTGAGAACCACCGCGTGAGTCTGGTGGCTCCTCCCGACCGCCACAATGGCAGATTCCGGCAACAGAGAGACTTCAATGGGATGATTGACTGTGACTGGACTTGCAGCTACTTTCCGTGGAGTTGGACTAGGGTTCACAAAGAAGCCTTTGAAACGAAGCTCGTCGTCTTCCTTTTCTTCGACGTCGTTTTCTTGCTCTTCTAATTCAGGTATGGTATTAAAGACAGAAGGTGAGACTAAAGGCTCGTCGTCGTTATACACTCTTAAGCTCTTAGCCATAACACTAACATCCTTCACCTTGAGCTTGTTCTCTTCCTTCCCGGAGAACAATGGCAGCTCTTTCCACGTGGCGCTGCAAACTGGGCAGGTTAAGATCTTGAAATGGGCAGCGACGCAATGGAAATGAAACGCGTGGCTGCATTCCGCCGTGAAAATGGCAGTTCCTTGGCCGCTTCTGACGCTCTGCGAGCAAACTCCGCATCGAGTAGTTAATTTGGAGAGGCGAAGAGCGGCTGCTTTGAAGAATGGGAAGCTCGAAGGCGATGATGGGTTTGAGAAATTAAACAACCTGGGGCTATTGCTGGTGTTGGTGGGGGTGGTTTTGCATTGGAGTTTAGGGCTACTGTTTGGCACCGAGGCGGTGGTCCGACAACGGAATCTTGGGCTTGACACGGGTTGAGATTGTAAGCGAGGCGTTGATGGGTTGGAAAAAAATCCAAACTTGGAGATGATTCGAGGACTGTTTGTGTTTGCTGTTTTGTTCTTCTTGGTGTTGGATTTTTGTTGTGGAGGCTTTTCACCGAAGAATGTGGCGTCTTTCTCTTTAGGAATGGACGTGCAAAACGCTCTTCTCCAACCAGTAACCATCGTCAAGAAACAGAACACAACTCAAACCCTGATCTTCGTTAAGGAAAGGATTTGATTGAGAAAGGTAATGAACATGGGACGACAGGAATGAAGTGAAGGAGTAGAAGTAGTTTGAACTGAAGAGAGACAAAAGAGAGAGACGATTATCTTAACGTTGCTCTTTCTTTGGTATCCAAAAGATTTTCTTTATTCTTTATAGTAGGAAGCAAGCAAAGAATGGTGAAACTTTTTCTAAACTTAAAGCTTCTTTAGTTTTGGGATTTGCAACTGTAACTGGCAACTGTAAGTTGGTACCTACAGTAAAATAGTCAACGACTTTGGGTAACACGAAGAAGAAGAAGAAGACACTAACAGTCTTGACACCAAGATAACTCACACCGACCCTTTACCTGGAAAAATGTCAAAATTCACAGCTGATGAAGAAAAGGGATGCTTTGCTTTGAAACTCACACTTTCACAGATACAACTTCTTTTGTTTTAGCGATTAAACCTATTTGGACATGAGAATTTTATGGATAGTTGGCTCCAATACATTCACTGAAACTGATCTTATCCTTTATTTTCTGGTGGGGTACTTTCTTTTCTGATAAATTGAAGCTCTTGGCTTTACTTTAGGAAGGCATAACAGTGCTTTTTCATGGTGTTTTTCTCAATCGTATTTTTGGGTACAAAATGAATTTTTGTTCTGCAATCCCTAGGCAACAGAAAGTTTAATGAGTATCAGAGCAGGAATGGAGTAATTGTATGTGTATGATTAATGATTATACATTGTCAGTTCGTGATAGGGAGTCAGTATCAAGGTGTCTCATTTATTGCTACTCATTGCTGTAGTGTCTTCATTCTGTATTGAACCCTTCTTCTCAATACATGCCGTTTTAAGTTATTCTGAATCCCTTCATTCTACTTATCTTTCTATTAAATTAGAATGTCACCAAACTTATATTCAAACATTAGAAGTCAGAAATTCAAATCTCAACCAATACTTCACTTAATTGGTTAATATTTTATTTAAAATATGCATTTTTTTGAATAATTATAAATTCTTAGTTATTGCCTCGAAATGCTCAAGTAGAACAGTCATATCACTACGGTGAATGTGCAAAAACAAAAATCATAAAGATTGGGCCAAAAGCTCATTAATTGGGTGCAAACTTAGAGGGAGCTTGTATAACTTTTGTTTTTCTTCATTTCACCTTTTATATTCTCAAGGTGAGGCTATGTCTAAATGTCACTATGTGTACAAACTTAACTTGGTACCGGTTAAGGAGGTAAAGTAAATTAAATGTAATTGTTAATTAGGTATCTCATGTGGCACGTGGCACGTGCCACGTGATACTTTCTTTTAGCAATGCATGTGTTGTGGGATTAAATAAGTGAATTTGTACCAAAAAAATAAAAAAATTAGAGGTTTAAATTTGAGTTATCAGAATAGAGAAATTTGTTTGATCAGTACTTTATTTTTTAAAAGTTGACTCAGTGCAAGCGAGAATTAGTCTGAATGTTAATGAATTAAAAGCGTCTTCTCATAATTAGGAGCTTCTTAAAACACAGCGTGAGTTAACTAAAAAAAATTGAATTTGTACCAAAAAAATTAAAAATTAAAATAAAAGAGAGAGTAAAGTAAACTACAAAATTTAGAACCGAAAGGGTTTTTGTTTAGTTTTAGACCAACGAGGTATAATCTTGTTCCAATTACTCTCACGTGACATTGACCCTCACATGCCCATATTATTTGAAAATAAAAATAATTTCTTTAATTAATGCACAAAAAGTTGTACTTATAAATTAATCTGCATATATTTGAAATTCTCTTTTCTTTTCTACTTAATAATAAAAAACACATAGTCGTAATCCTATATGATGTTATCATCGACGTAAACGTTAACACTTAGTTGAAATTTTGCTGAGGTTTAAAGTCTTGTATTTAATCAGATTGAGTTAAAAATTTTAATAATTTTTATTCATATATGTTACTAATAAACTATTCAATAAATCAAAAATAAAACTGATTTACATAAATTTATTTAATATCAATTATTTGTTTCATTACATTTATGTAAAATTCATATAAATGTGTGAAAAAATTAAGTAGCACATGTTTGAAACTCTTGTTGAAAACTCCATCAAATCTTCAGATTCAGTTATTCTATTTTAACTATATTTTATTAAATCTTATCCGTATATTTATGTAGATATTTTATTCTATTAAATTTTATCTATATATTTATGTAGTATTTATATAGAGTCTACATAAATATATATATAAGATTTAATAAAATATAATAAAAATAACCCATTAAACAGACAGTGGGTCGAACCTCAAAATAAGATGAAGTGCACCAATAATTCATGAATATCTGTACATTGTACCCATTAGCTCCTGTGAAGACTACAAAAAGAAAAAGGTTCCTACTTGACCTGTCGAGTCAGTACCATAGTAGAGAAACTAGACCTCGTAAGTTCATGTTCAATAATACTTGGATCATATCTCCTTTTTTGCTTACAGTATTTTTATCATTTCTATTAAATTTTATAGACATATTTATATAAATTATATATAAATATATAGATAAAATTTAATAAAACAGATTTAGAAAGACTAGATGTAAATAATACCCACTTTGAATATGATCTATCTGTTCCTGTAATACAAAACTCTCAATTTCTACTTATCGTGTAATACAAAACTCTCAATTTCTACTTATTCAGATAACTCTTTCTGATTTTGATGATTTAAAGGAATAAAGATATAATACTAAATTTATTTCTAAATTTTTTATTATTTGATAATTATTTTTTAGGTTTGATGAGTTGGAAGATAGTAAATTAAAAAAATAAAAGAGAAGGCCTCTTAATAAATTTCTATAACGTCATGGAAAATGAAAGATGAGTCTTTGGTTGTTGGTCGAGTGGTTGCCATTATTGGGGCACATGATCTCACCTATAGTTCATAGAATCTCCTCAATATCATACGCAATTTAATCTTTAGTCGTGCCAAACTTATACAAAAGGACATTCGAACTGACTCTGAAACGACCATCCATGAAAGCCAAAGCTGAAGATGGGGTTGCAGCAAAAACGCGTGGAGTTCTGGGACAAGAACACGAAAGCTGAAAATGTATTGACAGGCAAACACATAGAGTCCATCCAAATCCAATGCTCATGCATGCTTTTCTGTGAATGTGGTTTGACAGGAACACGAACACATTTCAAGTTTCATAGCCATTTGTTTCTCTCTTTTTTTTTCTTTTATTATATTAGATATCTCAATTTAGTAACGTTTACACTTATGCGCACAAATAGTCGTTATATACTTGATTAGTCAACTACTAATTGATAGCTCGCTCTGCTCAACATCATATTTTCAGCAACTCTCGAGATCTTTAGTAGCTTCAATTCCTACACTTTAGCTAAAAACAAGACGTCCATAATTGATCCGATCAGGGAACTTTGCCCAGAAAGTTAAAGGATCATCAATAAAGAAAATTTTCTATTTCTCCTCCTTTTGTTTGACTCGAATTTAAAACCTCTTGTAAGAAAGAGCCTTAAGTGAGGAGTTTATACTATTTAAGTAATTCTTCGTTTTTAATTTGTTTCAATTAAGGGAGGAAAACCAATTACAATTCTTACATTTTTTATTTGTAAATAATGCTGATTGTTTTTGGGTTTTACTCATTTTAAAAATAATATAATTATTTAATCTTCCCCCCCCC
>JAOQMS010000180.1:2714068-2730322 GCA_027563885.1 Erythroxylum longipes | reverse complement strand
ATGCACGGGTGACAAATTAATGCCCTTAAAATGTTTTTAAAAAATTATGCCCTCGTAAGTCATTTTACACATCAACAGCTAATATTAAACAGCTAATTTTACCAAACATATCTAACAAACAGCTAATACAATCCGTTGGTCAAATCAGCTGATAGAATCAGCTGTCAGCTAACAGCTAATAGAATCAGCTAACAGCTAATGTAACCAGTTGATTGCCAAACAAGGCCAAAATGTGTAAGAAAAAATATGTGCGTAAGATGCAACTATGTAGACAGAAATGCTTGTATTGGGCAGAGCAAATAAAAGATGCACGAAAAAGAGAAAATGAGTAGTTGTACGACAGTGGAAGCAGAGAAATGAGCAAATTTGTTACAATCGAAGCAGTGAAATTAAGCACATGCGTGACACTTATATATAACAAAAACAATGCATACGTTAGCAATAGGAATTAAGAGCTTTTAAAGCAAAATGGAATGTTGGAGCATAATAACATAATAAACGTTATTAGAGTTATTGGGATAATAAAGTTGATAATATAACGTTATTAGTAACTGAAAATACATGAATGAGTCAAATTTTGGAACAACGACACTAACAGTGGGAGATCCATATATCTCACAGCTTGAACTCAGGACGTTGGATGGTTCAAAATACTTGCAGGGAAATTCCACACTTGTTCTGAATTTGATCGCCAGAATCGATGTCGGGAATGGTGGAGATGACATAAGGTTTGTATTTACCAATTCTCAGGTACCCTGACAAAGCTTCAAATCTGAAGGTTTTGGTATGGTTAGACATTACCTTTACTTTGGATTTACCCATTTTCAGGTACCCAGATGACAAAAACCACAGAATTTGGAGGAGTCCTGATCCTGAAACACTTTCTCCATCAGCATTAGTTCTCTCCTCTCCAGCATATGTTCCTGACAGACCAGTTCCTTCAAAAGTTCTCCAAACAGCACTCTACCGCACAGACAGATTGGAGTTACAGCACGATGGCCTTGACATAGGGCAGCACAACTATCTTATTTTCCTTTATTTTTATGAACCGAGTAACTCCGTCAAAAAAGGCCAAAGGGTGTTCGACATCTACATTAACAATGTGATCAGGCTCGATGGATTTGATATATTGGCTAATGGATCAAACTATGAAGAAGTTTCCCTCAATGTCACAGCAACAGGTTCCTTAAACTTGACCTTGGCAAGGGTACATGGATCCGACCTTGGACCTATTTTAAATGCCTACGAGATCCTGCAAGAGAACACTTGGATTCAAGGAACTAACCAACAAGATGGTAAGTCCCCTAGATTCTGATACGAAATTTCCACCGGAAAAGGCAGAGTCTTGCTTATTGGTGCTTCGTTTCGATACTTAAACGTTTAATCTTGATTTCTAGTGGATGTGATGGAGAAGGTGGGAAGTGAACTGCTGCAACAGAACGAGTACATTAAAACATCAAACCTTTGGTTCGGAGATGCATGTCTTCCAACTTCTTGGAAAGGCCTGAAATGTAGTAACACTACTGGATCTTATGCCATCTCTAAGCTGTAAGTTCATTTATTCTTCTTCAAGGAGATTATCCTGTCACTGAACTGGAGTTATTTCTGTACATTCAGTTTCTGTCATTCATTCTTTTCAGGGATATTTCTGCGAGTAATCTCGTTGGAACAATTCCTGCAAGCATTTCTCAGCTGCCTCACCTACAGGAATTGTAGGGCTGATTATGGTTTCTTTTTATACAATTTTCGAATTGTCACCAATGTTTTTCTTTTAGAAGACGACTTTAAATTCTCCTGTTGCTTACTATGTTGAAGGAACCTTAGCACCAACGACTTCACTAACAAGATCCCGCCATTCCCAGCTTCCTCCATGTTGAAAACTGTGTAATCTTCTTGCTTTCATCTGTGATTTGATCAACTATAATGACTGATCTTGTGCCAATGTATGATATATTTAAACTTTGAGGATATAAATCTTAGGTGGAAATTACAAGCAGATACATAAACTCATAAAATGATTGTAATCAGAAAATGCCACTTCTCGAAGCCTACTAATCAGGCATTACATGATGGTATTTGGAAGTTTTGAACTTGACAAGATGCTCGATTTTCATTCTTTAACAGAAATTGTAAAGTCTATACAAACTGCACCTGTCATATAATATCTGCACATGGAATTTTCTGATTTACATTTTCTTATCAGGGATTTGAGGTACAATGATCTACAGGGATCTGTTCCAGATTCTCTGGTTTCACTTCTACAGTTAACAACACTGTAAGCTTCCACTGCAGAGTTCATTTAGGCAAGCCAAGTCTTCAGTATTCTGCTATATTAAAGAAACTACTTTTCTGCTTTTCCCCAGATTCTATGGATGCAATGCTCAGTTAAGTACAAAGCTTCCTTCCAGATTTAGCAGATCAAGAGTCACCACAGAGTACGAACTTGTTGTCTATGTTTAACCATCTTGTGTTAGACAGCGGAGGAAAAAAAAAGGGCACTAACTCAACATGTATTCAAACTCAGCTTTGGGGCATGTGATAGGCAGGAATCGTCAAGTAACAAACATGGAATTGTCATAGGTACTGCTACTTGCGGATCTGTCTTATTTACTGTGGCAGTTGGAATCGTTTTCATAAACATTTACAGAAGAAGATTCAGGGGGAAGAGAAATACCAATAGAAGGCATTCAACCACAAAGGGTGAGTAAACATCGCTTCTGTCCCTTTTAAGGTGTTTCATTCAAGCTTTTCTCAGTTCTGAAATTGTTGTTAGCCTTGTCTCCATGGAAGAAGAAGTTAACAAGTTCAGCAGAAAGGTTTTGTCAGAACATTTTAAAGAGTAGGAAGTGATTTACTACACCGAATGAAAGCTTCTATACCTCCTTCTAAGGAAAGTCTTCTTATACATGCAAATGCTGTTTTCTCTGTAACCAGCAAAGATGACTTTGTTGCGAAGTCTATAAACATTCAAATGTTTACTTTGGCGAACATAGAGAGTGCCACCCAACGGTACAAAGTCTTGATAGGTGAAGGTGGGTTTGGGTCTGTATACCGTGGTAAGCTACCTGATGGTCAAGAAGTGGCAGCGAAGGTCCGATCATCAACTTCAACCCAAGGAACTTGAGAGTTCGAGAATGAGGTACTAAGTGCACCTTCAATAACTGCTCACTCCTCGTGTACGCCTATACTTTCTGCAGATTGCAGCATCAGAATCATGCCCTTTATCCAATTATGTCTTGTGAAACTCTTTCAGGATCAGGTTCATGCAATTCCAAGCTGACAAAACCTTCTTGCTTTTTATGTTACAGCTAAACCTTCTTTCAGCTATTCGACATGAGAATCTGATCCCTCTTCTTGGTTACTTCTGTGAAAACGATCAACAAATCAACAAATAATTAATCAAATTTATTTTATAATGATTTATTAAATTATTAATTTTTAAATAATTATAAATTATTTTTATGATAAGAATAAAACTAAAGAGCTAAAAAATCTTGCTTTATTTGATATAGTATTAATGAAACAAAATTAAATAATTATTAAAATTTAAATATAAAAAACTGTAATATGTGATATATTTTGATTAGAATCAATATCTTGACAATATTTTAATAATATCTTGATAATATTCTAATAATATTTCACTAACTACTTATCTCTTATTTCTGATATTTGATTTTAACTTATGTGACAACCCCTTTAGAATTCTTAGTTTTGTCATTTCTTATTTTATCTATTCTCTATTCTCGGTAACCAAACAAGTAAAAGTTAAGGAAGAAAGGCCACATTCCCATTCTCACCTCTTTATTATTGGTTACCAAACAACACGTAAGAGTTGCAATTTGACATAAAAAAGATTTTTGAGAAACCTTCTATACCCTTCTTAGCCTTTTACACATTTCCACATCCCCTTCAACCCCCACCCCACTCTCCATCCCCACCCAAAAAAAAAAAAAGGAAGAAAATGAGAAAATGAAGAATGGCAAAAGAAAGGGGGAAACAGGAAGCTAAGCCCAACATTTTAGGCCAACTGTTATATTGACAATATAAATTTTGGTTAGGAAAGCCATGAAGAATGGAAAAGGAAATGATGACATAAGAAAAAGAGAAGACTTCTTAAACCAATGAGCTAATGTAAGAGCAACGAATAATACAAGTATGGGATGCAACCGAAGTGGATGTCATTGTGTTCTTACTTTCCATATGAGCAGCACTCAGTGTCTGCCATGCAGGAGATTCCTGGATATCCTTAAAAGCATTGTAAATTGGTTTATTCTGTCCAAATCTGAGTTGAAATTTTACCTTCTCTGGCTTTACTCCAAAATAAAATGCAAGGACTCGTGAGTGCAAGAACACAGAATGAACAGTTTACAAATACTACATAATGCAGATTCAACTAAGTTTGAGAAATAACTACAGACGGACCAAATAGTTATACAACTTGATCACATTAAAAATCACTGCATTGTAACAGTTCCTGAGAAATTAAAACAAATTTCGCAAATTGCTGATTCTGGAGTTTGTAATTTGAATAATAAAATAACTGCACAAACCAACCCCAGATATGAAAAACAACGAGGAAAGAGTTGAAAACAACATACAAGCTTCCTAAGAAGAGCACGGACTCCAGGTCGAACATTTTTGGCTTCAACCACATCAAAGGGAGGAAATTCAAAGTCTTGCGAGAGAGGATTAACCTCAAGGCTCTTATCAACAGTAGAAGAAGCCATGGAAGGTGCAGCGAGAGAAGAAAAGCAAGGAGAGAGAGAGTGTGAATGCGAGGCAGAGACAGAGAGGAATTGATCCGTCATGTGTTTTGTCACGGTATGGTTGTCCCGCACACGTCGGATGTGCACTACGGAAGTCGAGTTTATAACTCGATGGATAATTCTCACCTATTATACTAATCTTTTAGGTTGAGGGTTCCATGACAAGTAGTATCAGAATTATCTTAAGGGTATTATCATGTTACGGGGACATCATATCGGGTGACTCTCTGCGACCCTGACAAAGATGTTAGGAATTGGGCCAGTGAAACCTATCACGTCTTGTTAGTGTGTATTGTGTATACTAAGGAGATATTAGGTTTATAAGTGGATCGATAATCCTCACCTATTAGACTAGTCTGTTAGACTGAAAGCCCAATCCATTACAGTTTGTACTCAGAACAAGAAAGAGGGGGCACGCGAGGGCAAGGATGAGATTTCGGGAAATAAATGGGGACAAAATGATAACGAGAAGTACACTAAGAGTCATATTATCTAAATCTAAATAATTTTATGATTATTACAATTAATATTTTTAATTATTAACTATCTTTAAATGACTTGAGAATGAGATTAAAAATTATTATTACAAGAAATTATTCAAATAATAAGAAATAAGCCTTTAAAATTTTAAATATTAAAGTCATAAAATGTAAATTTAATTTAAATAATTGAAGTCTATATTAACGTACTATCATGTAATACGGAGACACTACAACTAGTGGCCCACCGTCATCTCTGACAAGGACGTCAAGAATTAGGCTGGTGAAGCCTGTCACGATCTCGTTAGTGTGTTGTCCCATATCGGATGTGTATTAGAAAAGTCTTAGGTTTATAAGTAGATAGATAATTATTACCTATTAGATTAGTCTTTTGAGTTGAGAACCCAATTCATGACAATTTGTACGTAGAACAAAAAAGAACGAGACACACGAGGGCAAGGGTGAGATTTCAGAAAATAACGGGGGATAAAATGGGAAGGAGGAGTGCTCCAAGAGTCCTATTATCTAAATCTAAATAATTTTATGACTATTACAATTAATATTTTTAATTATTACCTATCTTTAAATGACTTGAGAATGAGATTAAAAATTATTATTACAAGATATTTTTCAAATAATAAGAAATAAGCCTTTAAATTTTTAAATATTCAATTCATAAAATGTAAATTTTATTAAAATTTTAATACTTATTAAAAAAATTTAATATAGACTTCAATTATTTAAATTAAAAATTTTAAGTTATTAATTTATCAAACAATTTATTAAAAATAAACCAAAAATAGCATTTCCTGGAATTATCATTTCTAGTGTTAAGGTTTATGGGAAAATTAGCACAGCAATCAGAAAAAAAAAAAAAGTTAATATAACTTAACCCTTTAAGATATGGAGAACAAGTTTATTGTTTCACTTAGCCTCAGTTCAACTGTTCATATTTACATCTTACGAAAGATACAAAGTAAAATCTTGATTCATATTCATAATTACTTCTGGATTTGCCTCTTCTTGTGTTGAAATCCCACGATCAGTGGATTGAAGAACTCATCTATCTGTGCTTCCCTGTTCCAACACACACAAAAAATGAAAAAAAACATCACCCACAGCTATAAAATGAAGCCTAAAAATGGTTTTTGACATTAATCTCCAAGTTTCATGGAACAGGATGCAACACAAATTCAGGATTTCTGAACACGTGAATAGTTCCTGTGTTCTAAAGAAAGCACATTTATACACATTCCTGTGGCAGATAAGAGAGTTTTGAAAGCAAGAATAGACTAACAAGCATCCTGTAAGATCAAACAGCAAAATGTTACCTCAGGAATAAATTCATAGAATTATTGATCAAAAACCTTTTAATCTGTTTAAGAAATGAGTTTTAGCCGTCCTGAAAACGTAAAATTTATAATCACATTCACCTTCATAAACATATTGTTTCAGCTATAGCAGATTTTGATCCTTGAGTATGCTGCAACAGTACTACTACCTTTCGTGTACCTGGAGCAGAGATCTTTTGGTGCTCAGTTTTTGTACTTCATAGTTTCTTTGTCAAACCCAATTGTCGGAAACTGCTTGGCATACTCTTCGACATCATGGCGGAGTTTTGCAATCTCGGATTGGAAGTGAGGTGATTGCATAGAAGCCACAAAGTCTTTCAGTTTAGTGCCTGGTTCATAGAAGTTAATACAACCCTCAGGTTAGCATAGATCATTGCTAACAACTACAATCAATCACAACAATATCCAAGTAAAATGAGAGCTGTCATAATGCATAAAGTTTTGAAGAATGAATCTTAAGCTAGCCAATTCAGCGAGACCAACCTTTGGTTTCAGTCTTAATCTTCACAGCCAACTTCACGGCAGCATCAAAGTATTCTGCCACCTTAGCAAAGTCCTCCTCCACAAACCCCCTAGAAGTAAGAGCAGGAGTTCCTGAAAATCGATGCGTTACACCAATAAAACTCAGAAAATATAGTTAAAGAGCGAATATGCTGCAGACAGTAATCCTTTACCCATCCTGATGCCCCCAGGAACCATGGCAGATACATCCCCAGGAACAGTGTTTTTGTTTGCAGCAATGTGAACAGCTTCGAGCACCTTCTCTACCCGGGACCCGTCAATGGCCTGTGGAAAGAAAATAATTGGTGACTCAACCATTTACCTTTTATAACTAGAATAAATAAAACTGACATAGGTGAGATGAAAAGAATATATCAGATCTGCTGGAACACATACAACTGCTTAAGCAATATCTTCCCACTTGACTCGCTAAAACTACAGAAAAGATATTCCAGCTACCTTGTTCTTCAAATTCACCAAAACTAAATGGTTCTCAGTTCCGCCTGAAACAAGTTCATAGCCATTCCCAACTAAAGTCTGCAAAAATCAACACAAAATTGATCGATCAAAACAGTGAAAAAAATATTGAGTTTCATGCTGATGAATTATGTAAAATCATTGAAACTTCTCAATAATGTGAATAAGCGGGAATATGTGGTCGTGTGGTAATTTTACAACAGAAATTAGCTTCTTTTTGTTAGACACCTTCGCAAATTTTGCGCAATTACTGAGAACTTGCTCTTGATAGGCCTTGTACTCTGGAGTGGTGGCCTGCAAGAATAGGATAGAAACATGTAAATAGAAGATTGAAATAGAAGACAACAGTAACAGTGATATGCTGTACACAATTCGTGATGTGCATTAAAGAAGGGATAGAGATGGAGACCGTGGCTCTAAAGGTTTGCTCCTACTTTGCCATTAAAAAAGCATAGCAATGAACAGGAGAAAGGGAGTATCTTATACTATTATTCACCTGTTTCAATGCAACTGCCAAACCAGAAATTGTGTGATTGTGTGGTCCACCTTGAAGTCCAGGAAAAACAGCTTGATTGATCTTATCTTCAAAATCGTACAACACCTATTATAAAACCAAGATAACTCGTGTCAGTTACATATAACGTCAGAAAATTCAGCATAAATGAATCAGAAGAAGATGGAAGAGTTTGCTATGTAACTCCATATCTAGTTATGCAATTGAAATTTCATTCCGAAAAGTTACCTCCTGGCCTTGTTTGTTAATCTCTTTAACCCCTTTTCTATAGAATATCATGGCTCCACGAGGACCACGGAGTGACTTGTGGGTAGTGGTGGTCACTATGTCAGCATACTCAAAGGGTGATGGAATAACATCAGCTGCAACCAACCCACTAATGTGTGCCATATCTGCCAACATTATTGCTTTTTGTTTGTCACAGACCTGATAAACATTAAATGGAATAACTAAGAGGCATAAACCACATAAGATCAGAATAAGAGGAAAAAGATAGATGATGTCTGACTAGAATACCTTGCGAATACGTGCATAATCATACAGACGAGCGTAAGCACTAGCACCAGCAATTATAATCTTTGGTCGGAAAAGAGTGGCACTTTTTTCAAGCTGCATTTTGTTGCAGTTCACGTCAGAAGTTCCTTTCCGTTGAACATTCAAAAAATATGAATATGAACACAATTCTGAGCGGCACAAGGATGAATATGCTCTATGCTGTGTAATTCAGCAGTTATAAGCAATGTAGACATGTTTACAACAATGCGTTTATGATTTGTTTGCGTAAGAAGTTTAGAACTGAGGGATGAGATTGTTATAGCACCAAACAAAATAATTATTTTATGAGTCTGGTATATGTACCTACTGTTTCAAGTGCTCAGAATTAGTTATAGATGGAAAATCATTTCAAGGTAGGTATAATATCCTATTAAATTTACAGCAATATAATTCTATATTAAGCTATCTGCTAATAGGAAAAATGATTATATTAGACTGGGAAATCATATTACTGGTACTAGAAATACACTACCTGATCATAGTCAATATAACCAGTGCTCTCATTCAATCGGTACGGCATAGTCTCAAAAAAAATCGAAACTGCAGATATCTTCTTTGTGTCTGTCTGTAGAGTAGAAAAAGCCAAACAAGTTACGTATTGCTTCTCAAGTAATCAGAAAGTAGCATGGCAGTTACTGATACAAATCGATATTTTAGAAAGTGTCAATACATTCACTAGTCACAACTTCACAAATCCGTACAGGTATGTTAATCCTAACTTGAGAGGCAAAAGTACAGCCCAGAGCATCAAGACAAGAACTCAGAGGTAAATAAAATGTGCTAAATGCAACAAAAGAAGTTAAAAAGAAAAACAGCCCAGCAAAGCAGAGAATTAATAGTTAGACACAGTAGTGTTTTTTTAGGTGATGATAGAGACAACACACAGGTATAAAAGAAAACTGTAAGGAGGTCAGTCACCTGATAGCCATGAGAAAGGTGCCCACCGTGTGGAAGATCAAGTGCCATGATTCTCTCATGTGGCTTTAGCAAAGCAGTGTAAACTTGGAAGTTAGCTGGAGATCCAGATAGAGACTGTACATTGACTGCAACATAAAAGGATTAAATCATTATTCTCAGAAGCTACCAAGACATATCATACAAACACTCAGCTCCCAGCCATTCCTTACTTCAACATGGAAAACACCCTTCTTTCTATACATTGTAGTAATAACTAGCAGTTCAGAAAATGAACTTGACAAAAGAAAAAGATAAAGATGATACAGAAGAAAACATCAGCTGGGATTTCTGTTTTTCTTTGAAAAGTGCTGGGATTTCCGTTTCCAAACATAAATGAGATCTTTACCTCCCCATTTTGCAGGATCCAATCGAAATGCTTCCAATGCACGCTTCTGACACAAAGATTCTGCCATGTCAATGTACCTGAAAATTAAAGTCCACAATTCTCAGCACAATGAACAATTATACGGAAGTTACAAGAACCAAATATGCAGGTTTGATCCATAAGAGAAAACTAAAAAATGGCATTAACAGTCAATTATTACTATATGCTCATGGGAAAGAATAATTAGAGACTAATAATGGCAAAAATACTCGTTGCCTCCATAGTATCTAGCACCAGGGTATCCTTCGCTGTATTTGTTCGTCATGACTGATCCAACAGCTTGCATGACTGAGACAGATGTGAAGTTCTCAGAGGGTATAAGTTCAAGCCCCTTCAAATTTAAAAAAAAAAAGACAAAAATCAGACATCATATCTGAATTAACGAGTGGCTGTAACGTTCAATGCTTAACAATTCACATTAACCTTTAATCCACACATCTTGAAAAAATGTGATGTTGAGTATGAATTTTATTTTTGAAGTTATCCATGTTAGATATTTTAGTTGTGATTATAAGAAGGATCACATTGGGATGTTACCGTATATAGGAGGAATCAAATAGCATAAGATTTAAAGTAAGATGTAAGAAAATGATAATGAAAGGTCACAACTGTTAAACTCATCAGGTATGTCCTTTTATTATCATAAGAAAACCTAATTAAGCAGGGTCAAGTAGTTAGGATGACATTCCTATTAATAAAAAACCATAAAAAAGCCAATAAGACCTTTGAAGACCTAAATGCACCAAATATCAAACATTTGATATCTTCTATGGACATCTGCTGGATATTTTACATGAAATATCACTCCAGTCAACTACTTAGTTACTAGTTTTATTATATTTATGTATAGTTGGTATAATTATATATAACAGAGAAAAATAGAGAAGGATTGAAAGAATCACAGAGAGGTACGGTTACAGACCTTCCATTGACGTGCTTTCTCAAGCTCAATAATGTCAGCAATCTCAGGATCCACTGCCTCCAACGGTGCATTAAGCTGCTTAGGCCACTGCAAGTGAAAAACCAATCAGCAATCAGATGAACTCTAGCTTTATAATGGAAATTTTAAAGAAAGCAAAAGGGTGGTCACTGGGATTAGCGTCAATTAATGAAACAAGAAAAAGAGATTCTCCGTGATATTGAAGGGCGGATCTTAATTTATATAAGTTAATAACTTGGATTTGTGATAATTTATAAAAAAAACGTATGCTTGTGATAAGGAGGATACGTCACAGAAAATCTCTTAATTTTTATTAATAACGTATATAAGAGAGAGGATGAATAATATAAGCTTACTGAAACCCCAGATTTCTCCTTCTCGTACACTGCTTCATCAGGCAAGGAAGACTGCAAAAACCAACAAACTTAAAAGCAATAACTATAAAAACCCATTTATAGTAAATGGTTTTTCTCACTTTGGCACATTAAAACGAAAAGAAATGTAAAGAAAAAATGCAAACTTTTAATAGTCGGAATCGAAAACAATACTCAACAGACTCATAAAACAGAAAGACACAAAAGGCCAAGGCAAAGAACCTTGTAATAGAGAGAGGTGGCACGGAAAAGGGGCCGAGCGGGCAAGTCGAAAGAAGAGGAGAGACGACGAAGCGCCATTGCCATTGCCATTTGTGGTCTCTAACACTGACTGAGATTACCACTCCGTGTATAGAGAGTAAAGAGGATTGGATTTTGGTGGCTGAAGAAATTTTTTGATTTTCAGTTTATGTCCACGTCAGAGTTTGGTGATTGTCCTTGTCTTCTTACAGTTGGGTCTTGTAGGGCCCCACCACAGTTCCACCAACAATTATCAATTTTCTCGTTCTAAATATATATACACCAAAAAAGGGAAGAAGAGCCCCAAAATGGTGTATTAGTAAAATAATATATAGTCTAGACTAAAATGTTTATTATTAAAAAATTTAAATTATATACACCTTAAATTCATCATCAATAATATTAATATCAAAACTACATAATAATATTTTTCAAAAAAACTACACAATAATATCAAAAATTTTAAAAATATTAAAAAATTGTTAAATTATATATTTAATATAATTTGATATGATTGTGTTCGCCTTAAATTCAATAGTAATAATTAAAATTTAAATTTGGAAGAATTATAATTTTAAAAAATAAATAACAATAATTAATAATAGTTTTATAAATTTATAAAAATTTTCATCTTTTTTGTTTGTTAAATGAGATTGTTACACTTATTTCTCGTATGAGTATATAATTATGTTAAATTTATATTAAAATTATTATTTGGTTAATTTAGAATCTGGTTGCTGATTTTTAAAATGAAACATTTATCAAAGTTCAGTAATACGTAACTTTATATTTACTTAGTATTGCTTATTAAAGAGACTATTTTCGATATGAAAATTGTTGACAATTAATACTTTTAAAAAGAAATAGTATGATTGATTAAAAATAATTGAAAAATGATATAATAAATTTTCTTTTTTTTTTCTGAAGAAATATTCTAGCTGTAAGCATCGGTGATGTTGTGACTAAAACCAGCCGAGAAAAGGCTATCCATAGCTCCACATTTCTTAGCCACAGAGTGTTTCTAACCTGATAGGATCATAGGATATTACAGTTGTGTTATTTGGCCATCGAAAATTATGAAACGGCGTCATTTTTGTCTAACTTTTTTTAAATTATTTTTGTTATAGTTTTATCTTGCATTGTTTTATTGGAAAAGGTTTGGGATTTGTTGCCGAGAATTGGGCCGCGATATAGACTATATGATCAGTGAGCCCAAGATATGTTTCCTTTGTTGGGTTTCATTGGCATTTTTTGGGCTAAAAGGGGTTGAGCCTAAAATAACATGCATTGCACCCAAGTTATCCAATTCTTTTAAAATTAAAATTAAAATTAAAATCAAAACAATATTAATTTATTAAAATTTTAAATTTAATCTGTTAACTTTAGACTAAATTTTAAAAAAATATAATCTTTGTTATAGAGATAGGATCCTCCATCTAATCTTACTTTGACTAAAACTAATAAAACGTCATTATTCTTGCTTAAATTTTAAGCGATCCAGTTACTTAGAGAGTATTTGGTTGATGGGTTTGGAAAGGGGTTAATGGTTAAGGAATGAAAAGTGAATGGTTAGTTATTGATTATCATTATAGGAGCAATAGGTTGATGTCCCACTTTTGAGGAATCCTCTGTACCCTCCATTTAATAGTGGAATGAAACTCTTTTTCTAAAAAATTTTAATACTAATTAATTAAATACAATGAATTAACTAAAATATAATTAATTACAATGATATTATTAATTAATTAATTAAAATATAATTTATTCATTAATTAAAATATTGTAATTAATTAATTAAATAAAATATAATAATTAATTAGTTACATTATAATTAATTAAAATATAATTCATTAATTAATTAAAATATTGAAATTAATGAGAGAAATGAAAAGTGAGTAGTTAATTGTTGATTATCATTATAGGGCAATAGTTTGATATCTCATCTTCGAGGAATCCTTATACACTCCATTTAGTAAAAGAATGAAACACTTTTAATTTTTTTTTAATAATAATTAATTAAATACAATTAATTCATTAAAATATAACTAATTAATTAATTACATTATAATTAATTAAAATATACTTTATTCATTAATTAAAATATTGTAATTAATTATCATATAATTAATTAATTAAAATATAATTAATTAATTATTAAATACAATATTTTAATTAATTAATGAATTATATTTTAATTAATTATAATGTAACTAATCAATATATTGTAATTAATTAATTACAATATAATAAATAAATAAATTTAAATTATAATAAATTTTTATTTTTTAATATTTTTTACAAACCAACATTGTCAATGGTAACGGTAATCATTCCTTCCGCTTACCCAACTATTTTGATTATAATGATAATAATTTCTCACTTTATTCATTTTAATAATGATAATAATTTCTATTATCATTCTCCTATGCGAATTAACCGCCTCCTATCTACGTCCTTTAGTTTTTTATTTTTATTTTTTATCATTTTAATTTTAATTATACCATTAATATTTTAATAAAAATTAAATTAAAATTTAATCTTAATTTTAATTTTAATTTTAATTGTAATTTTAATTTTAATGATGTAAAAATTAAAATTAAAATGATAAAATAGAATAACAAAAACAAATTTTGTGTCACGTGTGTGACACTTAAGTCACGAACGTGACAAAATTTTCTATTTTTGTTTCTTATTATTTTAATTTTATTTTTTAAAAAATAAAAATAAAAATAAAAAACAAAACAAATTTTGTGTCGCAAATGTAACAAATTTTTTCATTGTTTTAATTTAATTTTAAATTTTTAAAAAATTTTGAAGAAAAAATTTTAAATTTTAAAAATTGATTAATTTACTAAAATTGTTTAATTAATTTATAAAATATAAAAATATTAAATTAAATTAAAGAGTTGAATAATTTCATTATTATTATATTAACAAAAAATCGATTTTTTGTTTTCTATTATTATTTTAATTTTAAATTTTTTAAATAAATTTTTGTCTTGACACATTTTGTTTTTATTTTTATTTTTATTTTTATTTTTATTTTTTAAATAAAATTTATAAGATAAAAAATAAAATTTGAAAATTTATTAATTTATTAAAATTATTTAATCATTTATAATTTTATTATTATTATATTAGTAAAAATCAAATTTTGTTTTTATTATAATTTTAAACTTAAATTTTTAAATAAAATTTAATTTTAAAAATTTTGTCACATGAGTGACATTTTGTTTTAATTTTTTAAATAAATTTTATAAGATAAAAAGTTTAAATTTTAAAATTGATTAATTTATTAAAATTATTTAATTAATTTATAAATTATAGACAAATATTAAATTAAATTTTAAAAATTGATTAATTTATTATTATTATTATATTAGTCCGCACGCATATTAATGCACTATTAAACATCTCAAATATTTATGATAAATTTTTTTACAGAAAATACTTGTGAAATGTAAATAAGAAATGTAAAAAAATTATACAATATATTATATATGTGGAATAATTTATTTTGATTTCCATAATTTATTTTAATTGATTAATTTACTAAAATTGTTTAATTAATTTATAAATCTGATTATTTATGCTACATCCATCATGTTTGTCACGTAAGCTCCTAATCATTTCTTTAGTTAATCTTAGCTTAAAAGAAGTGTCTCTTCATGTACATAATGCAATATTTTTTGTGACAGAATATTTGTGTTTGTGTTTGATAAAGATCATGTTTGGCAATCAGTTGATTGTATTAATTGTTAGCTGATAGTTAATTATGGCAGCGAATTTGACTAGCGGATAATATTATTTGTTTATTAAAGATGTTTAGTAAAATTAGTTGTTTAATTTAATATTTTTCTATAATTTATAAATTAATTAAATAATTTTAATAAATTTTTAAATTTTTAAATTTTAAATTTTTACCTTAAAATTTTTATTTAAAAATTAAAATAATAATAATAATAATAATAATAAATGAAAATATGTCATGCTGGAATACAAATACAAACCAAAATAAATTTAATTATTTTGTTTTCTATTTTTATCATTTTTATTTTAATTCTTTTATAAAATTAATAGTAAAATAATTATAATTATAATTTAATTTAATTTAATTTTTTATTAAACTAATAAGTATAATTAAAATTTAAAAAAAAAAAAGACTCACGCCAATGACGCCATGTCACAGGCGTGACTTGCATGCACAGATATTCACATTAATATTATGCATAAAAATAAATTAAAAATAAAGCTTCAGACTAAGTACTTTTGGATTTTTTTAATTATACAATTCAATGGAATATTGTTATTATTGTTTTATTCTGTAAAAATTTTATAAACATTTTAAGTAAATTATTAATATTTTAATATTCATAAGTCGACAGTTATTATTAACATTTATTCACAAAATATCTTTCATCAAAAGAAGATTTAAATTTCATTATCTTTTATGTGATAGTATTAAGAATTTATTTATAATGAAAAACAAGAAATTTGTTAGTAAATTTCAATATATCAATATCAAATTTATATGTATTTCAAAGAATTATCTGTATATTTTGGCCCTGTTTGGCAATCAGCTGATTGCATTAGCTGTTAGCTAATAGCTGATTTTATCAGCTGATTTGACCAGCTGATTACATTAGCTGTTTGTTATTTGATGTTTGGTAAAATTAGCTGTTTAATATTAGCTGTTTATGTGTAAAATGAC
>JAOQMS010000180.1:2703731-2713968 GCA_027563885.1 Erythroxylum longipes | reverse complement strand
ATTTAGATTTTAGATATTAAATTCTACAAAAATTAAGTTTATAACTCTAATAAAAAATATAGAACATATAATAATAATAATAAGAAGAAGAAGAAGAAGAAGAAGAATAAGAATAATAAGAATAATAATGATAATATTATAATAATAATAATTTTTATTTCTTTAAAAAAAATAATTTATTATTTCTTTGAAATGTCTCAAAATCATTTTTTAATAAAAGATGCATGACTTTTACTTTAAATAATATAAAATTCTATTCAAATTTTATTATTTGTGTCATTATCCTGGACAAGAAATGTACACACATGGAGATAAACTAGTCGATTATTAGCATGGGATTACACTGATCATTTCCTATTTTTTGGTAAGCAGACAAATAGGAACGCATACCCTTATATCTTATCACAACATCTCTTCCTAAGTCTGCTTACTTTCAACGGTAAAATGGTTGTACCTTCAAACGCTAGGGTTGGAGCATTTTGGTATTTTGAGTTTGAGGTAATCGGCTGATTACCCCAAACGCTGGGGAAGGTAGCTTCTTATTTTTTGACTGATTGGGTTGAATCAGCCAACCCAATCAGCCAACTACCAAATAAATTTAATAATTAATTGACTAAATTAAACAGCTAATTTTGATCAACCAGCCAATTTTTAGCTGGTAAGCTATTATGCAAAGAAGGCTTTTGTCTGTCTACAAGATGATAAAAGGAACAAGTATTTAATTGTGCGACAATCATAAAGGCAAAGGCACACAACAAGTTGATACTTTGCGGGACAAGCTCCTTTTACGTGAGACCGCTTCAGTACTGTGACGATTGAGTCGTCCTGACACTCTGTAGTTGAGCAAAATAAATGCCTGTTGGGCTACAGCTAGGCTTGGCAATATCGGTGTCCTTGGTCACAAAATAATAGTTTTTATTTTATTTTTAAAAATAAACGTTTTTATTAGTTATTTTTAAATTTTATTAATAGAAACAACATTAATTTTGCAAAGGGGGATTAAAATTGATAGGTTTCATAGCAATTTTAAAATCGAGTTCTGTCTAAATTTTAATTAATTCCAACTTGAATTGTCGATTTTAAATTAAATCAATTAGAACCAAAAAACTTAATTTATCAAATGTAATTACATCATTTTCAATATTTTAAGTATCAAATTACACTAATACTAAGGCGTTATAAATTACAAAATAGGTATTTAGGAATTACCCATCAAACTCATACTAATTAATAATGAAAATAATTTATTCAAAATATATACTTAATTTTTAAATAATTTATTTAATATAAGTTTAAAAAGTAATATAAAGTCTATCGTCATAAAAATGAATGGGTATATCATTCCACTCCTCAAATCTCACCTTTACAACAGCAATAATAATATCCAGTATAAATCTCGTTGAGACGCAGGATCTAGAAAGATCTAGTTACACAACCTTATCCTTAATTAATAGAGAGATTGTTTCCAAATGACTCATATGAAGTAGGGAGGAAGGAAGAAAAAAAAAACAAATAAATATATAATAAAGAAAAAATAAATAGTAGTAATTAAAATTCTAAGTAAAATAATAATAAATAAACACAAGTATATAATAAAATGGTTGGAAAAATGAAATTTTAAAAAATGCAAATATAAATAATAATGATATATAATAGAATTAAATTAAATTAAATTAAGTAATAACTAGATCGATAAATATATATCTGATACTAATATTCATAATAACACAGATAATTATAAACATAATAATAATAGGAAAATAAATATTATTATTATTATTATTAGTGATAGTAGCCCTCAAACCTTACCTTTAAGGTGTGAATTTAGGTCCTCGACCACTCAAGCCAACTGTAAAGTTAAATCTTAATTTAAGGCACGGTAGAGACTGGTTAACATAAAAGTAACATCAATTCAATGTACGCATTGAAATTATTAAGATGTCGTAGTGTTTCGTATGAGAAAACTATGAATACAAAAGGTATTATTGAACCTAACGTTTCATAAGTTATATGAACTCGGAACAATCCAAAGTTCCAAAGTAACTCTTCATTAACATATCCCTAATAGGATTTAAACTCTACCACCGAGCAGAATTTTTGTTACTGTTGTAGAAATTACCGTGCCTAACTTTTACCTTAAGAGTTATAAGGAGTGTGTGTGTGCTGAGCTTTATATGGCTAGGCAAGGCATCACAGCATACAAGTAGCTATAAATACACTGAATCCAATGTCACGTAAAGAGGGCACATACAACGGTAGATTAAATTCACCCTTTCGAGTGTAGGCCATAAACCTATGTATAGCAATGAATTGAATCGAATCAATGAGCCTACGGAACTTCAAACACAGTCCTTACTCCTTCCTAACAAGACAAAAGAAAAGCTGGTCTGCAAGGTGACCAAAAGGGGTTTTTAAAACTCTCTATTATCAATCTTAGTAAAAGTAAGAAACTATGTACTACCCTTTACTATCAGCAATATAAAGAAGACATTGATGATTGAAACAATAGGTCATGAGTAAAACAAAATTAGCGGATTAGATGGTTGCCTTAAACTTGTAAATGAAGGTTTTAGAATTGGATGATGGTGACTTTCAAATGAAGTTAAGAACTTTTAAAGTTTTAGCAACCAAAGAAGCCAAAGGATAAGTTTCCAACCCTCTTAATCACATTCGTCTAATCATCTCTTACTTTAGTAATTATGTATGAAGAATTGGATTGAAACCAATGCTTTAAAAATTGGACTGAAAGTTAAACCGGTAAGACAAGAAGATTAACGTTTAAAAGGTTCAACCAATATTAAATTATCATAAAATCAGTTAAAGATTAAATAAAATTAAATAATTTAAAAAATTAAAGAAGATTATCTTTATTCCTAAAAAAAATTAAAGATTAGCTAAAAAAGGAGATTGTTAAATAAAAATTAATAGGTTTATTTTGATTTATAAAAACTTATTAGTTAATAAAAACTGATTAATTAATTAATCAATCAATCAATTTTTAATAACAAAAATTATTAAATTCAATCGAATAAAAAAATTAAAAATTTGGTCCGTTCGAAATTTTCACCGTTAAGTTAACTAAATCGATTTAATTTTAAGATATTAATTAAATTTGGGGAAAAAAAAAGGGAAAGGCGCTTACAGACAAAGAGGGTATTCAAAAGAGAAAAGGAAAAAGATAAACAAAGAGATGGTGACGGAGACGCAGAATCTTAAGCCGTACAACGCTCTTATCTCTTATCACACAAATCCACGAAGAAACACGACAATAGCCCTAGTCCCCACAAATTTGGATGGGTATCGCTGCTGCAGGTTTTGTTGTATTGTAACAAATATCACATGCATCAATTACATATAATTCTGTAATTTTCTTGCCTTTCATGTTCCGTCCCTGTCCTTCCCAAAAATTTCCAGGTTGTCACTCAATTGTCAAGATGTCTGAATCACACAAGGCACAAAGTTTTTAAGGTTAAAGAAACCCCATACTTCTAATTTAATTAGTTTTCATAAAGATTAATTTTCAGAAATTATAAAAATATATATTTGTAACTTTTTTAATTTTCGCAAAATATGATAAAAAACGAACGTAAACATAATAACTCAATTTAGTTATTAAAATTGATTATAATCAATTAAACTAGAATAAAATTGAGAATTTTTATGGTTGAATTTACTTGTTATTTTAATAATATTTTATTGATTTATATCCATTATTCGTATTTTTCTATAAATTTTAATGCAGATCAAATAAAAAATTTTCTAAATATTTGAAAATAAAAAATTCTAGAAATTTTTATACATTATTTTTAATTAAATTAATTAAAATTTTGCCTTTTATCCAAAATTTTATAGTATAATAGATTTTTAAATAAATATTGATATTTTAGATTTTGAATAGAAAGATTTTAAATGAGTCTTTCGAGATCATTTGAATTAAAATCGTCCTTTGATTTAAATATATTTATATAATTACTGAATTTATTTCTTAGTTTACTAAATTAATGTTAAGTTGAAAAGTGCAAATTACTATTTATTCTACAATAAAAAATGCTTTTAGCTTTTTTATAATAATAATTATGCGTTACTCATTATTTTCATGATTTACATATATTCTCTAAGATTTTAATTTATTGATTAAATAAATATATCACATCACAAGGCCAAAACCATTGGCTTGGTGGTTGGTGTTGTCTCACTTCACTCTCCCGCTCGAATTCTAAGGTTGCTTTTATCCGAGGCTAGCCAAATTAATAGTCAATTTCGTCATTATATATAAGACCCGCCTCTGACCCGTCTCCACTAGAACATATACATGTGCCATGTCTTTTTCTTGCCGACGTGGTATTTAAGAAGCTATATTTAAATATTTTTCATAATTAATCTTTTCAATATTTTATAATTAATAATTAATTAAACTTCAATTTACAGGTTTTGTTGATCAAACCAAACTTTCATTGGAATATCTCCTTCTCCGTAGTACTAACCTAGTTGTCAAATGTATATTTTTATGCAACTACTACCTTTGTTTTTCTTCAAGAAGTTAAGAGCCTAGCTGTTTAATCAACTAATGAAATGATTGGCAGAGATTCTATCTGACTTAAATCTCTCATACTATCGTATAATTGAGAAGATGTTCAGAAACAAACTTTACCAAATCGATCTATATTCATTTTAACTATATATTTTATTTGATAATCATATATGTCGTTGTCATTATCATCGTCATCACTCAGTTCTTCGAAATACTGAAATAAAGCAGAAACTGGGGAGGTATGATAATACACATCTTTACCCTTACATAATAGAAAAGTTATTTTCAGTAGACCCACGTGTGAATGTGATAATAAAAAATGATACAAATTATAAGAATAGATATAAAAACTGATATACTAAAAGAATAGGTAAATAAATTTTAAAAAGAAAATAAATAAATAAAATAAAATAAAACTAAATAAGATATCTACTAATAAATAATATTAAAAAAATAAAAATTGTTGTGAGTTACTACAAATTTAAAAGAAAAGTTGAAAATCATGTATGTATTATATCTAAAAAAAGTATATATATTAAACCGCTTGAGTAATCACATAAACGATTTTTGTACACATTATTTTGATTTTGCATATACTTTAAGGAATCTTAATTTCTAAGATCAACGATTAATGTTTATCTCATTTGTTTTTATATATCAATAAATAATTTACAATATCTAAATGTATATTCTTAACTTTTTTCTTATATAATTGCATGTGAGCAAGAAGATAAAAAGAGAAAAGGCAACGTAAATATTGACTATTTTTATAAGAGACTGTTTGATTTTTTTTTGAACGGAGGAACCTGCAGTTACTATCATTTAGATGTGTATTGTATAAACCTTTGGATTGACACAATAGCTTGTAAATCACGTCAATTGGGTACTCTACACTAGGTAAACTCTGTACGACAGGTTCGATCGAAAGAGTATAAATAGGAGGATTCGAATATAAGACTTTTTGACTTCATACCTCTCACTCCACTAACTTGACTAGCCCCTAGGGGCGATTGTTTGATACTAACATCTACAATCACTAGTGGTTTTAGCATACGATTGTTAAAGTATAGGATTTTTTTTAATATATAGTTATCATGCAACTAATGATCAAAAATCTTACAAAGTTTAACTGGTTCAATCATAAAAATCTTAAAATTTTCAATTTTTAATTTGAATTTCAATTTTTCGGTTCGATTTACTTTAATAACTCTAATTGTTAAAAATAGATTAATTTATTAATTAATCGATCAATTTTCGTAAATTAATAAGTTATTATAAATCAAAATAAATCAATTAATTTTTATTTGAAAAAATCTTTTAATCATATTTCAAATTTTTAAAATTTATTCCATCCTTAGTTAATTTTATGATGATCTAATATCAGCTATATCTTTTAAACTCTAAACCTCTTTATCCTACTAATTTAAATTCCGATCGAGTTTTTAAAACATTGCATGTAACAATAAGTAATATAAGACTCTCTGAGTACTTCTATAATATATTTTTTAGATTTGAATTTCCAAATTTTTCTAAAAGTATTAATAGGATCATAACTTTAGATAAATTTATCTTGTCATTTAAAATTAAATTATTAAATAATTTATTTGATACATATTATTAAATGTAATTTTTTTGATACAATAATGATTAGTTATAACAAAGATAACATCAAGAGTTGATTAAATATATAGTAACATACAAAAGTTGTCATATTTTTTCAAAATCCAAGCACATCAAATAAGGATTTATATAATTAAGTTTGAATATATTTTTAAAATTGAGATAAGTTACTAATTGATATATTTTAGTTTGAATAATTCATTAACAAATTATTTTTCTTTAGATATAAAGTACTTGAAAAAAGTGGCTTGTTTTCTTCTCTTCTCTCCCATATATTATTGTCGACACATACTGGCATACACAGTGCAAGCGTCCGATCTGTAACCTCATATATGTCATAACTTGATCGCCATAAACCGCTTCCTTTGGTGTGTTCCCATGGAGAGAGATCCTATTCACCGGCGATCCTTGTATCTTCCAGGATGCCTGATGTCTCCTACGTGCCTACCCGTGCGCGAAGAGATTGAGTACTCTCGTATTCACTGTTGTAGTAGCGGTAACAACAGAAGCACTAGCAGAAGAACTCGGAGATGGCGAAATTTCATAAGAAGGCTAGTCAAGGATGGGAAGAGCAGCATTTATGGATCCAAACCTCTGTCATTTCATTACGACGCTGTCAGCTACTCTCAGAATTTCGATGAAGGTTGCTACCACGAAGAGCCCCTTCGCTGCCCGAAAGTTTTTCGAGATGTCAGATGGGATTTGCAGGATTGAGTAGTAGTCATGTGTGCTTGTAAGGTTGTAAGTTCACATGTATTCCTCTTCTTTTTGGTTTGTTTCAGATCAATCCCATGACTTCTGGGATCTGTTTTGTTTAGTAATCCTGCCAACGATCTGTACAGTATCATAATAATGACTGGTAGTATAGTTACAGGCGTAAATGGATCTGCTTTTGTCTTTACAACATGTTTGATCAGCCTTTTCAGGATCTTGGTGTGAAGCGAATACAGGTCTAAAATATACATCATCAGGACAAAATGGTCTGCCTGTAATGATCTGAGAGAGGAATTCAGGATTTTTTCTTTGATCTTTTCCTCTTTCTCTGTCCTTCACCGAGCTCAATAACTTCCATGACTGAGACACGTAAGTAACAGGGAACAAAACCGAAAAGAAAGAAGGGCCCCAGAGGCATTAGCTAGTGTTGATTTCTTATCTGCAGCTTGTGAGTTGTGAGTTTCTGTGCCGATGATCCAGAGTTTTAGGCCCTTGGTTGGAGGGTTAATGATAGGAAGGAGTGGAATGTAAGACATTTTTAGTGTTACTATTAAAATTTAATAATGGAATGTAACGAAAAGGAACGAGATAGGAGAATAAGGTTTGTTTCATCTTAAATAGTAAAAATAAGAAATCTTCGATTTGGAGTTTAGGATGAAACGTAAACTAATAATATTTCTCCTTACCCTAATAATAATATTTTTATATTATTAATAATAAATTGTATAAATAAAAAATAAAAAATTTAATAAAATTTTTATTAATGAAAAATAAAAAATATATAAAAAATATTTTTTAATTGTTTGTATATATTTTTATATAAATAAAAATATAAATAAATTATTTTTAAATATAAATCACATATAATAGAAAAAAAATTTATTAAATAATTAATAATAATATTTTTATATAATTAATAATAAAATTTATTAGTTTAAAATAAAAATATATAAAAATTATTTGTCACTGTTGTGACTTGAACAACTGTAACTTTTTAATCATAACCGTGATTTTTTAATTAGACATAATTTCTATTTTAAAATCATAACGTTAAACTTCTTGTAACAATTATTTTAATATCAGGAATATAACAGTCATTTATTATACATTACATTCCACTTTCTTAATTTTCTAAACGTTTTATTATATTATATTATAAACTTTTTTATCCCTTTAAATAATTTTTTACTATATTTCATTTTATTTTATTATAAATTATTCCTTTTTATTTCGTTGCATTCTATTATATTCTATTAATTAACAACATCTGAAGAATAAGCGTTAACGCTATAAAAATCAGGATAACGAGGATAGACCAGTCGGATTCTGCGATATACAGCGACCCGCGACCACATTTTTGCTTGGTCTCCCGTAGCGACATAACAGTGCTTGGTAGTCTTTCATTTTATCTACTTTTATACGATCCATTTAAGCCTATAATATTCACTTGCTTGCTGACTTAGCTGAGAAAGGTAAAGGAATGTAAATTTTAGTTTTTGTTTTCTTTTGTACAGAATTTCTCATTTAGCATATAAAGATATATTTTAGCATAATATTATTGAAAATTATGTATTAACTATAGTTTAATTTCACTTGAGCACTTTGATTGTGGACAAATAAAAATTAATACCCAACATTGGTGAGACCTGCAGCTCACCATCAAACTCTTTTTTTTTTTTTTCAGATAAGTCCTTTTTATTTCTTTTTATCTGTATTAAAATAGATTTTAGTGCTTTGATTTTTCAAAATTTTGTTAAATCCAACATTAAGGATTGAAAATAGACATGCAATAACAGGTTTTTATATTCACACTCAGTGATTACAAAACTTAACCGGTTTAGTTTTCAATTGTAAAAAACTTAAATTGTCTAACTTTTTAGTTTAATTTTTACATTTTCAATTCGATTTATTTTAATAACACTTGCTGTTAAGAACTGATTAGTTTATTAATTAATCGATCAATTTTTATAAATTAATAATTTTTTATAAATTATAAAATAAATCAATTAGTTTTCATTTAATAATATTTTTAATTAAACTTAAAATTCTTGGATAGATAAGGACAATTTTTTCAATCATATTTTAAATTATTTAATTTTATTCAATGTTTGATCTATTTTACAGCGATGTAATACCAATTGAAGCTTTTAAACTTTAAACTTCTTGTTTTATCGGTTTTACTTTCGGTCTGGTTTTTAAAAAATTGTTTACACTTAATCATATTTGAATTTGATAATTTTTTAAAATTTGATCTTTATAAAAGATTGGACTGTTATGATTTTTTAAAAAAGGTTTTAATCCTGAGCCGACCTAATTTGTTGTCTTTTTAATAAGAGTAGTGTTGAAAAATCTGAAGATAAATTAGGTTAAATTGGTTAAATCAAAGTTGGAATATATATTTTACTAAAAGAAAAAGAGTAGCTATAATTGCATAAAGGTGTGAATCCAAATTTAATTAGTGTCAAAAGGCATCATCTTCAAACTTAAGCATGGTTTACTTTTAGTAAAGTGAAATATTGTAGATGTAAGTTATAAAGTGAACTCCAAACAAATTAAAATGTCTAAATTTCAAAACTAAAATATGATTGAAAGGCTCAATTTGTTCAAAGCTTACTCAATACTGTAAGTTCTATACTTAACAAATAGTAAAAAGTGGACCTACAGTTAGTCCAAACTAAGCGTAAGCATGTTATTAATCTGAGCCCAAAAAGCCCATGGACTTAATTGAAGAAATCTTCAAAAAAATATATGCTTGGTCCATTTCATTAAATTTATAATTCTGTTAGAAAATAATAAATAAATAATACTTAGTTAAAATTAAACGCATTTATTAATAAAGGAAAAGAAGGGAATGGAGCAATATTGTGAATATCATATTGGATTAGGTTTTGGTACGGTCAGTGCCGATCAATACTGGGTATCATTTCGAGTAATTTTTTAAATGTATGAAATAGTTCCTGATTTTTTTTAAATTGTAAAATAGTCCATTGTCATATTGTACAATTGTATTGTATATTTTTAACTCTGTCTCCTAAAATCACAATAATAAATAATAATAACAATTAATATGAAATAAAAATAATTTTCAGATATTTCACATGTAAATAATAACCACAATTTTTATAAAAAAGGCAATTATCATCATACAAATATAAAATTAAAAACAAAAAAAGTATTTAAAATATTACAATTTCAATTTTCATTATATAATAAATAATAATTATGTTAAAACATCAAATGAAAAACAATAAATATTCATAGCTCTCAAATTGTTACAATTTACAACAAGAGTTCGTGATAAGGAAACAACTAAGTAGAATTGAAACATGAAACAAAAACATATATTATTTAATTTACTATCAATTAAATATA
>JAOQMS010000180.1:2675891-2695914 GCA_027563885.1 Erythroxylum longipes | reverse complement strand
AAATGGAAAGACACTAGGAACTAGCAGATGACTTATTTTACTTTAGCAAGTGACAAAATCATCTTTCATTACTATTCTAACGAGAAAATATTCTTGGTCATAACCCAACCTTAGCGAGGGTTTAGTACTCAGTAACTAGACTTGCCAATTCATTACACACATTCTCATCTAAGTTTTGGATTACGGACTGTGGGTTAAATCACAGCTGCAAACTATTGTAACAATTGAAACGAAAAAGAAGCAATTGCAAAAGATGTGACTGCAATTATAATAAATTATGGTAACAATCAATTATATATAACTCAAACATAACCATAAATTAAAACCTTAATTCTTACAATACAACACCATGGACTAGTACCTAATGGCACATTCATAAATATGGTATGCTAGAATCTACAAATCTAAGATAGTTAACTTCCACCCAAGAATGATTTGTGTTTAAGATATGTAATTCGTTAAAAACATACAAGTTATCTTGTTCTCATAGACTACATGAGCTTTTTCTTCAGTTGAATCTCCTCCTACCATTCATAAATAATGGAGTACGAGAATATGAAAATTCTTATTAGGTTTCTTCTTTTCTTTTTAATAATACTAATTATACTGTCCATAATCATTTAATCTGATGAGTTACAAAAAAAACTTTTATCTATTAATGAGACTATTTAAGTACCATAATTCATTTCAGCAAAGCAACTTGGTCAAGAAAAGAATGCTTCTTTTAATTACCTTTGTAAAATTTATAACCACTATCATTCAAATGTATATTAAATAAATTGTTGGAGATTATTGCTGTTCAAATATGTACTAAATAAACTATTATGTATATGTAATAACTCACAAATTATGTAATCTTGATAAAATACTTAAGAAACTAAGTACTCATACTTAAGTAATGATGAGTTGGATTCAATTGATATGTGCCATCCTCCAAGTTAAAGGTGAGAAGCAACCTCTTAACTATTACTTGAACCTGAAACTTTTGGATTGATAGACATGTGATAGATAAGTTTTAATTGGATAACTCAAGAGCCACTCTCTAATTTTCTAGACACACTTGATATAGCATGATTTTCCCCTAACTACATTTAACCTAGCTATACAGGTCTTACCATCTGTTAAGTACCCATCATTAATATTTCATCAAGATGTTAGACTGACAAAATTGCCAATATAGTTGCCAAGGAATTAGCATGCAGGAAGAAGAAATTCTAGCAGAAATTTTCTCTTCTTTGTCTAAATATCTTGGAAAAGGAGGAACAAGAGGACTTGGTAATCAGAAGATGACATCTTAAGAAATAAATGCATCTGTGATGACATTGAGTATCTATGGGAATCAATTCTTTGGTGCTAGTTGTTTCCTTACCTCAAATGGGAATAAATTCTATGCTCAATTTTCCTGTAAACTTTGGCTAAATGGACCCTAACTAATTTTGTTCCTTGGGACATATATTATACACACCAAATACCTCAAATGGACTTTAGTGTCAACTTACTGAACACTCAAAAAGAAGGTTTCAGATTCATAAATAACACGTTGGTTATACTTAAAAGTGAGTACTTGATTCAAGGTAAATCTTCAAGCTAATAGGCCAAAATATCATAAACAGTCTTTGAATTCTACCACTAACCCATAATTAAGAATATATAGAATAAAGCATATTAGAGGTTAATTTCTTAATAGTTATAAAAGTTAAAAAAATTGATCTCTCTATCTAATTTCTATACAGAGGATTTAGATCACATTTTATTATTATTATTATTATTATTAATCAAATTTCTCATAATTACATTTCATAACTATGATTTTCTTCCAAATTTCTCATAACTACTTCGCACGATTTCAATTACTCTCTAAATATTATTATTATTTGTTCATACATATAATTTCTCTTGTTCTCATAGACTACATGAGCTTTTTCTTCAGTTGAATCTGCTCCTATCATTCACAATAATTGAGTACGAGAATATGAAAATTCTAATTAGCTTTCTTCTTTTCTTTTTCATTATACTAAATACTTGCATAATATGTCTTGTTGATTGCTGACATATATATGGTCTTATAGAATTCATTTCTTAAAAGTGAACTTCCCAAAATTATGAAAAAAAGAAGACTTGATTAAGCAATTTGCTTTTATTTCAAATTTTTTGTGATTGTGCATAATCATTTAATCTGATAGGTCACAAAAAAACTTTTATCTATTAATGAGACATTTTAAGTACCACAACTCTTTTCAGCAAAACAACTTGATCAAGAAAGGAATGCTTCTTTTAACTATTTTTTTTTGTAAAATTTACCTAATTATTTAAATTTTATTTTTAAAATTTTATAATGGTAAAATTTATAACCACTGTCATTCAAATGTACACAAATAAATTGTTGGAGATTATTACCCTTCAAATATGTAATAAATATACTATTGAGTATATGTAATCAATCTTAAATTATTTAATCTTGATAAAACACTTAAGAAACTATGTGAGATTCCTATATCGGTTCGGAAGGGAACGAAATATGAATTATAAAAGTATGGATACCTCTCCCCCATAGACGCATTTTTTTAGGAGTGGGAAGAGCAAAACCGTAAGGGCTGGACTAGGTTAAGGTCCAAAGCGGACAATATCTGTGAGCTTGTGGTCTGGGCTGTTACAAATAGTATCACAGCCAGTACCCGAACTGGTATGTCAGCGCGACTCTGAGCCCTAAAGGGGGATGGATTGTGAGATTTCCATATTAGTTAGAGAGGGAAACGAAGTATGCCTTATAAGGATATGGATACCTCTCCCCTATAGATGCGTTTTTCCGAGAACGGGAAGAGTAAAACTGTCAGGGCTTGACTAGGCTAAGACTTAAAGAGAACAATATTTGTAATCGAGTGGTCTAAGGCTATTACAAACTATGTACTCAGAATTAAGTAATAATGAGTTGGATTCAATTGATATGGACTCACTATGTCTTCATTCTCAACGAGTCATCCTCTAATTTAAAGGTGAAAGGCAACCTCTTAACTAATACTTAAAGCTTAAACTTTTGGATTGATAGATATATGATAAGTTTTACTGATTGGATCACTCAAGAGCCACTCTCTACTTTTCTAGACACACTTGATTTAGCATGGTTTTCCCCTAACTACATTTAACCTAGTTACACGGATCTTACCATTTGTTAAGTACCCATCCTTAATATTTCATCAATATATTACACATACAAAACTGCAAATATAGTTGCCAAGAAAATAACATAAAATAAGAAGAAATTCTAGCATAAATTTTCTCTTCTTTGTATACATATGTTGTTAAAGGAGGAACAAAAGCTCTTGGTACTCGTAACATGAAATCTCAAGAAATAAATGCATTTGTGATGACATTCAATTTCTATGGGAATCAATTCTTTGTTGCTAGTTGTTTCCTACTAATTTATGTAAACTTACCTCAAATGGGAATAAATTCTATGCCCAAATTTCCTATAAACTTTGGCTAAAGGGACTCTAACTAATTTTGTTTTCCCAGGACATATGTGATACACACCAAATACACCTCAAATTAATGGACTTCAGTGTCAACTTACTTAACACTCAAATTAAGGTTTCAGATTCATAAATAACAGTTTGAGTTTAAAAGAGAGAACTTTATTCAAGGTAAATCTTCAGGCTAATAGGTCAAAAATAAATAAACATTGCCTATGAATTCTACCATTAATGCATAATTAAGGATATACAGAATAAATCATATTAGAGGTCAATTTCTTAATAGTTATAAGAGTTAGAAAAGATTTGATCTCTCTATCTAATCTCTATATAAAGGATTTAGATCATTTTTCATTATTATTATTATTTATCAAATTTCTCATAATTATATTTATAACTATAATTATCTTCCAAATTTTTCATAACTACCTCCCATGATTATAATTACTCTCTAGATATCTCAGAGCTACCTCTCATAACTACAAATACTTTCCACAGTAGTTACCAAAAAATTAATATATATTAGCATAGAGATATAAACATATTACCCATGTCAATTGATTAGTATTAGCATTTAAGTATTGACACATATCTTCAACAATAAGTCATGACCCAGGAGCAGAAAATTCATTCCCTATATTAAATCCAGTTCCCTGGTCCCAAAATCTTATTAATGATGTTGAAATTAAAGCTATTAGCTTTATATTAGTTCATCCATTACACGACAATTAACTCCAAAGAACATTCATTTTCTCAAGCATAAATGCTAGCATTGCAGAAGAATTTCTCATGGTCTGCCAAACCATACGAGTAACTAGTAACAACTATGCTCAAATTTTCAGAACATAAAAACTATTTTTTAAGTTTTCCAGGTTGATTTGGAAGCCATAACTCGACCAAGAACTCAAGAAGACGACATTTAATTTGATGAAGAGTATTATATATCCAATATAAAACAAGAATGACATTACCCATGATTGTTATAAACAAGCACGAATTGATCCACTTTTCCTCCCAAAGAGAGTACTAGCTAGATCAGTAGGAAGAACTGAGTAGTTAACTGGCTAATCATCAATGAAGGAAAAAAAGAGAGAGAGAGAGAGAGAGAGAGAGAGAGAGAGAGGGACTTGAGGCGAACAGTGGAGCGGAGAATATATTGTCAAGTAAGTACCTGGTGTTTGAAAATTCATAGAGCTTTCCTGTGCTCGAAAAAATCACGAGTCCAACTTCTGCATCACAAAGAATCGCCAACTCTTTAGCCTTTTTGATCAAACCCTTTCTCCGTTTAGAGAAAGTCACCTGCCTGCTCGTCGAATTATCGATCCTTCTTATCACAATCTTCCCTCTTCCCATCACCTCTACTTAAAATCTGTTCTAGGGTTTCTGTGACATTGAAAAAAATGAAGAAAAAAAAACGCAAAAGCCCCTTTTATGAACCAGATACCAAAAGGTTGTTATAGCTTAAGATAACAGAGAACAGTAATGGAAGCCACAAGACTTACCGGGTTGAGCCAAAGGAAGCTATTTCCTAACCAGTTAGTGGCAGATGCTGGTCAAGGGCATTACAAGCGACAAAAGTTTAAGTTGATCTGATGTGAAAGCAAAACTGTTAGCTATAGCGTTATTCTTTTCATGTGTATTTTGCTTTTGAAATGCTAGATGTGGAATGTTTTCTGTTTATCATTTTTCTTTTATGATCTTGCTGACAACACAAGAAAGGTCTCAAGAGTGAGTTTACACCACCTGTTGATGTTGGATTAAAAAGATATGTATACATCTTCAAACTCAATTCATTACTTTCTTGCCCGCCGTCAGCTGTATCAGTTAGTGACACATGGGAGAATGCTTAAGCTGGAGAGGCATTTAAATATATATATATATAACAAAGTTTCATTAATGCTGTTCAAGAAGTTTGATCATCTTTTGTTTTTCGATAAAAATATTCTTAGGTATTTAACATAAAATGTAAGATTTACTTGTACTTTTAGAGAAATAAGGTACATATATAGATAAAGATTCCTAGGGTACACAGTGTTGCTAAGTACAACCAAGAAATTTGGACAACCAAAAGCAATCTAGAGAGGGTGCATTTGCTGTTGGTAAGTACAACCAAGAAATTTGGGAGTTCCTCCACATGTCAGAAAAAGTGCCAGAAGTTAGAACTCCAAAGAATGAGGGGTTAGAAAGGGAGCCTGACATCGGACTTTTAAAGAAGCATCCAATTCAGGTAAAAGCAAATTCAAGTTGATTGATTGACGGATGTTGAACAAAAATAATAGATGAGTGCCGAATTTGTTTCAGGCCCTTTTTCTGGTTGGTGCTTCCTTTTTTCACCACTTAGTAACATTAGGTGGTTGACACTACCAAACCTAAACCTTTCTATTTATGCCTTTCAAAACTACTACACATCACTTCACTTTTTATTTGCTTAAACTCCTTTAGAAAAATACACGACTTGCATGCTTGGCTATTGGCTTTTTAGCAATGGAAAATCGTCTTCAGGATATGATACTATTTAAAAAGAGAAAGGGAAAGCAAAGCAAAGATAAAAAGATACTTTGGAGGATAGTTTTCTAGAGTTGGTACAACTTATTAAGCGAAGATTAGTGCTAATGGATCCTAAACAGTAAACAAACATATTATTTGGTACCACTTTTGACCTTACATTAGAATTTTAAAATAGAACATATGATTCTCAATGCTTACCACAAATAGAAAAAGGAAAAAGAACATAAAATTATCAATGACCCGATAGAGTAATGCCAATAAAGGATATATACCATAGATTAAAACTAACTGAACAAATATTTGATAATTTTACTGTGTTTTTTAGTAATTATAAATATCTTATTCTTTGAATTAAAGAATACCGCTCTTAAAAAATGAAATTATAAATTGATTTTAATGTCTTATTTCTATGTTAACTTGAATACTTCTTTTGAGTATCTTTATTGCAAAATTATAATAGATGTGTTCAAAATATTTTTCATTTGTTGAAATCACCATAAATCACATCATTCAATTATTCTATTGTTTTCATTTATTAAATTTATTATTATCATTTATTGAGAGTTATTTAATTTCTATAAATTCTTTTTAAAATAGTTTAATTAAAACATATCTATATGGGATTATAAATTAAATCATATTTTTCGAAATATTTTTACTTATAATTTTATTCATTTTATGTAAATGGTAAAATGGTAAAGATATCTCAATGAGACTCAATTCTCTACATTTTTTAGTCGTTAATAATGATTATTTCTACTTAATTTGTAAAGTACAACACTTAAAAGTTTTGTTTTGGCATGATAACATTTCAAGATCTGGAGGAGAAGTGAATTAGTGACTAAGAGCTTAATCGATCATGGGGAATTATGCAGTTAAACCGCAATAACATAATCCTAAAACTTTAATTAACCAATTGTCAGAATCACGTTGACTGAGACACGTGAAGGATTAAGTAAACAATGGTAATGAATCCACCTTTCGAGGAGATTTCGGGCACGCTTTCTCTAATTAACCAATGTCAATATATCCTTACAATTAAGCTCCAAATCTGAACAATCATCTTGGTTTTGGGGAAATTGGAAATAAAGAGCAAGAAGGAGGGAAAAAAACAATTACATTCTTACGTGGTTCAGTTGTAAAGCCTATAGTCACCAACACAAAAATGACAAAAAGATTATAAAGTGCATTGTTTATTAAATTTAGCTCAATTATATATAACCGTAGAACATTTTTTTGTTTTAAGGTTAATTATCATAAAAAGTCTAAACTTTTGTCAAATTTTCAATTATAACTTGAATTTTAAAAATTAGCAATAAAATGATCAAACATTCAATTTTTTCTATTATAACTCAAATTTCAAAAAGTAATAATAAAATGCTCAAACTTAAAATTTTTTTAATTCTATCCCAACGTTAATGTTTCTGTTAAATTTGTTGATGTAGCTTGTCACGTGTTTCATAAACCTTAACTATTAATACACGTTAGACAAAATTAATACAACAAATGAAGATTAATGAAACGACGTTGTTGTTTAACAATGACCTAAATCAGATTACGCAACCCCAATGACTTTACGCTTTAATTTCAACTTTTCCTTCCATTTTCAGTTTATTCTCTCGATACCTTCACCCTTCAATTTTTAGATTATGCAGCCCTGACCCCCCCATACTAAAGGCATCAAGATAACAAACTGAAAAAGAAGAGCTTATTGGTACAGTATGCAGTAATACGAGAGTAGTTTAAGGTATTAGAAGAACAAACAAAAAATAAAGGGCTGAAGATATCGGGAGAACAACAGATAACGTCGGGCTAGACACTTTTTAAATTTTGAGTTTGAATTGAAAAAATTTGAAAAATTGATAATTTTATTACTACTTTTTAAAGTTTGAGTTATAACTAAAAAATTGACAAAATTTTGAATTTTTTTAGATAATTAATCCTTTGTTTTATAGTAAAAAATTTTTAACATCTCTACGATAGATGTGAATCTCTGTTTTTATATGATCACTTGGCAATTGAAGAACACTACAATTAATATAATTATCAAAAGGCTTTAGAAGGAGAGTGAAGACACCAATAATCAATCACTAGGGTTTGGTGATGGGTCAGTCGTGAGACATCAAAAGCATTAGCAATTGGCCAATGCACATGTGAGCATGGATTGTTTAGACTAGTGAGATTCGATTTTGCATTAGGCCCTCAGATTAAGGAATCCCAGGCTCAAATCAACGATTAGATTAGATAAACTGCGCACTTTCTTATGCCTCCTGCTCCCAGCTGGGCCAGGTGTCAATCATCAACAAATTATAGTCACATAGACCAAGGCAAGAAGGCGGTGTCAGCAACATTTCCCAATAGATTATCATCCCAACAATGGAAAATGTCGACTCAGAGGCCTAACCCCCTCCAATCAAAATCACTTCTTTATAGTTGTGATGCTGAGAGATGTATAAACTAATGAGCAAGATCACGTGAACTTTTATCATCACTGCCGAATTTTCTTCGACCAAGAAAGGAAAGCTAATGGCATTATCTATTTTCTAGAGAGGCGGAGAGGCATGTTCCTGCTATCATTGATAATGGGTTCAACTTAATCGGATCAAAAAATTTAAATTTAATCAAATATTAAGATATAATTTAGATTTTATGTTAAAATTAAAATTAAAATTATATAAAAATTCAATTTAAAGTCTAATTAATATTCTACTCACTTTGATCGTTCTGAATCTTATTCAAAAATTTGAAGGAATGTAATTCTTTTTAAAGAACTTCTGTGTTTAAAGATATAATTTTGATGAGTCAAGTTATAGGTGAGCAAACCCCATATTACGATATAATTGTTGATAAGTCTTGGAACTTGTCCATTTCTACTAAAATAAGTAAATTTATGACCATTGGAGTCAGTTCTCATCAGGAATTAGATTATCCTCAAAGCATGAAGTTATGGTCTGATTTCCTTGTGCTCCAAAAGAACTAAAGAAAAGGGCAAATTCCTCTATGAATGATCCAATACTCATTTGCTTGACCTTTGCTATCTCATGGCGTTGTGGATAGACTAGTTATATGTTATCTCAATTACATCACCAAAGCTTAGAGTTCATTTATGGAAAAAGGAATAGGAAAGAAAGAAAAAACAGAAAAAGAAAAGAAAAAATAAAACTCCAAGAAGTATAATCGGATCATATCTCTAGCTCTTTCTTTCTTTTTTTTCACTCCAAGAACTTAAGATTTTCTTGAAAAGATCTGTCAGAAACATAATTAACTAAAGTTTATTTCGTTTTTTCTTTTTTTTTTCTTACCTAATTAGCTAACTACGTAATACAATTAACATTCTTGATATTGTCAGTTCGAGGAGATGATCGCATACTGTGGTCGGGAGGTGACTCAAGTCGAATATAATCATACATGACCCCCCGGAAAGGGTCTCCGACTCGGCCTCCGGTTCTTGATTGAGTGAGATAAATAGTATTGTTTCCTCTTTCAAATAGATAGTGAGGAAATTGAATGCTATACAACCTGTACAAGCCATGAACTCCATGCCTTGCAATGGCGTTGTCTCTTCCAATTAGCCCTGTTGAGAAATAGGGTGGATTACCTCTACGTCTGTTCACACGTACCTTTACATAGTACAAAAAAATCTATCAGTAAACATACATATGAATGAAACTCTCTACTTCAACCATAATATGTGTCCTCTTTCACCTGTAGTTCTGAGGCAGCAGCTGACGCCAAAGCCAACTGGAGTGTGTAGTTTCCAGTTCGTCTCACACTTTCGAGTTGAAACAATATCTTCCAAGTGGTTGGTACATATCTTTTGTCTGCTAACTTTCTATAACAACAATGTGATTACTTATTTGTTAGAAAGAATGCATCAATTAGGGTTGGCAATCGGCTTGAACAGCCCAAGATATTTTTAGTTTAGAATTCAGAATCGAAAAAAAAAAACTAAAGTTTAAGATCTATTTTAATAAAAATATTTTAATGATTTAGTTTTAAATTTGAACATATCAATTTTTCATAATTAAATAAATATAAAAAATTTATTAAACCCATTCTCGATCTCAATTAAATTAAACTTAATTCATTTGGTTTATTTTTTTTTTGCCTTGCCTGAAATTAGTCGTGTGTAAAAAGCAGAGGGTCTAAAAGGAAAGCATACCTAAGAACATGAGCAAAGAACCAATCTTGACGATAGTTGCTAACGCCAACAATGTAGACCAGATCGTGTGTAGGATATAATTTAGAGTATTGATCCCATAGTCCGTATTGCCTAAACCTGATAAAGCAATTAAAATGAGGGTTGGAGTTGCAGTGAAGTTGGAAGCAAGCAAAAAAGTACGAGGTTTTAGGGTATAGGGCTAACTTGTTTGTTGGTTTATTTATGAACAATTTGTTGAGCAGTGTTGGGTCTGCGTCTGGAACAAAGAACTCAGCAGCAGTGCGATCAGAGACGCCTATTTCCCAAATAGTTGGTCCATTTCTTGGTGGCTTAAACACCAGCACACCTAATTTCATCTTAAACCCTACATTCAATCATGCGTTTGAAACCTTCATCATTTCGATGCCTTTCTCCATATATTTATCATGTCAAAGAACTTGAACATTCGCAAAAGATGGTAAATAACAACCAAAACATAAGATTTTAAGTTACGGATTACGAATTATGTTGTAGTTAGGAGTGATTGCAGTAATAAATTACAATAATAATTTGGATAACTATGATCTAATTAAAAAAATTAGAAAATTATTATTGAATTAAAAAGGAAAAAAACATTTGATATCACTCTTACCTGCTTGGATGTTGATATTAAATTTGAGCTTGTAATCACCAATTACACCAGGAACCCAAGCATAGAGACTGTACATTTCACATCGAACATTTTCAATCAAGAAGTAACCATCTTCATTTGCTCTAGTCCAGAATTGGTAACCCTGTCATAGAATAAGCATATAAGCATTTACACCTCTATGATTCTTTCTGGTGTTTAAGACTGAAACCAACCTTAGCATCTGTTTGCCAGGAACCAACATCTCCTGGTGCTGCCAAACCAACATAAGCATATCTGGCTCGTATCAATCTTTCATTTATGTACCTAAGACACAAGTACTATTGAAAGTTTCAGATCATATATGTAAGAAAGCATGTCACAATGTTAATTACCTGTCACGAACTAGTAGCTGACCCATAACGCTTCCTCGTTGATTGGCTAATGGGAAATCTTTCGATTGAGGAAAATTGTAAGGCCAAGCTTTCACTTCTTTCAGCATCTACTTTAAAAAGGGTCATCAATTTGATGAGACATTTTCAACATTCTTGTGAAGGAATTGAAAATTTTATGGCTGAAGAATCTTGCATCCTTATTAAAAAACGCTACCTGTCTTTTTGCGTCTCTCCAAAGTCTGATACGATGGTTCTCTTTGGAAGGAACAGAGTTCAGATAGACAAATACTGGCCCAAGAACCTTTTTCCATGGCTCTCCATTACGGTATTTGGTGTTCATGTCCTTCCCTGTATAGTGAGTGCTTGTAAACATCTGCGAATGAAGAATTCATAAAATAAAAATAAATTTTGTCAAGAAAAAATGAAAAAAAAAGAAAGAAGAAGAGAAATTGTTAGGAAAATAACTAAGAAGTATATATAGGAAATAAGAATTTCTATATGATTATATAAGAATAATGTTATCAAAACTCACTTAACATTTTAGTAAATATTTTTTAGTAATTAAATAGTCAAACCAAATCAATTCAAGATTTATCTATCATTAAACATAAAATACACAATAACATGAACTCTATTAAACACAGTAACATAAAATAAAATTTGATAGGATACATTTAGAATGATTTAATCTAAAAGATGAAGTTATCTGCTTCAGTTAATAAAAGGTGCTTACAGAGAGGACAGTAGGGCCAACATGAGAGGTAAGGTCTTGTTTGAGAGGTCCACCGGCAAGGAATTCGTCGGAGGGTGTGATCATCCAAAAGCCAACAGGTGGGTCGGTTGATGATATCCATCCATGCGCCTTATTGTCTTTGTTCTCACACGAGTACTGATACTTGTCATCCACCTGCACCATCATGCATTTGATTACTACAATTCTCATTTTTCACACAATTTTTTTATTTTTTAATAAGGATGGGACCTAATTTGGGCTTAAGCTTCCACCATGGTCACAACTCACAACCTTGAGATAGCACAATCTAATGAATTTGAGGTAAAAAAGAGGAAGAAGGGGAAAAGTTCCTATTATAGAAAAAGGTCCATTAACAACATCTTGATATGACGAGACCAACTAAAAAAGGATCAATACGTAAAGCTATAATCTAGTATGAAAAGAGAACCCTTTAACATAAGGACTCTACTCAATTTTAATTATAGGTTGGGAAATTTTTTTGGTTAAATCAAATATGATTTAATTGATTTTTAAATCTCATCCCTTAACTAATTAAGAGATTGAAGAACTTAATACATTGATTTAGAAGAACAATCTCATAAACTAAAAACTCTAATTGGAAGTGTAGAGAGGGATACCTCATACCTCCCCTCTAAATTCAGGAATGGCTGTATTGGTTAAGAGAACGGCTTCGGGATAGGCAAGTCGTCGACCATTTCGACGGTCCATAGGAGTTGGCATCATCCTTTGCCTATCATCCGATATTGCCATGAAGTGAAACCTGTAATTACACATATCATTAACTTATTTAGCTCACAAGAAAATAGAAATAATTATACTAGAAGTTGAATTTTAATAAACAACGATGCATGTGGCAACGGATTTTCATAAAATACAGAAACCTATGATTGGTATGATTTCTTTTCTGATATCAGAAATGAAGTGAATCGTTTTTTGAACTAATTAATTTTAAGCAGTATGATATTAAAAATAGGGTAAAATAATTTTTTGTTATTTTTAAAATTTTTAGAAAATTTCTTATTTTAGAATTTTGTTAAAAATAACAAAAAAAGATTTAACATGAATAATACACCTAAATCAATTAAATACTGAAGATATAACTACCCAAATCAAATCTTAAAAATTAATTAAATCTAATTTAAATAAATAATTTAATATAATTACAATAAATTATTTTTATCAGCTGAATTTAATTTATTTAAATCAAATTTAAGAGTTGAGTTCGATTGTCATGTCAATAGTATTTAGTTGGTCCAATTGTATTATTTACGTTATTTATGTTTTCTATTATTTTTTAAATTAAATATAACATAAAATAAATGATTTTAAAAATTAAAAGAAATTTTAAAATTAGTTAAACTTCACATTTTTTTAGTATCTTTTACTTTAAAAATATATTAATTATTTATGATATTATAAAAAAAGGTTACACAAAATGATAATATCTAACTTGTCATTTTGGGGCTTGAGAACAATCCTTATTTGATCGATGTCAACATCTGGCCATCCTTTTAGTCGCTCTAATATGGCATACATGTAAACTCCTGAGCATCCACGCTTTAATATATACCTACAAAGATAAAGAACAAGAACTTTCCATATAACACTTCCTAATTAAAAGAAAAAATATATCTAAAATGTAAATTAAGCTGCAGTTTTTAAAAATAAATCCATTTAATTACCCTTTCTTTAAGAGAATGTAGGGAAATTACCTCTTGTCTATATTTAAAGGGACTGTGGAGTTACTAGCTATCCATGGCCTTATAAACGAAATTTCTACTTGATTGTCATCTTCCATTATAACACTAAAGTTTGTTGCTTTCAATCTGCAAAGCAATAAGTTTATCTTATTCAAGTGCATAAATAAAGTATATGACATTATTATTATTATTATATTATAGTGTGATTATGTTAAATTACTACTATATTGTGTCATTAAAAAGAATCGATATATTTTCATTATGCAAAACTTGAGTATCATAGACATAAAAGACTCTAATGTGCGACTCAGCCACCTGTTATATGAAACATGAGAACATATGATCTTTTTGCTGCCGCAAAAGTTCGAAGAACTCAGCCAGGAGTACGGTACTTACCTGTCATAAGATATACGATATCCAGGCTTGTTCCAGACAATATCCCAGTACCTAAATTTTATCAGAACAGTAAACAATGGCATCAAAAGTTTAAGGTTAGTTAAGGATGGTAATTTTTGTTTATTTAAAATTTTAAAATAATTAATTAAAATGATATTACTTTATTAAATTTTGATAAAATAATATTATTTTAATTTTAGATGATTATAAGTTCCAATTACGAAAATAGTCTTTTTTGTAAAAAATTATAAAAAAAGTTGACCCTTTTTTAATTTTCGTGAAGCGAAGAACCATATGTACTGGTTTCATTGACTTTAAATTTTTTCTTATCAAATTTGACTATTTCAATTAGAAACTAATCAGACTTGGCAGCAAAAAATAAAAATAAAAATCAAGTGATGAATAGAATTACACATACCCTCGATTACGGTTGGCATTTTGGAGTTCAAGTACGTTATCTATTCCATGATATTGTAGTCCAATTATATCGCCTGCTGGTTTGGAGAAAGTGACTTGGACGACGCCATTATCGATCGCTATCTGTGACATTGTTGTCTATCATTACCACAAATCTTCTGGCAGTTGAGCTATGGCAATCACAGCACCAAAAAAAAAAAAGATAAAGAGCCTATGTTTAAATCCTTTATGAGGTTTCGGAAGTGGGATCATCATCTTAATGATCTATGCATGTGGTAGATATAAGAGCTTAGACTTGATATTATTGAAGATTATGTTATAGCCTATTCCAAAAACATGCTTTTCTTTGAAAAAAAAAACTTATACCAATAATTATAAACATTTTTAATGACATATTAATTTTAAATTAAAAATATAATATTATAATTCTTTCTATTATTATAATTAACCATAATTTGATTAGCCCAATTATGTGACTATAGTCTTGAAGATTCAGGAGTACAAAACAAATTGATGAGAAGAAAATGCATGTTCAATCTGTTGATAACCCTAATGATCAGAAGAAGAAAATGGGAACGAGGATTAATTACTTGGCGATGATTCTGCTTTAGATGCAGCCTGACCCGTAAAGGTGAAAAGCTGTCGTTCCAAGAAACTTCCCTGCAATACTTAAATGGATAAAAAAGAGTTAGAACGTTGAGATTTAGGCAAATTCTGATGAAGAAGTACTAAGCTTAGTCTCACCTCTGCTTTATCACTGGACCTTCAATCTTCACGTTCATGGCATACTCCAACCACATGAAAACAAAGGCAAGAAAATGGAGACCAAAAGAAAAGTATCTGATGTTCATATTTCCAAGAGAATTCTGTGAAATGAGAAAATGGAGATCAAAATTTGGAAGAGCTATCTAGCTCTAGATAAACAGCTGGAGGGTTCGAGTGGAAAGTAAAAGCCAGAGTACTTGCTCACGGTCAGGAGAGGCCAAGAAGAGAAAGAAGCATACAACCATTGCCAGCCACCTGCATTCCTCTCCATTTTGGCGACTAAATATATGCTGCTTTTTTTTTTGTTTTGAAAGGCATATGCTGCTCGTTTGTGCTTAAAAAGAAATATGTAAAGGAACTAAGGACTTTGGAAGTTGTGATTGATTATCTTATTAATATGTTTTCTATTTTTGACAAATTTAAGTTTGTAATAATATTTAATCTACTGCTTGAAAATAAATTCTAAAGTGCTATAGTTATTGACTTTAATATTTTAGAAGATAAAATTACAAATAAATAAAATAAGTTGTCAATAAAAAATGAAAAATTGAACTATTTCTAATTAAATTAAACTTGATTGTGAAAAAAATCAATAGATCTTGTGACAAATTGAATATTTTTTAAATTGATTTGTAATTAAAAGTGAGTTTAATAAAGTAATGTGTAATTAAAAATTTTAATAATATAATTAATTTAAAAAAGTCTAAAATTATCTTTTCTATATTTTATGTAGCTAGAAAATCACAGGATTGTTTATCACAGACGGTCTCACATTTGGACAATGCGCGTACAGTTGGGATATAGAGGATCGAATATCAAATTGTTAGTTCCTCAATCAGCTCTGTTTACTCTAATATGGCATCTTAATGAAAATCACTTGTGTTATTGTGCTACTACAGTCGTATGTTGGTGTGATTCCAACATCCAGATAGTGTTTTGTGCTCTGCTTTAGTTAGGTGTAACTATTGATGATGGATAAGAGCTGAAGGAAATCATGATTGTAACGTGGCAATCAAAAGATTAATCAAAATAATTCTTGTAACGAAGTTTGTTAATGAAAAGTAAAATTCTCATTGTAGAAGCAATTTTTTATTAAAATCCTCTTTTTATTTATTAATTTTTGTAGTAATATCGTAGTTTTCTTTAATTTTTAGTTGTTCATTATAGATCTAAACATGTGATTATATTTAAAAATTACGGTGAATAAATACTTATTTTCACTACACCGTAACCTAAAGGTCATATAGATATCTAATTGTACATCAACAATACCCCTATAAAAGTTCTACTGAAATGTAGGGTTTAAAAATGTTTAATAATATACAATCTTATTTTTATCAGGTAGAAAGTTTGTTTTTGATTTATAGTTATCTAATTGTCTAACACATAATCACGACAATTTAATTATAAAAAGTTAAGTTTTATCAAGTCACATAAAATTATAAATTTATAATTCATAATTCAAGAGATCACATAAAATTAAAAGATAATTATTAATTAACTCAATGCATAATATAATATTTATCATTTTAATCATTATTTTTTATTCTGAATAGTTTAATTTTAATCACTTGAAATTAATAACATAATAATGATAAAGAAATTAATTAAATTAAATATTCTTTGTTATTCCTATCTCATAGATAATGCAATAAGGAAAAAAAAAGTTTAGACCGTTATTACTTTTTCGTTTATATGGAAACACCTTGAAGAAGCAAACCTGAGGCTTTTGGGCTTTGTCTCCGTGTCAAATGGAGCTTCAGAGAGAAAGCAAACTTGAGGCTAAACTGAGTTGGCTGAAGCTAGGCCTACTAAAATTTTGTCTAAACTAATAACTCGACTCTGATTCGTTACAAGAAATTGTATTTTTAATAAAAGTAAAAGTTGTCACTAAAAGTAATATTATTAGTCACTATTTTTAATAGTGTCAAAGTTTTGAAGTCGTCACCTCCCGTCACAAATACCTCCGTCGCTAATAAAATAGTGACTAATTTAGAAAATGGTCACAATTATGTGACACTTTTGTGACAAAAGTACTGACACTAAAAATTGTGAAATGTGTGACAAAATTATATGGTCACAGTAACTTTACATATTTATGACAAGTTTATCGTCACAAATAATATAAAGTAGTGATGAATTAAGTTATAACAGACTTCTTTTTATTGTGACAAAAGTACCGACACTAAATCTTATGGAATGTGTGACAACACTAAATAGTCACAGTAATTATACATATTTATGACAAATTTGTTGACATAAATAATATAAAGTAGTGACGAATAAAATCGTAATAACACTTCATTTTATTGTGACAACATTATCGTTATTAAAATAATTGAAAATAGTGACAAAATATTTGCCACTCGTGCTTTTTTATCAGTGTCTATTACTTTTTAATCACTAATATTTTAAAGAAAAAATGTCAACATCATTTTGTCACAAAAATGAAAAATTGTTCTTACAAAAAATATTGTCATTAATTTGTTTATTACTGTCACAAATAAAACTATCAATTCAATAGTAGAATTGCATTATTAGTAAAAGAAATTGGCATCAGCAATCATATTGTCTAATAAATTTCGTCACAAGTATGAAAGTTAATGTTACAATAATGTTGTCACTAAATAAAGATTATATATTACAATAAATTTGTCATTAATGTGTTCGTGTCAAACACATCCTTTGGGCAATCTTCCTTCACATCCTCTCCAGCTGTAGGCCTTTTGCAAGGACCTCTAAACAAAGTGACTACATATCCAAAAATATAGGGAAGGACCAATGAGAAAGGGAAAGCATATAGGAACTTGTATAAAAGAAAGGATAAAATAACACAAGACTAAACCCACTCTCACAGTACTAATCATAATAAGGTTGATTGCATCATTACTTGCAGATGGTATTTGGACATAAAGGATTACACTAGCAAATTGCAACAGAATAACATTCAAAGTCGTCTTACATCTTATTCATTCAAAATATATAAACTGTAAATACAAAATCACCTAGGATTCTTAAAATGACATGCAATTGTTTTCGAGTTTACCGTTCTCCCGAGGAAAAAAAAACTTTATAGAATTACAACTATTAAGAACAAACAACATTAAGAAATACTCCTCAATTTTCCAAATTAATTAAACATTAATAACCAAAGATATGTAAACATGCTTCTAGTTATATGACATGGAAACAAACAATCTGACCTGTGGAAATTGATAGTTTATAACTCTTGCAAGATCAAGTCCATCAACCCAAGAATCCTCAGTTGAAGTGCCTATTACACTGCATATTTTGTAGATCTCATCATCCTCACTACAAAATTAACCGTGATAGCTAATGAGCAAAAGGTAAACTAAACATGCAGCAAAATAAAAAAAACGATAAAGACCTATACCTAGTATGATGGCCTTGCTCTGGGCAATTACTTGCATGTCAATTATGCCCTACCATATCAATTATGCCCTACAACAGAGCATATCAATTATGCCCTACCACGAGTGATTAATTTAATTATCATACCATCAACAAGATTAAGAATAAATCTACACTCAAAAATAAATGATATCCTTAAGAGGATCGTATCATGACTAAAAGCACCTGCAAATCTACAAGACTAATCATACGCTTATAACATAATTTTTAGAGGATTTCCATAGAATACAAGCTACATAGACAATATGCAATTGACGTAGAAAGTTAACAAACTGCATTTTAGATTAACACATGGAGCATCTGGCATGGTGTCATGATAAGAAGATTGTTACCCAAAAGAAACATATCATTTTTAAACTTTAACTTCGAGTGCATCCATTCAAATAAAGTCACAATAGGGCAATGCAGAAGTTCAGTGAACAACTACCACGGAAACAAGAAGGCCGAGAACAAAGACAATGTTTTCCTGAGAAACAAGCACTAAAGCAGATTCAACTATACTATACAGATGATGGTGACAATAAAGATAACGAGGAGACTAAATACAAATTTCCAAGAAAGTGTACAATTACGTAGTGATTAGGCTTCGAAAATAGGAAAGAAATAAGGAGACAATGTATCATGTACATAAAGGGAGGTCTTCAAGCTCTAGGCATGAACCTATCTTGTTAATGACATGTAGGACCCTGACGATTAAACTTTTATCAGAGGACTTGTGTCAAACAGATGGTAAGCTCATTACACCACCAGCACTTTACTTGAACATGATTCAGTGTTTGCAAGAAGTGGCGTAAACATCAAGGCCCAAATGGCCAATTGAACACTACAAACTTCACTAAAAGTAGAACTAATTGGACTAACTTGTGACTGGAGCTTCTAGAGCAGGAGACGATAGCAACTCCGACGCAGTAGCATCATCAGCGGCATACAAGTTTGCTCTATATTTAATGGATCACCGCTGAGACCCTGTTACCAACAGATAGAGGGTTATTTGTGAAGATTCATGTTCAAAAAAGGGGAGAATAAACTCAGTCGAGAAGATTACCTGAATAGCGGCCGTCCCCTCTGATCTTCAATGTGGAGTCTGTAGAGATAGAAAAAAACTAAGTTTGACCTAATTGCTAAAAGTCATCGCAATCACGAAGAAAAGTATGTTACCTGTGTTTAAGATATCCTTGGAGCAGAGTAAAACGTAGAAGAACCCGGGGAGACGAACAGATCGCCAGATTAAACAAAAACATTGGCAGATTAAACTAACAGATCTGAGAAAACTATGTCTGTCAAACTGAAGTGATCGAAACCCATAGAAGAGCCAAAAAAGAATAGAACATACTATAAACGCTCAAAAAACCACAATCGAAAACTGCTTACCTTGAATCAAAGTAAAACGAAAACAAAGAGAAATGGAAATTGCTAT
>JAOQMS010000180.1:2660864-2672698 GCA_027563885.1 Erythroxylum longipes | reverse complement strand
CATATTAGATTTAGAGATAGAGATATCCTAAACTAGTGTGATAACTTAGGGTTGCTTGTTCTTAATGAATTTGACTAATTAGGTTGCACATTGAGAAATGGTAATCAACTAGTTGGGTATTCTTGTATATCTTGAGAGAGAATATAAGTGAATTTGTGATGCTGTTATTATAAATTGTCATTCAATCAATTCCATAATTTGTCGATCAATCTCTTAAATTGATGAATCCAGAAGCCCTAAGTCTCAACATTGAATTTTCCTTTATTTGTTTATTTACATTCGTCACAATTGATTGTTCAATCCAATCCAATCATCTTTTAAATTTCTTGTCATTTTTAGTTCAAGTAATTAGGATTAATTTAGTCCTCGTAGGATACGGCCTTAGAATACTTGATATGTAAGTACTAGGAACAACTCTGTGCACTTACAGATTAAGTTGATCAAATTTTTGGCGCCATTGCTGGGGACTAATTTATCTTTACTGCTATTAATTCTAGTTATATGTTTTATTACCTTAAGTTTTCATCCATTAATCACTTTTAAAATCTTCTCTCTTTGTTCTATTTCAGGAGCTGCATGCACTTAAGGTGTTCAAGAAGCTTGAACGACGATCAGTTACTTGAATTGAATCCTGAAATTGAACGCAGTTGTAGAAGGAACAACGCCCAAAGAAGAAGAGTGATGGCAAATAACAATCAAGATCCAATTCTGGATTAAGAGCAAGAGATGGGGAATGAACAATTCAATGGAAGAAACCAGGCTGAACAGGTGGTTGTTAATCCTGCGTTAAGAAGAATTAGAGATTATCAGATGCCATTTATTACTGGCAACCTTTCTTGCATTAGATTGACTATGGCAGCAAGGAATTATGAGCTGAAGCAGATTCATCTATCAATGTTTCCATAATTTAATGGAATGCCGAGTAAAGATGTCCTAGCTTTTATGAGAGACTTTTATGCGACAGTTCAAACTCTTCCGTTGTATGGATTGTCTGAAGATGAGTTGAGACTAAGGTTTTTTTCTTATTGTATGAAAGGATTAGCAAGAAACTGGTTGTTGAGTTTGGAGGTAGACTCCATTGATACTTGGGATAAGGTGATGTAGACTTCCATGATGAAGTGGTACCCAGCCCATAAAACTCTTGAACTAAGGAAGATGATACACTGGTTCTTACAGAAAGAAGGAGAAAAATTTCATGATGTATGGAAGCAATTTAATGACCTCCTTAACCAGTTTCCTCACCATGGATTTGACACTTACTCCTTGACTCAGTTCTTCTATTATGGTCTCATCGATCACAATCAAACTTTGGTGGACTTAAATGATGATGGGAATATTAGTGACCTAAGTTCGCAATAGTTATGGAATATCTTTAAGAAAGTTGTAGAGAATTCATATTATAAGGTGACAAGGAGCAAGGCTACTACTCTTAATGAAGTGGGATCGAGATATGAGATGGCTTATCAAGTTGCTGAGATAAATAAGAAGTTAAACATGTTGATGAATGACAACAAGTCCAGTAGGGATCCTTGCACTCTTTGTGGTAGATTTGGGCATACAACGGCTGGTTGTATGAACATTGAAACAACAATGCCGGAGGAAGAGGTGAACTATGTTGGTAGACAAGGCCAGATATTTGATCCCTTCTTGAATACCTACAATGAAAGTTGGAAGTTCCATCCAAACTTTTTATGGAAAAATCAAAGGGCTGCGAAACCAATGGGACCACCTGAATTCCAAGCGCCACAAAAATAGTAGTATTCCGCTCCCTCATCTTCTGCACCACAACAATGCCCTTCCCCTATTGAAAAAAAGGTAGATAGGCTTGAGGATATGTTTGCTCAACTTATGAGCAAGATGGATCAAAATGCTCAAGCTAGCTCTCAAGTCATAAACAGAATGGAGTAGAACATTCAGGCTAACAAAGCTACCATCAGAAATTTAGAGGTGCAAACCAATCAACTGGATAAAGAGGTAAGTGAAAGGGGTAAAGGAAAGCTACCTAACAACACTCAAGTGAATCCAAAACAAGATTGTATGGCAATTCATTTAAGAAGTGGTAAGGAGGTAGAAGGTGTGGCTCCTAAGGAGAAGGACAGGAAGATTAGTGAAACGAGGTATGATGAAATTGAGAATTTGAATGAAGAAGAAGGGCTTAAGGAAACCGAACCAAGAAAAGAGCCTTCTCCAAGTTCAAATTTTTCCTTTGTGCCACCTATGCTATACCCCCAAAGGGTAAGAAACATGATGATTCCAAATTTTAGAAATTCCTGGACCTCTTTAAGAAGATTCATATCAATATCCCTTTCGCTGAAGAACTTGCTGATATGCCTACTTACACTAAATTCTTGAAGCAAATCATCTCCAATAAAAAGAAGCTAGATAACTTTATGACTGTAGCCTTAACAGAGGAGTGTAGTTCTATTTTACAAAATAAACTACCTCCTAAGTTAAAGGATCCAGGGAGTTTCACTATTCCTTGTCATTTTGGTGCTTCTAATGTTTTTCAATGCTTATGTGACTTAGGGGCAAGTATTAATCTTATTCCTTTGTCTCTTTATAACATGCTTGGAATTGGTGAACTCAAACCAACTACAATATCATTGCAACTTGTCGATAGATCAATTCGATACCCTATTGGTATAGTTGAGGACTTATTAGTGAAATTTCGTAAGCTTATAATTCTAGCTGACATTGTTGTGCTTGAAATGGATTTCGATATGCAGGTTCCTATAATCTTAGGAAGGCCATTTTTAGCCATTAGTAGAGCATTGATTGATTTCCCGGATGGTGAGCTAACTTTAAGGGTCGGTGATGAGAAAGAGGTGTTTAACATTTTTAAGGTTTTAAAGGGATCCTCTTTCGATGAAGTCACCTATCGAATAGATGTGACTGATTCTCTTGTATTTGAATCTATTCCTAAATTGATATATAATGATGCTTTAGAGACATGCCTAGCTTTAGGAATAGTTGAGAATGAATTGGATGATGAGGCAAGGGAATATGTTTATAGATTGCAAGGTAATGGTTTTAGGTATAGGCCTCCAATTGAAGAATTGGGCCCTCCTAACCCCAAACTATTACCTTCCATATTGAGTCCATCAAAACCTGATTTGAAACACCTTCTAATTCATTTGAGATATTCATTCTTGGGAGAATCAAATACTTATCCGGTTATCATTTCTTCTTCTTTGAATTCTTCTCAAGAAGAGAAGTTGTTAAGGGTGTTACGTGAACATAAAGCTGCTATTGCATGGAGTATTGCTGACATAAAGGGTATTAGCCCTTTCATTTGTGTTCACAAGATTTTAGTGAAGGGGAATCACAAACCTAGTGTGGAAAGTCAAAGGAGGCTCAATCCCAACATGAAGAAAGTTGTGCGATTTGAGGTACTTAAATTGCTTGATGCAGGTATTATCTATCCTATTTTTGATAACTCCTGGATAAGTCCTGTGTAGGTTGTACCAAAGAAAGGTGGCTTAACTGTCATCTCTAATGATAGCAATGAGCTAATTTCCACTAGAACTGTGACAGGGTGGAGGGTTTGCATAGATTACAGGAAATTAAATGCAGCCACTAGAAAAGACCACTTTATTGATCAAATGTTGAAAAGATTAGCGGGGTATGATTATTATTGCTTTTTAGATGGTTATTCAGGGTATAACCAAATTCCTATAGCCCCGGAAGATCAGGAGAAGACCACTTTGACTTATCCCTATGGTACATTTGCATATCATAGGATGCCATTCAGTTTGTGCAATGCTCCTGCCACTTTCCAACGCTGCATGATGTCTATATTCTCCGACATGGTGGAGAATATAATTGAGGTATTTATAGACGACTTTTCTGTTTTTGGTTCTTCTTTTGACGCATGTTTGTTCAATTTAGAACAGGTTCTACAAATATGTGAAGAGACCAATCTTGTGCTAAATTGGGAAAAGTGCCATTTCATTGTACAAGAAGGGATCGTCCTAGGCCACAAGATCTCAAACAATGGAATAGAGGTGGATCCGGCTAAAATTAAAGTCATCAACAAATTGCTACCTCCCAATTCGGTTAGAGCAATAAGGAGTTTTCTTGGGCATGCCGGGTTCTATAGAAGATTTATTAAGGATTTTTCCAAGATTTCTAAACTCTTATGTGCTTTGTTACAAAAGGAAGTCCCTTTTGAATTTACCGATGAATGCCTTCATGCTTTCAATAGGTTGAAGAAGGAACTTACCTCAGCTTCTATAATGGCTGCACCGAATTGGAATCTCGCTTTTGGACTGATGTGTGATGCTAGTGATTACGCACTTGGGGCTATTTTAGGACAAAAACAGGATAAGAAATTACTTGTCATTTATTACGCTAGCAAAGTTCTTAATGATGCACATGTTAATTATGCTACTAAAGAGAAAGAACTGCTAGCAGTGGTTTTTGGATTTGATAAATTTAGATCTTATCTTGTTGGGTCCAAAGTCATTGTTTATATTGACCATTCCACTTTGAAATATTTTCTTACCAAAAAAGATGCTAAACCAAGGTTGATCAGATGGATTTTACTCTTGTAGGAATTTGATTTGGAAATTAGAGACAAGAAAGGATCGAAAAATTCGGTAGCTGATCATCTTTCGAGACTTGAGCAAGAGGACAAGATGGAGGTTAAACCAATTAATGGTACCTTTCCTGATGAGAATTTGTGGTTTGTTAAGGGAAATATTCCTTGGTTTACTGATCATGTTAATTTTCTAGTGTCCAACATTATCCCAAGTGACTACTCATACCATAAGAGAAGGAAATTCTTATCGGAGGTGAGGAACTACTTTTGGGAAGATCCGTTGCTCTTTAGAAGGTGTGTTGATGGGATAATTAGGAGATGTATACCTGATGAGGAGATGCGATCAGTGTTGTATCATTGCCGTGCTTCTCCTTACAGTAGACACCATGGTGCTAACAAAACAGCAACAAAAGTTTTACAATTTGGATTGTATTGGCCTACTCTTTTTAAGGATGCTAAAACTTTTGTTATGAAATGTGATAGATGTTAAAGGATGGGAAACATAGGTAGGATGCACGAGATGCCTCAATCGGGGATTTTAGATGTTGAATTTTTTGATGTATGGGGCTTGGACTTTATGGGACCGTTCCCAGTATCTTTTGGCAATGAATACATCCTTGTGGCGGTGGACTATGTATCCAGATGGGTGGAGGCCACAGCTTTGGCTAACAACACTGGTGCGAGTGTGGTGAAATTTGTGAAGAAGCATATATTTTCAAGATTTGGAGTTCTAAAAGTCATAATCAGTGACAATGGGGTACACTTCTAAAATCATCAATTCAAATCTCTGTTGGAAAAATATGGGTGTCATTTCAAGTTTGGAACTACTTATTGTTCCCAAACCAGTGGGCAAGTCTAGGTGTCAAATTGTGAAATCAAGCAAATCTTAGAAAAGACTGTCAATACATCAAGAAAGGATTGAGAATTAAAGCTTGATGATGCTCTTTTGGTATACAGGCGGCATACAAGACCCCCTTGGGTATGTCCCCTTATAGACTGGTTTTTAGGAAATCTTGCCATCTTCCGGTTGAAATTGAACACAAGGCATTATGGGCAATCCGGAAGTTGAACTATGATTTTAAAGAGGCTGGACAAAGGAGACTAATCGAGTTAAATGAGCTATACGAGTTTCGCCTGGATGCCTTTAAGAATGCTAGAATATACAAGGAGAGAACCAAGGCTTTCCACGACAAGCATATCCTTTGGAGAGAATTTAAACCCGGTCAAAAGGTTTTGCTATTTAACTCTCATTTGAATTTGTTTTCAGGAAAATTGCGATCAAGATGGTCTGGACTCTTCGTGGTGACTAAGGTATACCCAAGCGGAGTAGTAGAAATTGGAAGGGATGAGCAATCACCCTTCCTGGTCAATGGGCAGCGACTTAAGCACTACTTTGACGAAGAGATGGTTGGATATATTTCCACCATCATATTCAAAAATTGACACCATGGTGGCCTAGTCGAGCTGAGGACATTAAATTTAGCGCTTGTTGGGAGGTAACTCAACATTTCTAACTCTTTGTGTGTTTTGTTCATTTTAATATTTCCATTTTCTTTCATATCTTTTTATTCTAGTTTATTGTGTGTTGTGTAGGGCTAGCATATATACGATACCATAATAACACCTCCTAGTAGCATGGGGAGTAGCATAATCAAGATGCATTAAGCTGAGAGGTAAGATCTATGTTACGTATGGGGGAGGTAAATCTTTTTGTTTCTTTTCATATTTTGTGATTTTCATTCATCCATCATGCATATAATCCTATGGTAGCATTAAGTTAATTTCAATTAAATTACTAAAATGTCCAAAGCTTATTATAAATAGGCTTGAGCTCTATGGAGCTAGCACTTCATGCTTAACCCTCTCTGTAAGAGTTATAGAGTTCTCTCAACCTGTCCTGTAGATACCGTTAGAGGTCGGACACTTGTGCGGCTACAGTTGTTGAGACGAATCAGTTTCGGGAACGGTTCGAGGGATACGATAAGAGAAAGATCAAGCTTCGGAACAAGGTACGAATTAAAATTCCACTTTATTATGATTTGTGTTAATCATTTTATAGAATTAAATAGATCTTGGTTTTGGGGAAATCAAAAATCATGAAAAAGTTTCGTGATTATTCCGCTACGGTCGGGATCAAATCCCAACCCGATTTCCCAACATTCCTTGAGTCTACCCAACCAGCATAGTCGAAATTTGAATAACCGATCACTTCTAAGTGATCTATTTTCCTGTATGTGAGCATGTACTCCTTGGTGCCTTGTAAATACCTAAGAACTTTCTTTGCAGCTTTCCAATGGTCCAATCCGGGATTTCTTTGATATCAGCCTAAAATTTCAACAGCAAAACTGATATCTGGTCGAGTACAAGTTTGAACATACGTCAGACTCCCAACTACAGATGCATAGGGAATAGATTCCATTTCCTTTTGTTCCAAATCATTTTTGGGATATCCCCTTTCTGAATTGAAACTACCCCTATTGAGCATTTTCTGTCCTAAATCTCTCTAATACTTTACTGATATATCTTTTCTAAGACAACCCTAACAATTTTTGTGCCCTGTCACAAAATATTTCTAGTTTAATCACATAGGATGCTTCACCCATATCTTTCATTTCAATGTTATTAGAGATAAATTTCTTTACATCATGTAACAAGCCCAAATCATTAGTAGCCAAAAGAATATCATCAACATACAGTACTAAAATAATGTACTTGCTCTCACAGACCTTCATATAGATACACTTATCAATAGTGTTCTCTACAAAACCATAAGAGGTAATGGTATCATTGAACTTAAGATACCACTGTTAAGAAGCTTGTTTCGAACTATATATTGACTTCTTTAATTTACACACCATATTTTCCTTTTCTGCAATCACAAAACCTTTCGGTTGGTCCATATAAACTTCTTCTTCTAAGTCACTATTAAAAAAAGTTGTCTTTACATCCATTTGGTGAAGCTCTAAATCATAATGAGCTACCAATTCCATAACAATTCTTAAAGAGTCCTTCTTTAAAACTAGAGAGAAGGTCTTTTTAAAGTCAATGTTATCCTTTTGAGTATAACCTTTAGCTATAAGTATGGCTTTGTACTTTTCAATATAACCTTTCGAGTACCTTTTGGTCTTAACGACCCATTTACAGCTCACTTGTTTGGAGCCTTCAAGGAACTTAACTAGTTCTTATACTTGATTATCTTCCATAGATTTTAACTTTTCTTTCATAGCATTGAGCCACTTTTTAGAATTGTTACATTTTACGGCTTCTTTAAATGAGACTGGATCCTTATTAATGCTCAAGTCACACTCGTGCTCAAGTGAATACACCACAAAGTCATCTGATATAGCTGGCCTTTTCTCCCTTCTAGACCTTCACAATACTATTTCTTATGGTATCATTTGATCATTTGTGACTTGCACATTATTTACTAGTTCATTATTGACATTCTCTTCTCGTGAGTTTGGAATATTAACTTATTATTTCAATATGTTGGGTGACCGTGATACAACAAGAGGAATAACAACTTGAGAAGAGATATTGGGTGAAGGATTTTCCACCTGAATCTCTTGAATATCCACCTTTTGTGGTTCCCCACTCCCACTGATTTGTCCATTTTCAATAAACCTAGCATTACCAGACTCAACTGTTCTTATACTATGGTTAGGACAATAATTTTTAGATAACCGATGAAGTAACCACTAATGATTTTTGCATAAAGTTTCCTTTCATGAGGATTATAAATCCTTATTTCGACTAGGCAACCCCAAACATGTAGGTGCCTCAAGCTCTGTTTCCCACTTGTCCATAATTCATAAGGTGTCACAGGAATTAGTTTACTAGGAACCCTATTAAGTAGATATGTAGTTGTCTTTAATGCATACATCCATAAAGATAAAGGTAGATTCGTGTAACTTAACATACTCTTAACTATATTTATAAGAGTACGATTTTGCCTTTCAACTACACAATTTTGTTGTGGTGTACCAGGCATTATATATTGTGCACAAATGCCTTAGCTTTGAAGAAATTTTGCAAATGGACCTAGACACTTTCTATTCTCGTCATATTTACTATAATAGTCACCACTTCTATAAGACCTTACGACTTTCACTTTTCTATTTAACTGTCTTTCTACCTCATCAATGAACATCTCAAGAATGTCCACTGATTGAGACTTTTCATCCAATAAATAAAGATAGCAATAACGTGAATAGTCATCAATAATTATGATAAAATACTTTTCAGTGCCCCAGGATGGAACATGAAATGGACCACATATAGCAGTGTGTATTAATTCAAGTAACTCAGTGCTTCTTGTGGCTAGTCTCTTAAATATGTGTTTGATTTGCTTGCCTTTAATACGGTCCATACACACATCTTAGTCAGTAAAATTGAGGTAAGATTTCACTCTTCACAAACCTCATCACCATTTCTCTAGATATATGACCTAACCTTTGATGCTACAAATAAGTAGAGTGTTCATTATGTGCACTACATTTATTACCAATATTGTGTTCAACATGAAACAGGGATTCAGAATAATTAACATCAAGGTTGAAATGATATAAACCATCCATTAATGTACCAGAATCATATAGTACTATCGTTTATACAAAGAAAAAATATTCTTTCTAACATTGAAATTAAAATCTATCTTGTCCAACTCACTAAGAGAAACTAAATTTCTAGCACATTCAGGAACATAAAGATACTTTTCAAGATCTAGATTATAACCAGTGTCTAAGATCAATTTGTAAGTCTCTATCCCTTCTATTCGTGCCTTCATTCTGCTACCCATATACAGGAACTCTTCAATTCTGTTTATGGTTTGGATTGAAAGAAATCCCTGCATAATCTATGACACATGAATAGTTACACTTGAATCTAACCACCACGTATTATTGAGCACCTCAATAAGATTTGATTCAAAACATACTGAAACATAATACTTACCTTTCTTTTCAAACCAAGCCTTTCTCTTAAGGCAGTCTTTCTTGAGATGACTACCTTTCTTCTAGAAGAAACAATGCTGCTCTTTATGGATTTGGCCCTCATTAACCTTCATTGGGGCTTTTTTATTCTTGTTGCTCTTCTTTCTTGGCTTTTCTTTTCTGATGCTAGCTTCTTTGTGAGTAGTAAGGTAAACAAGATGTTCCTTTATTTTCTTTAATCTCCCTTCTTCCTGCACCAACATGGCCTTGATTTCTTGAAAGTTCCATTTCTTTTTCAAAGTGTTGTAATTTACTTGGAACTAACCAAATTCAGGAGGAAGTGAGTTGATGATGAACTGTACTAGGAAGATTTCACTCACATTCATGCCCATTGATTTCAACTTTGTAGCCATATTTGACATGACTGTTACATGATCATAGATAGGTTATACCCAGTCAAACTTTTTGGTCATCAATTCACTCATCAAGCTACGTATAATAGACTTGTCAGCCATGCATTATTGTGAGCACTCTTTAATTTTCATATGAATTCCCTTGCATTGTCTGTATTATGAATTGATGGCTTAACATTTTCAGCCATTGTCAATCGCATAAAGTTTAGACTCAACCTATTAGACTTTTCCCAAGCCTTAAAATATATCCTTTCAGCCTAGGTACTAGTCTCAGTAATGGTTGCAGGCTTCTCCGCAACTAATGCCAAGTCCTTATCCATAATACCCAACTGAAATTGGATTTTCTTAAACCAATCGGCATAGTTTAGCCTATTGAACTTGATCAACCAGATGTGGTAAGTAGAATTGGAAATGGGGCTAGAATTTCTTTCTGGTTTGATCATTGGTCCGATCGGGGAACCATGGTGCAGCTGCACGGATCTAATCCACAACTGATGTTTATCCCCACTGATACTAAAATGAGCCATTTTATTCGAGGGGGTTATTAGAATTTTCCGGAATACCTACACCACCTGCAGCCCCAGTATCCTCCTTTGCACAACCCAGATGTATTTCTTTGGAAGGATCAGCCTACCCACCAACTAAGGAGCAAATGCATTGTGGACCTGCTTCGAGTGAGCCTACCTTGGGTTGCATGGAGCTGCATTGTGTGGCACTGTCACCTCCCTCCGAAAACCTCCTTCCTCCTTTGGCTGACCATGAAGAATAAACTTAATACCGCTGGTCACCTCCACTACATGGATGTGGATAGATCCTATCTGTTTTGCTTAATGCATGAGGAATCGCGTGACCACCTATTCTTTTTGTGCTCCACAGCTGTGGTAATATGGGAACAGGTATGAAATTATTGTGGGTGGGACTTTACAGACCCTTCACTTACGAGTATCACCAATCATATGTCTAATTCCATAACTCTCACAACCGAAGATAGAGGGACTTTTGTCATTGCTATAGCTATGCCTGTCCAGACCATCTGGAAGGAGAGGAATGCCAGACAGTTCCAATGTCTCACACAACTGGCTGAGGATGCTATACGAGACACCAGAGAATTGCTTATGTTGCAGGCTAACGCATTATCCAATTCAGGCCATACACATACCTGACGAAGTGGTATCTATTTTCTATATTGTTGAGGCCCTCCAACTAGTATCTGTTGTATGAGAAGGGTATCCCCCATGAGCATCAAACGATTATAACCCCTTATTCTTTTATTCAATTATTTCTTTTTTCAAAAAAAAAAACTTGATCAGGCCATTGCCCATAACTAACAAATTACTAGAAGTTGCAAACGTAAAACAAACTCACACATTAATACTTGAGTACAATTAATAAATTCAGACTAATAAACTTTAATGTATATATTTAAGTTCACCTTTAGGTGATACTTAAACACATATCCTTAATCCATAATGATGCCAACAACATATACATACACAATTTGATAGATAGTCAATCATACTCAAGCTAGTACGTATTTTATCTTTGGATATATAAACATATTCACTAAGTAGATCGATAAGTCTGTTATTAATTATAAGTAATGATCCACCTTCAGGTGATCTCCTAGCATTATAATTAATAATTCAAATTGTTCACTTCATCTTTTATGCCATTTATTAGCATTATATAGCATAAACAATTGAAAGAATGCATAATTAAATGTTTAAATATCTTTTCAAATAAGGTCACTTTGGTGACTAACAATTTTTATACAATAGACATTTAATTAAGTATAAATAACTTTTAAAATTTAACTATAATGGTAAAAAAAACTCATACTGTAAATTAAATTTTAATTAGAATTACAAATAAGTCTAATTAAATACTAATTATGCCCATATAAGATTCAATATCTCATATTGATCCTTATTTATTAAATATCTCATATTT
>JAOQMS010000180.1:2604440-2615749 GCA_027563885.1 Erythroxylum longipes | reverse complement strand
GTCTCCAAGACAGTGGTACAAGAGGTTTGATTCATTTATGTTGGGTCATGATTTCTCCAGGAGCATGTATGATAGTTATGTTTACTTTAAGAAGTTAGATGACGGCTCATTCATCTATTTGGTATTATATGTTGATGATATGCTCATTGCTGCCAAGAATGTCACATATATTCACCATTTAAAGGCCTTATTGCATGTTGAATTTGAGATGAAAGATTTGGTAGTAGCAAAGAAAATTCTTGGCATGGAAATAAAACGTGATCGAGGAGCTGGAAAATTATCCTTGACCCAGGAGAATTATCTCAATAAAGTTTTGAAGAGGTTTGGCATGCGAGATGCTAAAGCAGTAAGTACTCCTCTTGCTAGTCATTTTAGACTATCTGTTGCTCAATCACCACAGTCACATGAAGAGGAAAATTATATGGCACGAGTTCCGTATTCTAGTGCCGTCAGCAGTATTATGTATGCAATGATATGTACTATGCAATAGTATGTACTCGTCCTGATATTTCACAAGCTGTTAGTGTCGTTAGCAGGTATATGGCCAATCTTGGCAAAGAACATTGGCAGGCAGTGAAATGGATTCTCAAATACTTGAGGAGTACTTCAAACTTTTGTTTGGAGTTTGGTAAAACCAGTAACACTTTGGTTGGATTTGTAGATTCAGATTATGCTGGTGATCTCGACAGATGCAGGTCTCTGACAGGTTATGTATTTTGCATTGGAGGTTGTGCTGCTAGCTGGAAAGCTACTTTACAACATGTAGTTGCTTTATCTATTATTGAAGTAGAATATATGGCAGTCACTGAGGCTATCAAGGAAGTACTATGATTGAAAAGTTTATTCGGTGAGTTATCTCTACATCAAGGGGTTACTACTGTTTATTGTGACAGTCAAAGTGCAATTCATTTGACGAAAGACCAGATGTATCATGAGAGGACGAAGCATATTGATGTGAAGTATCATTTCATTCGAGATACTATTGTAGATAAGAAGGTCCTTATTCAGAAGATCAACACTAAGGACAATCCTGTTGACATGTTTACAAAGGCTCTTCCAGTTTACAAGTTCAAGTAGTGCTTGGACTTGATTGGTGTTCAATGTTGGTGAAATAGCCCATTGGGGCATTGCCGGAGAAGGTGGAGCAGATCACTAATTGTTCGGGACCAAGTCAAGGTGAAGATTTGTTGACAAATGCATGCCTTGGCCCCTCACAAGTCAAAAGTTGTGGCCAAGGCAGGCTTTGTCCAAAGTCTTCAAGCATGCATGGCATGCAGCATTTGTAAGATTACATGCAATGTTTGTTGAAGATTGGTAGCGAAATTGATAAAAGCTTGGGATTTTTCCCTATAAAAGGAGAAGTTTACAGAAGCTTTAAACACACCACTCCTTCATAAAATCCTCTCATCCTCTCTTCAATTATATTCTGTATACTCATGAGTTTTGAAAGCCTTTTGTTTCAGCCTTTGTATTTGTACACATTCTCCACATATTAGTAAAATTGCTCACCTTCCGCCCGTGGACGTAGGTCACATTAACCGAACCATGTAAATCTTTGTATCCTGTCTTATTTTCTTTTGTCTCTCTTTATTTTAGTTACTATTTTTCGGGCTACTAAATTTAAATGGGATTCAATCCACGGGTATTTTCTTGAACAGTACTGTTTAAACAGGAAGTGCCGACGGTGCCTTCGCAAATCAGAATAAAGTAAATATGTTTAAGATTTTGGTGAGGAATAAAGAGGCTTTACTACGAGTATAACGAGTCCCTCCATCGTCTCGTTAATTAAGCTTGGTAATCAGCACCAGTTTTTTAAATTATTTTTATAATTTATTTAATTAATAAACTTAAAAATTATATAATATTTTTTTCTTAATATATGTGCGTTTATTTATAGTAATTAATTCTTAATCATTTTAAAGAATTTATTTTAAGATAATTAGTGTAATATTTATAAATTTCAATTTTATGTAATATTTTAACAATTAGTGCAATATTTTTACAGACATAAATTTCAATTTTATAATGTTAAATAATAATTTTAATAATTTAATAGTTTGATAATGAATATGCAATGGAATTAATTACATGTTAAATAATGATATTCTATAGAAAAATTATCTAAAATTAAAATAACGTCTTTGTATGTATTTTTTAGATTTCTATATTAGTTATGAATTAAATAAAAGTAAAATCCAACTTTAACACAATTAATAATAATCAAAATTAACAAAAGCATAATTTCGACATAGTTGGATGAAAATTATGTACTTACAGATGGCTAATTATCATGCAAAAATTGGGATTATGGAATTTAGTATCGGTAAACCATATCTAATAATTCCTATTCCTGACATAAATCTTTAATACACATATCTAGATTGGCATAGATTTCATTTTTATTTAAAAATAAAATAAATTTTATTAAGTGATTTTTTATAAAAAAATTTAATGAATTTTATTTGGATTGCATATGTAGATCCTATTCTAACATAATCAGTGAATTTGGATTGCATGTATATCCTATTCTAACATAATCAAACTTTATCTTCTGAATGAGTCTACGTAATATTTTGTTATATCGTATAGAATCCTAACTTAATTAGATTTATATACTATTCAGTTTCTAACACTAAATATCTCAACAATAAATATTACAATTTATAATTTATGATTATTTAGAAGGAATTCTTCAAAGTACTTAATGTAATTTAGAAATATTATAAAGGGTAATATGAGAAATAAAAATTTATATATATTTACGTTTTTCTATTTATTACAGATAATTCTACTTCAACTATAGCTTAAATAAAAGTAAAATCCGTCTTTAACACAATCAATAATCATCAAAATTATCCAAAAAATGCATAATTTATGTATGGTGGGATGAAACTTACGTACCCTCTCGTTGGCTAGTTATCATGCAAGGATTGGGATTATGGAATTTAGTATAGGTAAAGGATAGATTACAATTCCTATTCCTAACATAAATCTTTGATTTGCTAATTATCTAGCATGGGAGTGTAAGTTCACGCTAATTGTCTAGTTGGTTTAACCAGTATAGGTAAAGGATAGATTGCAATTCCTATTCCTAACATAAATCTTTGGTTTGCTAATTATCTAGCATGGAAGTGTAAGTTCACGCTAATTGTCTAGTTGTTTTAACCATTCTATGGAGGGTAGGATTAGGAAATCAGAGTTGGATAAGTTTAAGGACATACTCATTATCTAAGATTGTGATTCGTCTGCTATAAATACACTACGCGCCTTGTTCCTTTTAGTTACCTCTCTTTCACATCTAGCTAACCTAAGGACTCCATCAAGATGGTCATGAAGAAGTTATCTCGTGCGTTTGCGTGGATATTCTTTGCGTTGTTTCTTCTGCAGGTGACTTCTGGTTCATCTCAGCAGCCATTGTTGCAAAGGTAAAGAATTCTGCAAGTAAAGAGTTGTACCAGGCTTCAATTAATATATCTTACGTCATCGCACTCTTAGTATAATCTTTCTACTTCAGGGAAGCTTCGATAGGGAACAATGGCTACTCGTCTCCTGTTCGGTTGTATGTGGGTGGTTCCTATGTATGTATCTTGAACTTTAGTTTGCGGCATAACCTGCACAGTCTAACATTGACGTTTTCTCTGATTGTTTTATATATGTTTTATGTTCGCAGGTTGTAATAGATAATGGCATTGTTCAGATAACTCTAGCAAAACCAGGTGGTTATGTTACTGGAGTAAAATACGGTGGAATACCAAATTTACTCGAAACCCGTAACAAACCAAGTAATCGAGGGTACGTTTCCATTCAGTCTTTCTTTCCAAATCTGCGAAAACTTATCCTGATGTGTTCATGTTCTTGAAAACTGAAACTATACACATTGCAGGTACATGGATGCATTTTGGAACTTTCCAGGGGGTCATGCAGATACAGACTAGTAAATATCACCATCCTCCGCCTTATCATCTCCTGTAGAATTTATATTACATAAGATTCACTCATTCCTTAACTGTAACTTGCAGTTTTTTGGGAACCAACTTTACTGTCATAACGAGGAACGAAGACCAAATTGAAGTCTCATTTAGCAGAACTTGGGACGCGTCAATTTCTCACATAGCTCCAATTAATGTAGATAAAAGGTACATGGATGGTAAACTTCTTGTTTATATACTATTGAAATCTAAACCTAAGTCTTTTTAAGATTATAACTAAGGTTCTCTTTTACAGGTACATCGTGCAGCGTGGCAGTGCAGGATTTTACACGTATGCAATATTCGAACACTTAGAAGGGTGGCCTGATTTTGACTTGGATTTCTTCAGGATGGTCTTCAAACCTCAAAATAACAAGTAATTTCTACTTCACTATTTATAATTTACTTACCAAACTGCTTGCTTATGAGATTTAATGTTATATAATATATGGCGGGTTAGGTTTCACTATATGGCCATATCGGACGATATCCAAAGGGTGATGCCGACACCAAGTGACACCCAACACGGTCATAAGTTAGCATACAAGGAAGCCACCCTCGTGAATGGAGAGGTATGTCTTATCGAAACATGATCTTTTGATCAACCGCAATGTAATCTGCAATCTGCAATTTAAAAACTTAAGAAGATACTAATAATCTAACTCTAAAATGGAAATTTGGGATGTGAGCAGGTGGATGATAAATACATGTATTCCATGGAAAACAAAGATCACAGAGTGAAAGGATGGATATCAAATGACCCACCTGTAGGGTTTTGGATGATCACACCCACTGATGAATATTTTGCTGGTGGACCAACTAAGCAAGATCTTACTTCTCATGTTGGCCCTACTGTTCTTGCAGTAAGTTTATCTTACACAATACGATTAAGACATCCCCGTATCAGGATCTGATAACTTTTAGGAACTGGATTAACGTTGGTGATCGAATTTTTCTTGCAGATCTTCCACAGTGACCATTACGTGAACGAATTAAGTAAACAGTTTAGAGATGGAGAGGCATGGAAGAAAGTGTACGGTCCCATTTTCATTTACCTTAATTCCAATGACTATGGTGATTATCAAACCTTATGGAACGACGCTAAAAGACAGGTGAGTTTGACTCTTTTTCTTCTTGTCAACTAGATAATTGATTAATAATTTAACAATTTATGTTTTATTTTCTTTTATTAAATAGACATCCGAAGAAATCAATAAATGGCCGTACGATTTCGTTCAATCAGAAGAATTCCTTCCCTCGTATAAACGAGGAACAGTTACTGGGCACTTAGCCATTAAAGATAGGTAAATATTAGTTCTTTTTTTTGATTTGTTGATTTTATGGAACAAAAAATAGAAAACTTACCTAAAAATGGTTGTAATTAACAGTGATGCTCAGAATAATTTTGATGGTGCGAGCTATGCTTATGTGGGGTTGGCATCTCCTGGAGAAGCTGGTTCATGGCAGTTTGACATTAAGGTTCGTTTCCCTTTTCCACTGGCGATTCTGTCAGATTGATTGATTTATTTATTCTGGCTTCGGTCACATACTGATTTCGATTCATGTTTTGCAGGGTTATCAATTCTGGACTCGAGCTAACAGGAATGGAGATTTCCAGATCAAAAATGTCAGACCCGGCATCTACAATTTGTATGCTTGGGTTCCAGGTTTCGTTGGGGACTACAAATACAGTGAGCAACTCACCATTGAAGAAGGTACATTGAATACTGAATCTTCATCTTTTTAATACGTAAGAATCGATAAAGTGGGCAAATCATCACTGAAGAAGGTTAGTGTTTTGTAGTAATATGAAGATTGTTTGATCCATAATGCAGGAAATGAAGTCAGGTTGGATGATCTTAGATTTGAAACTCCAAGGAATGGTCCTACTCTATGGGAAATAGGCATCCCTGACCGTTCAGCTGCCGAGTTCTTTATACCAGACCCAAGTCCAGATCTCCAAAACAAAGTTTTCCTGAACAAACCTCAACACAGGTATAGGCAATATGGGTTGTGGTCGCGATACACAGATTTGTATCCAGAGAATGATCTCGTTTACAATATTGGCTCTAGTAATCACACTCGTGATTGGTTCTATGCCCATGTACCAAGGTAATACAACGATACATGTTATGATTCTCAATTTGCTTCAAAACAATTCATCTTTAAAACTCTCTCTCTGGAAGATCTTTATCTCTTCTTTCTTAATGTGGAAAATGAACTTTTCTTGTAACACTTTTGCAGGCTTACAAATGGCAATTACCAACCTACGACTTGGCAGATCAATTTTGAGCTTTACAATGTCGAACCATACGCAACATACACTCTCCAATTGGCCCTGGCATCTTCCAACTACGCTCATCTAAACGTAAGACTACAAAACTTTTATTATCTTTTCAGAATACTTGAGAGTTTCGTTTATTAACTAAAGAAGATTCAATTCGACAATGGTTTTTACCTTTTACAGGTTCGACTAAATAATCAACTATCACCTAGGCCTCTGTTTACAACAGGAGGTGTTGGAAAGGACAACGCCGTAGCAAGAGATGGAATTCATGGAATCTACAGGTTGTACACGATTGAGGTTCCCTCTCGCTTTCTTGTTAATGGACAAAATGCTCTGTATCTTCAACAAGCTAGAGGTTCGAGTCCCTTCCAAGGAATGATGTACGATTACATTCGTTTGGAAGGACCCAGTTCCAGCCGAAGGAATTAGTAGTAGTTACTGAAATATATGGTAGATAATACCTTTGTTTCTTTATTTGTTTACTTTGTTGCAAGTAGAATTCTTCTTAGTGTAGGATTATGAAAACGTTTCCGATTTTGTAATTCAGACATTCAACTACAAATGTAAATATTCATAAATTGAAATGTCTCCTTTTTTTTTAACTTTTTATCTTTATTTTTCAATATTTAATGATTCAACCTTTTTTTTAAATCTTTTTTTAAGTATTTTATAAAATAACTGAACACCTAAAGTGAATTTTATTCTCTTTAAACTACGTTAGATTGGAAAATATTTATTAACCATTGAAGCGCTTCTGTGCAAGACGACTCAAAGGCATGGAATTCCAGTTCACTCTGTTCTCTATTATCATTCTACCATTGCATATTTTGAATAAGTTTATCATTTTCAGTTTCAGCATCACCTGAAAATCAAACATCTCTTGTGTCTCTTTCATTTCTCCTATACAACTACTACCGACCATCTTCCTCCCTGGAGACATTTCCCAGTTAAGACACAAAAGTCAATTCAACGTGTTTACAAGATCGAAGTATGGCGTTAAATGACTGTGGAGAGAACTAAGAACAAACCCATGAGCAGAGGGTAGATTGGAAGCTCAAATGGTTTTTCAGGTGCACCCAACACAACCAAATTCCCATGAGACTTCAGTAGAATGATCAATGGCAGAAGAACGTGTTCTGCAGACACTGTATCAATTATACCATCCATTGTGTTCTCTGCAGCCTATGTACATTGTAGAGTTATATATGTAAAACTAATTACCAAAAAGAAAATCGAAGAATCATCAGAATTTCCTCATCAAACGTTCAAGTACCTTCATTTGGTCTTGGTCATGGCTAATCAAAAAAGAGTCAGCACCCAGATGTGCCATGGCTTCCTGCTTCTTGTTAGGGGAGGCACTGATGAATGTGACTTGGCTCCCATTGCTTTGGCAAATTTAACAGCCATATGACCTAACCCACCAAGCCCAACCACACCCACATGCACACCAGGTTTGTCTAGAGTCTAGACCATAGTATCTCAAGGGGCTATAAACAGTAATTCCAGCACAACAGAGGAGCACCAGCATCAAGAGGATAGTTGTCAGGAATTCGAGCAACAAAGTGACCATCAGCAACCATTATGTCTGAGTAGCCACCGTATGTGGGTGTTCCATCATAGTACTTGACACCGTAGCCCGTACGTTTCAATCATTTTTGGACACTAATTCTCAAGATCATTACTGCAGTTGTCGCATGAGTGACATTGATCCAACCACGCAGCCTACACGCACTTTATCCCCAATCTTGAATTTCTCTACTTTGAACCCCACCTCTGTAACTACTCCCACAAGATCGAGCCTGTAACCCATTCAAGTCGATGTATATGAATCCCAAGTGTATAATCGAACTATTTAAACAGGAGAAACATACCCAGGGACAAGAGGGTAAGTCGAATTGCCCCATTCATTCTTGATCATGCGGAGTTCCGAATGGCATATCCCACAGTACATCACTTTGCATGTAACATCTTTCTCTCCTGTGGCCCTGTAAATTATGTCACAAGAACCAAAATTACCAACTCCATTCTTCAATATTCCTTCTGAATTTCTAAGCTTCATACCAAACAAGAAAAGGGAACGAAAGGGAAGGTCTTTGAGCATGAAGTTGAGAAAACAAGTAAGTGGAAAGAACCTCCTGCAGAATTTGAATGGAGAGAGGATGCCAGAACTGTCTCTTGCTGCCCATCCAAAGGCCTGTTTTGCTTCCATTTCCTCTGGCACTTCGGTCACCATTTTCACCTGTTCTTCGCTTCAACAAAAGAGGAACATCTCTCAAAAGTTTCAAGAATTTGCTATGGGATTGACTCTGATGCAGCGTCTGATGTTTTTTTCATATATGGATAATGGTATAAAGTATTCATATTTTATAAAGTAATCGTAATTGGTGATGTAATGCATTACGAAATGATTCCTAATTTTCTTCTCGTAGATGTTATCGGACACCAATTGAAATGAAAATTACCCAAAAAAACAAAACGAACTGCCTGTCGATACCTACAACATAGACCAGTAGCATCCTAAGATGTGCAAGGTTTCCTGATGATCTGTATTGTTCCTTAGCATTCGTTCTTTACATGCAAAACAGAAGTAACGTTGCTGTATTGCTAATATACAATGTTCATTGATTCCAACAAAGAAATCAGAATGACTAAAAAGAAATAGTGATAGGCACGATTTCGTTTATAAAAATCACTATGATTGAAACTTTGTCAGGGTCCTCCTGCAGTTCCAATTCATTTCAATATATTGTTCAGGGACCTTGAAAGAGTTAATCATTCATTGACCAAGATTGTCATTATTTCCCATAAAGAAAATGACAAAATCTCCTGAGGAAGAGTACTCAATTAAGGCCTTCGGTTGGGCTGCCAGGGACTCATCTGGTCATCTGTCTCCTTTCAAATTCTCTAGTAGGTAAATGAGTCATCCCTTTATGGTTTAAGCTCTCAACTGGTCCTGTTCAGGCTCTGGAAAGTTGCAAATCTGAAAAATACACGTGCAGGGAAACAGGTGAAGAAGATGATAGGTTTAAGGTGTTCTATTGTGGTATATGTCACTCTGAGCTTCACCTTATTGGGGCGTCTCAAAATACCCTCACGTTCCGGTGTAATACGTATACCTCTCTGCTCTTGGTCCAGATTTTATTTCTCGGTGAACCAATATAGTTTCGAAATACGCTACATTCTTAATTTTCCTGACGACATGCCTCTTCATGAAAGTGCTCCTCTTCTGTGTGCAGGGATTACCGTTTATTATAGTCCCTTGAAACACTATGGACTCGCCGAACCAGTCAAGAACATAGGAGTGGTTGGTCTCGGAGGGCTAGGCCATATGGCTGTCAAATTCGCCAAGGCTTTTGGGGCCCAAGTGACCGTGATTAGTACATCTCCTAGCAAGGAGGCATTGAAACTTCTTGGTGCTGATAGCAAATGCAGGCAAAACATTACAACATTGCTGCAAGTCTTCAGAAGTTGTATTGTGTTTAAAATATTTCCAATGTATCATACTCTGCAGGCTGCGACAGGTACCTTAGATGGGTTTGTTGACACTGTCTCTGCAGTGCACACCATTCTGCCTTTGCTTGGCTTTTTGAAATTTGACGGAAAGCTGGTTTTGGTGGGTGTACCTGGAAAGCCTCTTGGGCTACCAGTGTACCATTTAATTTCAGGTAAGTTCAGGAAATTCTATACACATCTGTTCACCTTTTTACTTCCAGTTTCAGGGTTAAGCGAAAACGAAAAAACCAGGTAGGAGGCCAGTTGCTGGAAGTGCAGCAGGACTGAAGGAAACACAAGATATGATTGATTTTGCAGCTAAACACAACACAACAGCAAAGGTTGAGGTTATTCCTAGGGAGTATGTGAACACTGCGACGGAACGTTTGACCAAAAGTGACGTGATACCGATTTGTCATCGACATTGGGAAAACTTTGGGCCATTACCAATTAATAAAGCCGTGTTGGGAATTTATGGTTTTGGAACTACAAGTCTACTATGACATGTATATTGTGACATTGTCAAAGTTTTAGCATTATCTTGGAAATCTTTTTTTAAACAAAGAATATAAAATAATTATATTTTAAATGTAAATTGAATACTAAAAATTTATTGTTCATATTTTTAAATAACTAAAAAATTAAACTAATTAGGTCAATTTAATCGTGAAAATTTTGAACTAATTAATTTTTCAATTTAGTTTTTAACAATATCGTTCAAGTTACTTTACTAACCATTATTATTAAAAGTCGGTCAATTTATTAATTAATAAGTTATTTTTTGTAAACTGCTCAAATTTTATAAATTAAAGTAAATTAAATAATTTTTATTTTGCAGTCTCATTTTAAAATTAAAATTTAAATTCTTCATTAAATAAAAATACTTTTTTCAATTATGTTTTAAAATTTTTAATTTTATTTAATCTATAGCTAATTTTATAAAAAATGTTAAAATTTTAAGATATATATTAAGTAAATATTTAATCATATATAATAGATTAATAATCACAAAATATGTCTTAAAATTCTATTTTGGATTTTAATATTTTATAATATTTTATATTTACAAGTATTAAATGATATGTTTACGATGAACTTTTTTTTTTGGGTTGTTTATACATATCAGTATTAATTGTTGTAAAAATTATGATTATAGACTTTTTGATGGTTTAATAACTTAACTTTTCTAAATTTTTAACATCTTTTGGTATGACGTTACGAAAACGACAGAATGAATGAGGACCTTTCTGGTGTGTTTGTCTTTGTTTTTATTTTTATTTTTAAATTTAATAAAAAATCTGTTTATTTAAAATTTTAAGTTTTTTTAGAGGTGATTTTTTTCTGATTTCTTTCATAATATGATTTATTACTATTTAAATATATATTATTTAATTATTAATAAAAATTATAAATAATTTAATTTAAAATTATAAATTCAATAAATTAAAATTAATTATTAATAAAGACTATGAACAATTTAATTTAATTTAATGTTTATAATTAAATTATTGTAGTTAAAATTTAATGATTATTAATAATATAAGTAAATTTAAAATTTATAA
>JAOQMS010000180.1:2593736-2604340 GCA_027563885.1 Erythroxylum longipes | reverse complement strand
TATTAAAATAACATAATTTTATTAATAATTTTTTAATAAATATTATATAAAAGATTAAATAAATTTATTTAAGTAAAATAATTTATCTTTAAGTTTTATCTAATATGTAATTATTATTAGTCATAAAAATATATTTATATTAATAATTAAAAACTAAATTTATTTTTATTTGAAAGAAAAATAGAAATAAAAAATTAAAAATGAATACTAAAAATTAAAAAAAAAAAGTAAATGACCAACAAATCTCTAATTTTTTTAAAATTTTTATCTAGAATTTAAATGAAAATATTAAAAATTTAAAATTATTATCATTTAAATTAATTATTTTATTTAAATTTAAATTGAACTTCAGTCCAGACTAAGCTTATGTCTATAACAAAATTAAGACTTGAAAAGCTTCTGCAAATTTGTACGAATACGGGAAAGATTGGAACATATCCTGTCTGACTTCACTGTCACTTCGGCTTTGAACGTGGCACTTAATCATAGACTTGAAAAATGGGTTAAACGTTTCTTTCTTGGGTTTCCAAATCACAAACGTAAACTTCTGCAAATTTGTACGAGAAAGATTGCTATACATCCTGACTGACTTCATTGTCACTTCAGATTTGAACGTGGCACTTAAGTTAAGTATGTCTCACCCAACTTTAATTCTTTTCCCATTTCCAAATCCTCTTTTACGATATTTAAACCTTATTTTATTAAATTTTGCCTACCAATTTAAGTAAATTCATAAAATTTAATTGAGTATAATCAAAATATTATAATCAAAATAGATGATTTATTTCTAATTTTTTCATTAATATGAATTTGTACACATTTAATTAATTTTGTTTTATTTTATTTACATATTTATATTGACCCTATATAAATATAAATATAATTTAATAAAAATTGGTTAATCGAACAAAAGAATTTTTTCCTAGACAACAAGGATGTTTAGTGAATTTGTTCAATTCGAAGAGAACAATAAAGCTGCGGTGAAAGTTAGCTCTTTTTTTATTTAAGAAGTTATAGATTCAAATTAAGGTGTGAGAAATGTAATTTATTTCAACTTAAAATAATAATAATTTAAATAGAATTTTTATAATTTAAAAACTATTGTATATAGTGACAATTATAATTGTTGCTATATTTTATTAAAAAAGAATAATAAAATTTTACTTGGGTAACTATAATTGAACCAATTTGATCATAATCTACTGTTATTTTTAATATAAAAAATAAAATTGTAAGGCGTTAACCCCATTTCCCATTAGTTGCACTAATCCATAGTTTAGTATCTAAATTAATTAATTTTATTAATTAAAATAAAAGAAGTAGCAATATTTTTTAATTTGTAAATTTTAATATAAACCCTTTTGCTTTTTGTTGATAATAATTTGGTGAATAAACTAGGCAAGCATAAATCTGTTGCCTAAATTGATTATAAAAAGAAGAAGAAAAAAGAAGGGTGTGCTGGTACAGCATCTGCCACTTGCTAATATCGCTAGATGGTTCAATAGTCATAACCTACATTGAATTGATGCCTAATCCGAGCTCATCAGTGACGTCAGCCACATAACACTTGCTCGCTCGGGACGTCCGTTACTTTTGCTTGTCCCTGTTCTTATAACACCTGCTTGCTCGGAACCTCCGTTACTTTTGCTTGTCCCTGTTCTTATAAAGTCCCTAACTATCTGAGAGCTCTTTGTAGTTTTTAACATTCTCCATCTTAGTCTTCGTTGGACATGGCTATCGCACCAGAAGCAGAACATCCTGTGAAGGCCTTTGGTTGGGCAGCTAGAGACGAAGCTGGCCATCTTTCACCTTTCAATTTCTCCAGAAGGTATGACTTCCATATTGTTGTTTTTGCCTGGAAATCATCAACGTACTTGAACACCATAAGATGATGTTTTATGTGTTGTTACTGGCAGAGCTACCGGTGATGACGATGTAAGGTTTAAGGTGCTATATTGTGGAATATGCCACTCTGATCTTCACAGTGTTAAGAATGACTGGGGCTTCTCAAAGTACCCTCTTGTTCCTGGGTATGGCCATAGCTTCTGTTTCTTAGTTTTGTCTTCTACATGCTTCGTAGTTTGGACGAACTTGTACTTTGGTCTGATTCTTTGTTTTCTAATTCTTCATCTTTCTTTAGAAGGCAAAACTTTTGGCAACAAACGACCTGCCTTAATATATATTATGATGTAAATTAATACCTAATCTAGACAATATAATAAATTTTCATGATCGTAATTTCAATTAATAAATTTATATGGTCTAATATAGTATCATTAATTTATATTTTTATTATATTTGATTACACAGTTATTAATGCTTTTCAATTAAAGTAGTTTATATGCTTTGAATTTAAGCAAACTAGGTGGCCAGCAAGTGAGCACAAACTTTCCTACCTGCCCACTAGAAAGTGTTTCTGTAGGCCACAACCCATTTGTTTACTTGAAAAGAGTTTGTGGAATTGAATCTCGAACTCGAAGACGACAAGATAGCTATACCCTACTTTAATATGCGATTTAACCGAGAAGAATGGAAGCTAACTACTCAATCATCTTCTTTACGTATAGAGAAGGTTGTGAGGTCTTTTTTTTTTTTTCCTGAAACAATGAAAACTCCTCAGGTTTTTTCAAGCTTATGGTTTAAATCGATCATCTAACAGATACAACAAGCTGTAATTAGATTTCTTAATCCTGATTTACTCAATCCTTTGCAAGATTCTACCACTTAACAAGCCAATCCTTTGACTAAGACTTTAACCTGATCAACTTCTTTGTCAAAACTCGTAAGATTATAGCTTTATTACTATTCTACAGGCACGAGATTGTAGGTGAAGTAACAGAAGTTGGGAGCAAGGTGAAAAAGGTCAAGGTGGGAGATAAAGTCGGTGTAGGATGCATGGTTGGTGCATGCCACTCGTGCGAGAATTGTACCAACGACCTTGAGAATTACTGCCCGAAGTTGATACTCACTTACTGTTCAACCTACTACGACGGAACCGCCACTTATGGAGGCTACTCCGATCACATGATTGCTAATGAGCGGTACATCGTCAGGTTTCCTGATAACATGCCGCTTGACGCCGGTGCTCCTCTCCTTTGCGCCGGGATCACAGTTTATAGTCCGTTGAAATATTATGGACTGGCCGAACCTGGTAAACATGTTGGTATAGTTGGGCTTGGAGGACTAGGTCACGTGGCTGTGAAATTTGCCAAGGCTTTTGGTGCTAAAGTGACTGTAATTAGTACTTCTCCTAGCAAGAAAGATGAGGCATTGAAACATCTTGGTGCTGACTCATTTATAGTCAGTCGTGACCAAGACCAGTTGCAGGTTGGTAGTGACTCTTAGTTTCTTGATTGCATCATCGTATTAAATTGTACTGATTTGTCGTAATTGCGATCGTATTTCTTGCAGGCCGCATCGGGCACATTAGATGGCATCATCGACACGGTGTCTGCAGTGCATCCCATCGTGCCATTGATTGGCCTGTTGAAGACTAACGGGAAGCTTGTGCTAGTGGGTGCGCCTGAAAAGCCTCTTGAGCTAGTTGCATTTTCTTTGATCATAGGTAAATTACTAGATTCTTGTTCATTCCTATTCTTCTTAGGATTTGGTATGGAGATAGTCTAAATAAGATGATGAATCATTAAATGTCAGGAAGGAAGCAAATTGGAGGGAGTGGGATTGGAGGAATGAAGGAGACTCAAGAGATGATTGATTTTGCAGCAAAACACAACATAGCTGCAGAGATTGAGATTATTTCAATGGACTATATCAACTCAGCAATGGAGAGATTGGCCAAAGGAGACGTTAGGTACCGATTTGTGATTGACATTGGAAACTCCCTGGAAGCCACCAAGCCTCACGCTTAAGTTGCCTGCCTATCATCATCAGTTCGCGCCAGTCCTTTGAAATAAATCTGTAGCTTGTCTTTTTCTACCGAAGGATCAAGGATGAGTTTATATTCTCTATGTGTGTCCATGGGAAGCATATTACTGAGAGAGTCAAATGTTATACATTCATTGTAATTGCAGATGTTAAAATTGTAATTGCAATTTAACTTATAATGCGTTACATTTGAACTAAAGACATTAATAGATTCTCTAGACTTGATAGCCAAACACATTGAAATCATCTAAGTCGTAATTTTTTTTAGGGATGGATTGCTTTTATTCAGTTTTTGGTTCTTATTGTTAGCTTTTGCCTTTTGTTTTTTTATGAGGTTTGTAATAAAAAATTGAAAATAAGATATTTTTGATTGAGATTTATAATAAAATCATCCAATTCACATTGTCATTTACAACATTTTCGTGCAAATTGAGTTGTCCAAGACGCAGGCGATTATGTGGCTAACATAGCTTTCGCAAAAATTTTGAAAAGTCAAGCTTGCAGAAGCTAGTCATGTAAGAGCAGCACGTCAAGATGTCCTTTTCCTAGAGGTCAAAGTGTCCGGTTTCTACAGGGCATTGAAATGAGGAAAGATGATGAAACTCACTGTCAACGACACCGTGTCTTACAATTCATGCCACATAACATATTCAAAGTGGAGACGCTGTGTTGGTGGTGGTCGACAAAACGTTATGCTCCATAGAAACTTCTGTCTTAAAGTAAGCAGTTTGAAGTGCTTTAACTTCTAATTTATTTCACCACGAAGACCAAGAAAAATGATGATTGCCTCACCACTGTCCAACTCAAGTGGCTGAGATGATACGCCTTAGTTGACTTTCAGTGTTCTTCTACAATCTTTCTTTGGTTCGGCCTTTGCCCACCCAAAATCAGAATTTACTCCACAGATGTTAAATTTCATAATATTTGTCTGCACTTGATGATTGCTAAAGGTTGTGACTCGGTAAGTAATTCCAACAATAATTCAGACAAACAAAAATCTGAGTTTTAAAGTCAAAAGTTAATAAAATATGAAATTTAGATTCAGAACTCCTATTATTTTTTCAAAAATATACTTTTCATTTTAATTTATTAAAATTTGTTTTATACAATTAAAAAATTAAAGTTTTGGTATATGTGAGAGAACTTGAACCAGCATAAATATTAGATCCGATTTCAATAGCATTTTTAAACGTAAATTTAGTGAAAAGTTTAATTAAATTTTGTGATATAATAAAATATATCTTGATAATTTAAAATAAGAAAAATAAAAAATTTCTATCTTTAAATATGTCGAGAATCAATCCTTAATACTTAACGTCTAAAACCAAAAGTAGGGTTGTTTCGTTCTATTTCTGATTTTTTGTTTCAATTTTTAGTTTTTAATTTATGTTTTTCTTTAAAAAATGACTTATTTGGTTTGTTAATATTTATGTAGTTATATTTTAATCACTAGTAATAATTATATATTAAATTAAAAAATAAAGAACAATATTTTTAATTAAATGAATTTCCTATAATATCTTATATAATATTTATTAAGGAAGTATTGATAAAAATTATTTTTCTTAAAATAAATAATTTAAATTAACTTTTTATTTATAAATTAATATTTATTTAAATATATTTTAATTATTAAATCAAATTTTATTTGACATTCATATATATTGAAGATGTTTTAAATTTAATTATATTTATTAATAATTATGAAAGTATATTTATTTAATTTAACTAAAATTAAATAATTAATGATTCATATTCATAATTAAATTTATTTAATTGAATATATAATGTTAAATTAAATTATTTATAGTTCTTATTAATAATTAATATGTTAAATATTAAATATTTAGTTCATAATAAATTAGATTGTAAACAATCAAAAACTACTTTTATGATTTTCATAATTTTTGAAAACTTAGAGACTAAAATTGAAAACAAAAATTAACTCAAGCAAACATTTTTAACTAAATTAAAAAAATTAAATTAAATTAAAAACAAAGAGAAAATTTAAGAATGTCACTTCTGATACATAAGAATCAAACTTTTTTTTTAAATTTAAAAAGGAATATATTACCAAAGCAGAAATTTATAACCAATCCTCCTCGAGGATCCTACAAGCAATAAAAACCTACGCTACATAGAATGAACAACAATTACAAATCAAAATTCAGATTGACCATAACGATTTGAGTTTTTGGCTAATGTTGTCTTGCTTCCTTATGGTTATTATAGTTTCTCTAATTAAGTTGACAATTGCTTCAACAAGTTCATATTTGTGCTGCTCCTCATTTTTGTAAATTCTCCTATTCTCTCTCTCCATAAGTAATAGATCACCATCTGGAAAGAAGTCTTGATGATAATTTCATCTCTCTAACCTGAGTTAGAATATCGAATGATAGAGTTCAATGTTTCATTCCAATCAAAAGAGAACCTTGGATGTCTAATAATGTGCAAAATTATGCTCCACACCGATTTGCTATATCCGCACTCAAAGAACAGATAGTTTCTATTCTAATTTACTTGTTTACATAACACGCAAAGTGAATCGTAACTCCCAAACCAATGATCTTTAGTTCTTAATATGTTCTTTATAACTAACCACAAGAAAATGGCAAATTTAGGACTCAAAACCTGCTTCCATACTATTTCTGCCATGGGACTGACTCCATTGGCACCACCAGTAGATTATGAGCCGATTTATTGTTAAAAAACTCGCTAGCATGTACTGTCCATACCACCTTATCCTTCCTTCGCACAGTAGGCAGCTCAGGTAAATAGTTTTCTAGCAGTTGAAAATGCCTAATATTTCAGATCCTATCCCTCTCTTGGATGAACCATGCAACTTTAGCCTCTTTAAGAATCCTAACCCTTAACACTTGTAAGTCATTATGCAACCAAAGAGGACTGAAATCAGTCCAATTATCAAACCACAACTAAATGTCTTCACCATTCCCTACCCTATACTTCATATAAGGATAAATCTGCTCCTTTAAGTTCAACTTGCTCTTGAATATCTATGAATATTCACAATTCTATTGAGCCTGCCAAAAATTTTGAAAATTAAGATAATAAATCGGCACCCATTTCATCCACAACACTTCCTTATCTATAAATAATCTCCAAATTCTCTTCAACGGCAAAACCTATTGCATTTGGGTAATTGAAATGACCCTTAATCCCTCTTGTTTTGTTGGAAGAATAATTTCACTCCACATAACTTTGGCCCCTCTACTGTTTTCAGCTTTGCTAGACCATAGGAACGATTTTAATAACCTCTCCATTTCCTTGATCACTCTCTTTGAGATTACCATATGAGCTGCCCAGTGAACATGCATACTATTCAAAATAGAAGTAATAAGGGTTACTCTAGCAACTAATGACAAGAATATGTTCTGCCAGGCAAGGATTCTAGATTTCAGCTTTTCTAAAAAAGGTATAAAATCTAAATATTTAGACTTACCTGAAGCAATAAGAACTCCCAAATAGCGAAAAGGAGTTTCCTGTAGTGTAAACCCCACCATATTGCTTATCCATTATGGGTTCCTAACATCAGAGGACACATACACCCCACTCTTCTGCTCATTTATCTTCATCCCCGACTAACCAAAAAATGTGTATACCATATTCATCATCATCATAATAACATGAGGTTCAGCCTTGCAGAACATAATAACATCGTCAGCGTAAAGCAAGTGTGACAATTTCATATCCCTACATTTAAAATGGTATTGGAATAGACCACTGCTATCTACAAGTTTAGAAACATGTCTAGAAAATCCCTCCATAGCGATAGTGAATAAGTAAGGAGAAAGTGGATCCCCTTGCTTAATCCCTCTAGAATTTAAAAAGAAGTCTCGTTGAAATCCCATTCACTAACACACTCATTGATGTAGTTTGTATACATTGTTGAATCCATTGACAAAATCTGACAAGTAAATTGATAGATTCCAAACAAACTTTCAAATATTCCCAACTAATGGTATCATTAGCTTTAAATAAATAAAGCTTCAATGCACAACTCTTAATATGTTTCCCAGTATGATACTCCCCCAACAATTGTTGAAGAATCAATATATTGTCACCGATGCTTCTCAATGGCAGAAAAGCACCTTGTGTCACATTAACCACCTCTGGCAACACTACTTTCAATATATCTGCCAATAAAATACCGATAATTTTATAGATAGTCGAACAACAAGAGATTGGACGATAATACATAATCATCGCAGGCTTATCCGTCTTAGGAACTAGACAAATGAAAGTATGGTTGATCTCCTTCATAAATGAACCAAAAGAAAAGAACTCCAGCACCGCATCAGTTAAGAGAGGGCCCGTGATGTCCCAAGTTTGTTGAAAAAACCCGTAGAATATCCATCAGGACTAGGCACTTTTGAACTATGTAATCGAAACACCACCTCTTTCACCTGTTGGGCAGTGTAAGGGGCATTGAGCATCTCCAGAAGTGATTGGTTTGGTCTAAACTCTAGAAAATTTCCTACCCAAATGCACTCTGCTGAACTTCAATGCTCCTCATTAGATTGATAAAGTGGCCTCGAATGTGATCAGAGATCTCTTGCTGATCAGATATCAAGTTACCCTCCTCATCCTTCAATTCAGTGATGGTGTTAGTATTCCTTCGAACCAACAAAGATGCCTGAAAAAATTTAGAATTGATATCCCTTTCTTTAAGCTATGTCCATCTTGCTTTTTCTTTAATTATCAGACTCTGCAATCTCAACGCTTCTTAGTAATTCTTCAACCGATCTGCTTCAAGAGTCCTTAATCTAATGTTGTGTGGATCCATATAACACTACTGCCTGAACCTCTATTAATGCTTTACTCAACTCTTTCAAGTCTTGAACACGTTCTTTGCTAAACTTTTTGATAGCTATTTTTGCTAGCTTCAATTTCTGCATAAGTTGAAAAGCTTTGTACCCAACCACCTCTCTACCGCAAACCCTACTGATTACGGCCATAAAACATTCTACTTGAGTTAAACCATTGAAAAATATGAATAGAGCACCTATTCGAGATCCAACACACATCTGCTGAACTAAAATAAAAACATGGTCCGAGAATACTGGGTCTCCAAATAAAGCTGACGCTCTAGTGAAGGAATTGAGCCATCTTTGATTCATCATAGCTTTATCTAATTTTTTTCCTTATAAACATATTCCCTTACTGTTTATTTTCTTATGTGTACCATCTGCCTAGCCCTCTAAGGTCCACTAGATTGATCCTTTAAAGCATTTGAGAGAACTCTTTCCCTGTTCCAAAATGAAAACCCACACCTCCCTCTACTTCATATGACTTTAAACAACAATTGAATTCCCCCCAAGCTAACATACCAGCATGAATGACCTGCATCTCCTCCCACAACTTAGCCCTTTGAAAAGCAAAATTGGAGGCATATATAATTGTAACTTCGAAATGGAAATGCATATTAACCAAAAATGTAGATGAATGAATTGCTCACTCATCTTGACAACATGAGCCTCAACCAAATCCATATTATATCAACACAAAATTCTGCCATTATAATGATAATTGTGATTCAAAATAAACTTCCATTTTGAACCCAAAAAAAAATACCTTTTTGGACAAAACCAACCTTTATTTTGGTCTATAGGAACCCGCAAAATTAGGTTTCTTATCTGCTACAACTTCCTATACCAACAACTTTTTAAGGGGGTCATTTAATTCCCTAGAATTCCATACTAGTATCGTCATCTAGTGGAACCACTAAAAAAGACATTCAAAGGATATAATTCCTTTGTGCTTCTTTTTCTTACCTTTTTTCCAATCCCCACCCCTTTTAGTTGTTATTACTAAAGTTTGACTGGGAGTCTGGGAGCAACATCATCTACATCTGAATCTAATTCTTTACCGATAATAGTTACTGGCTTCGTAACTTCTACTGTGATTTGTTCTGTATATTCAGACTCTCTATGAGCATGCATTGCCTTCCAACCATTTTGCACACCATATGACATTACCGCCTCATTCCTATTAGGCCTATATGTAGGACTCGAAGGCCCACCTGTTTTTACTCCCTCCCTAGCACTCTCATCACATTTGCTTATTTCTCATCTGTCACTGTAGGAGGGATATTTACTGTATTGACTAGAGCCTTAATTATCTCCATTTTTGCCCCTAACTCTGTCATTCCTTCCACATTCTTTCCTCTAGGATTAAGGTTTTCACTCTGTGCCACCAAATCCAGATCAATCAAAGTCACACCATCCCTAGCTTCAACAATAACTTGCTCATTATCTAGCTGACTCACTTGTCTCTCGGAGAGGTTATCCCTTGTCATTAAATCATCACGTCAACCTGATTTAAAAACTTTACCAGTAGATACCCATTTCTTGTTAGAAAAAGAAGGTTTTCAAGAATAAGAAATAGGCATTTCGTCTCTTACCATCTCTTACCAACTCAAGTGTTTCAGAAGAATCAAACTTGTTAGTACTATTTCAGGAACCACAACATATTTGAGGAAAACATTGGCCTGAGTAGTTCATATAATTTATTAATTATATAAACTTGGTCGAAGTACAAAATCATGTGAAACCTAAGGCAAAATTTTCTTCGGGATTTAGAATTTTAGATACACAAAAAAATGTGAATAAAATAAGGCTGCTTCTTTACAGTCTGTTTGGTTACTGTCTCCAATATGCAGAGACGGAACGAGACGGAAATTTGGAGACGGAACAGAACAG
>JAOQMS010000180.1:2575437-2587727 GCA_027563885.1 Erythroxylum longipes | reverse complement strand
TGTTTTTATTTAATTACATTACATTATATTTAATTAAAATATTATTATTAATTAATTAAAATATTATAATTAACTAAAAATATAATTAAAATATTCATGGGGAGGAGTTTTCTTGTAAATTTATGTATGTGTTTTCTTTCTGTCTCCGTCTCCGTTTTCTTGTCCTCTGGTTTTGGAAGGAACAAAAATTTTATGTCTTTGTCTCTGGAGTCGGGACAAAAATTGATGGGGACAACAAGCAAACAGGTCGGAGACAAAAATTTTTTGTCCCTGTCTTTTGTCTCCACCTATAAAGACAGCAACCAAAAGTAGGGTTAAAGGCATAACTTTAACCAACTTTTCTGCGACTTTCCTGAGCTCACCAGATACGTCAGCAACTTCAAGATTCCTATGAAACCTAAGGCAAATTTTTCTTCGGGATTTAGATAACAAAAAAATGTGAATAAAATAAGGCTGCTTCTTTAAAGCATAACTTTGACTAGCTTTTCTACGACTTTCCTGAGCTCACCAGATACGTCAGCAACTTCAGATTCCTAACGCAAGTTTCCTGAGTTCACCAGAAACCTCCACACCCCACAATTTTACTATAAATACATGCACACGCAACGCTTGTTGGCCATACCAACTGGGAAAAGCTGGCTGATTGATTCTCTACAAGTTATTCTTGAAGCTTATTGAGAGGAGCTTTGTTCAAGCAAAGGAGTGAAGAAAAAAATGCCGGCCAAAACGCAAGAGAAAGTGCAGGCAAAACAAGCCATTGGATGGGCAGCAAGAGACCAGTCTGGCGTCCTCTCTCCACTCAAGTTCTCCAGGAGGTTCTTCCTCATAGCTTTTCTCTTGATTCCATTACATTTTTTTGCCATAAATTAGTTTAAGAATCTGAGAGTAAAATGAAAAGGAAAGTCCAGTTCCTATCTGGGTTTCTTGAGCTTTCTGTCGCAACATACCTGTTCCCGTAGAATAATCATCAGAAGTTGTATCGTAGAATGTAGTATGCCACTTGTTAATGTCGGTTATTGTGACTCTATTTGAACAGGGCAACAGGAGAGAAAGATGTGACGTTCAAGGTGTTGTATTGTGGGATATGCCACTCTGACGTCCACATGGTCAAGAACGAATGGGGCACTTCCACTTACCCTCTTGTCCCAGGGTATGAAGCTCTGGTTTCTACAACTAATTTATTCTGAAGCGTGGTTTAGTTAGTTCTTTATAATATTGATAATATCACAAACATAGTTCAAGTTGATTCATGTCGACTTGAATTGTTACAGACACGAGATTGTGGGAGTAGTTACAGAGGTAGGAAGCAAGGTCGAGAAGTTCAAGGTTGGGGACAAAGTGGGTGTAGGGTGCATGGTCGGATCATGCCACTCCTGCGATAACTGCAAAAATGATCTTGAGAACTACTGTCCGAAAATGATACTCACCTACAGTGCCAAATACTACGACGGAACAACCACATACGGTGGATACTCAGATTTAATGGTTGCTGATGAGCACTTTGTTGTCAGAATTCCAGACAACCTTCCTCTTGATGCTGGTGCTCCTCTGTTGTGCGCTGGAATTACTGTTTATAGCCCCTTGAGATACTATGGTCTTGACAAGCCTGGAATGCATGTTGGTGTTGTTGGTCTTGGTGGGTTGGGTCATGTAGCCGTGAAATTTGCCAAGGCTATGGGTGTCAAGGTTACTGTTATCAGTACTTCTCCGAACAAGAAGCAGGAAGCCATTGAACATCTGGCTGCAGACTCATTTTTGGTTAGCAGGGACCAAGATCAGATGCAGGTACTTCTTAACATTCATGTATGATTTGTCTTGGTATTTTGTCTTTCTTAATTGATCTAACACATGTAATGGTGATGGTAGGCTGCACAAGGGACAATGGATGGTATAATTGATACAGTTTCTGCGGTACACCCTCTGTTGCCATTGATCGGTCTATTGAAGTCTCATGGAAAGCTGGTGATGGTGGGTGCACCAGAAAAGCCACTTGAGCTACCAGTTTTCCCTTTGCTCATGGGTATGGTAAAATGTTGATTTGATTTTCATAATTGGTCGGATTTAAAAGACTTGTCAAATTTGAGAATCTGAGTTGAATACCTAATTTCGAGTTCCTGACAATTATTGTCTGAAATGTTGCAGGAAGGAAGGTAGTGGGAGGTAGCTGCATAGGAGGAATGAAAGAGACACAAGAGATGGTTGATTTTGCAGCAAAACATAACATAGTAGCAGATATTGAGGTTATTCCGATTGATCATGTGAACACTGCCATGGACCGCCTTGTGAAAGCCGACGTTAGATACCGATTTGTCATCGATATTGGCAACACACTGAAATCGAGTAACTGAGATTACACTGTAATGCCCCTGTTATTTGACTATGAGTCGTACTATTAAGAGGCAATGTTTTGTTTTACTACCCAAATAAGGTTGCTATATTTTTTTTCCGTAATGCATCATTTGTACTATTTGTGAATAAAGAAAAGAAAAGAAAAGATTTAGGTTTGTTTAGTAAGTCAGCTATCAGCTGTTAATTTTTTAAAATAATAAAATAGTGTTTAATTTTATCATCAATATCAGTTATGTAATTTTTTAAAATAATAAAATAGTGTTTAAATTTTTTTAAAAATAAAATATTTTAAATGTAATTTTATATAACTTTTTACTTTACATTAAATTTGTCTTCAAAAATTATAATAATATTAATTTGAAATATTAATTTTCTTTTTATTTATATTAATTTTTATTTATTTTACATATGAATAATAACTATAATTAATATAATAAAACAATTTGTTTAATTATTATATAGATATAAAATTAAGAATAATGAAGTACTTAAAATGTTATAATTTATATCGTATAATAAAGAATAATTATATTAAAATATTATATAATCTGAATAATATTAGTTTATAATTTTATAAGCATTATGACAAGAGTTTGTATCAAATTACAGGACACAGCCAATTAAAATTGGTTCATGTCAAAAGACATGTAACACTAATTTAAACTATAGAATAGAGGATGTATAATAGTTTGATAAACTAAATATACTTGTTGAGAATTATAATAAGTTCAGGGCGTCTACATATAAAATCATCAGTTCTGTTTATAATAACCCATTTGCTTATTAGATAACCCTAATTCCCTTCGTATGAAACCTTATCGAATCAAAAACTTCTGTTTATTCCTTTTCCCCTGTTTTTTTACTTAATGTGGTCGTTATACCAACTTACTGCTTACATAGGTATGGTGTACAAAAGCAGCATGACCCATCACCAGTACAAATGCCTTTTGAATTATATATTAATTAATGTAGCTTATCGTTTTTAGTAATATAGAAACTTCAGATCCAGAGCAAAACACCCCCTCTTCGTTACTACTAAATCTCATTTAGTAATAATGAGATTCACTAAAAAAAATTTCAATAATTTTTAAAAAGAAATTAGTTTCGTTTACTTTAGTTTAGAGAATTAGATATTTGGATGATTTTATTTAATATAAGAAATTTATTGACGGGGACAAAAATTCAGTAACAAAGCAAAACTTTATTAGCACATTTTATGATTTCAAAGGCTTTAGGACAAGTTATTGACATATCTTGATATTTTATACTATTATTTCAATTTTAATTATTGATATATTTGATGCAACTTACTCACTTTTACAATTAAAGAAATTTTCATTAAGTTAGTTAATTTAATTTATCTAGAGAGGAACCCAACTAAAATTATGATAAAGAAGATCGTATTATTCCATCACGGATGCTATCAGAAGTTATCCATGTCTAGGTTTTGTACCATGGAATGCCACTTTCCTTGGAAAATAGTGACCACATATTTTACGTGGACGTGACTGAGCTCACCTGATACGTCACCCACGTGCAGAGCTCACCTGATACGCAAGCAAAGCACGTCCACTTCAATGAAGTTCTATTGCAATAAATACATGCACACACTAATAGCAATTGCTGAATAGAGAAGCAGAAGCTCAGGAATTACTCTACAATCTACCATATTTCAAATTCTTGAATCTTAAGAGGTGTTTCTTTTTTGATCAAGCAAGGAATCAGTGAAATTGTTTATCACGTGCAAGAGGAAATGGAAACAAGAGAAATCCCTTGGTATGTTAATTATCTTGTATAAATAGTTCGATTACACACTTGGGATTCATATATACCACTTGAATGTGTTACAGGATGGAAGCTAACAACTCAATCATCTTCTCTATGTACAGAAGGTTGTGAGGTCAATTTTTTTCCCCCAGGAACAGTGAAAACTCCTCAGGTGATGTGTACGGAATAATGTCAAGCTTAGGGCCTAATACCATTTCCCACATCTTTTATATTCCCCATTGTCTTCCCATCAAAACAATAGGAGGAGACGGTTGACAGCAAATGGACATGAGGTTTCAAAAAGAAACTTAATAGATACGAACTATTGGAATGGGAAAATGCTAGGTAACCGCCCATGGACAACATTCTCTCACTTGGGTCCTATATTTTATTTAAAAGTTATGAAACCTCTACTCAATGAAAAAAACAAATGCACGAATCATGGTGATAAGTCCTCTAAATGTGAGTATTGTCTTCTATATATTACGATGCATCATATTTCTTATTCTATTTTAACTGGATGAATAAACTTTTATGTTTATTCTAGGTCTATAATATTTTTTATTCTCAAAATAAAACTGTCTACACTAGAATGAGAAAACAACAAAATTAATAATAATTTTGTGAAGATACATGCAATAAATCACATAATGAAACCGAGTCCCATTCTAACGACATGATCCTTAAAACTCTTTGGTGGCATGTGTTTCATTAAAAGACCAACAATCATTAATTTAGTGCTAATGTGTTCAAGGACCACTTTGTTCTCTTTGACATGTTCTCTAATGGTCAAATACTTAATGTCGATGTGCTTACTTCGACTACCACCCTTGTTGTTTTTGGCCAAGAAAACTGCAGCTGAATTATCACAGTACATTCTTAATGGCTTAAAAATTGAATCCACAATTATAAGCACAAATATGAAACTCTTCAACTATACACAATGTGAGGTAGCCTCAAAATAAAAAGAACTCAGCCTCTATGGTAGAAGTAGCAATCAAAGTTTGCTTTGAACTCTTCCAGGATACGACTCCACTGGCGAATATAAACACGTATCCAGATGTTGGATTTCATGAATCAACATAAGTAGCGAAGTCCGAATCCGAGTAGCCAATTACCTCGAGATTATCAGTTCACTTATACATAAGCATGTAATCTTTGGTCCCTTGAAGGTACCTCATCACTTTTTTGGCAGCTCTCTAGTGGTCTATACCTAGGTTATTCTAATATCTTTCTAACATTTCAATAACAAATGCAATGTCAAGTCTTGTACAAACCTGATAATACATTAGGCTTCCTATTACAAAAACATATATAATATTTTTCATTTATTCCCTTTCAAGTTCATTTTTCGGGCACTGGTTCAAATTGAACCTATCACCCTTCACAATAGGTGCTATACTTGGTGATCAATCTTTCATCTAAAATCTCTTTAAGACCTTATTGATATAGGTTTCTTAGGATAAACCAAAATGTAATGAGATCTGTCCCTATGGATCTTAATGACAATGACATAAGATGCCTCAACCATATCTTTCATATCAAAATTCTTAGAAATAAATTATTTCATCTTATATATCAAACTCTTGTCATTGGTGGCAATTAGAATATCATTCATATGTATCACAAGAAAACAAATTTTACTCCTACTAACTTTTTGATATATGCATTGATCCATGATATTCTCTACAAAACCAAATGAAGAGATGATATCATGGAATTTCAAATACCATTTACGGGAGGCTTGTTTCAATCCATATATGGATATCTTAAGCTTGCACACCTAATGTTCACCATCACTAGAGGAGAATCCATCCGGTTGTTTCATATAAACCTCTTTCTCTAGATCTCTATTCGAGAATGTTGTTTTCACATCCATTTGATGTAATTCTAAATCAAAATAAGCAACCAATGCCATAATCACTCGTAAGGAATCCTTCTTAGATACAGGAGCAAAAGTCCCTGTGTAATCGATTCCCTCTTGTTGAGTAAATCCTTTGGAAACAAGTATAACTTTATATATCTTTCAATGTTATTTAATGGGTCCTTTTTTGTCTTGAAGACCCATTTACAGCTAATGGCCTTTACTCCATTAGGCAACTTGACAAGATTCCAGACATTTTTAGATGTCATATAATTCATCTCATCTAATATGACATTATACCACAATTGAGATTCATTGTAACTCATTGCTTATGAAAACATTTCAGGGTTATTTTCGGCTCAAATATTATAGTCAGCTTCTTTTAGATACACAATGTAATCACTAGGTATTATTGATTTCTTATCTCTAGTGGATTTTCTTAATGTTGTATTAGCGCCCTCCTAAGGAGGAGCTTGTATAACTGGTTGCGTAATAAACTCTAGATTGTCATCAGCAGCTTATGGAACTTCAATGATTGATTGTTCAACACTCGTTTGACTTCGAGGGATGCTATGAATGGCAATTAATCTATAACTTGAAGTAGGAGTTTGTATGTCACAATGATCCTTCTCAAGAACTAAGTCCCGAGATTGATCACTCCTACTAATTAAGTCATTTTCAAGAAACTTTGCACTTCTTAATTCCACAAACCTAATACTATAGACAATAAAATCTGTACCCTTTGGACCTTTCAACATATCCAATGAAATACCCACATATAGGCCTCAAATCCAGTTTCTTTTCTTATGGATTATAAAATCTTACTTCAGACGGGCATCCCTAAATGCGTATATGTTGCAAACTCGATTTCCAATCTTTCCATAATTTAAATGGTGTTTTTGAAACAATCTTAGTTGGAACTCGATTTAATATATACATTGTCGTTTAAAGAGCTTCAGTCCATAAGGATTTAGGAAATTTAGAGCTACCAAGCATACTTTACACCATGTCTAATAATCTTTGGTTTCGTCTTTCTGCTACACCATTTTGGTACGGAGACCTAGGAATGGTGTCTTGAGCTATTATCCCATGCTCCTGAAGCAAATTCGCAAATGGACCAGTGCTTGTCTATCCTCAGTGTATCTATCATAAAATTCTCCAACTCTATCTAATCTCACGATCTTTATTTGCTTATCACGTTGTCTCTTTACTTTAATTTTAAATACCTTAAAGGCATCTAATGCTCATTCTTGTTATGAAGTATGTAAAGGTAGATATATCGCAAGTAATCATCTATAAATTAGATGAAATGTTTGTGACCATACGAGTCCATTTTTGGACTACAAATGTCTATGTGTATGATCTCTAATATGTCTAAACTCCTATTGGCATCTTTCTTTGTCTTGTTGGTCTACTTTCCCTTTATGTAGTTCACACAAACATCAAAGTAAGTAAAATCCAGAGTTTTAAGTAATCCATAATATACTAATTTTTTTAATTCTTTCAAGGGAAATTTGTCCTAATCTTCGGGGCCATAACATAGAGGATTGTTTATTAATAATTCATCTTTTAATACCATCATTATTATGGATATGCATTGTATTGTGAAAAACATTTTCTTGCAAATTAATTCGAAAAATACCATCAATCATTGGACCATTTCCAACAAGATTAGATCCATGATATAAACCAAATGATATGTTTGAAAAATTAAAGGAATAACCTAAAGATACAAGTTTTGAAACTGAAATCAAATGTCTAGAAAAACTTGGATTATAAAATGTTCTTTCCAAATTCAAAACAAAACCAGAATTCAAAACTAATTTGCATGTCCCAATAGCTTCCACATGTGAACGCATCTTATTGCCTAAATAGATGCAATGTTTGTTGCTCATTGGCTTCCTGTAGTTTAGAAACCCTATAAGCTTTTAGAAATATGGATTGTACAACTAGAATCAATTAACCAAGTGTTACATGAAACATCAACCATATTAGATTCATAACAAATAAGTGAAATTGAAATACCTTTTTTCATAAGCCAAACCTTAAATCTGGTACAATCCTTCTTTATGTGCCCTTTCTTTTTGTAGAAGCGACATTTGGGATTGAAATCCTTTTTTATCTCAGTATGGACTTGTATTTTACTCTTTCCTTTTTGTCTGGCTTGCCCTCTATTCCTTCCTTCTGTGGCCACATATGCACTTTCACCAAATTTCATTATCAACCTCCCTTCCTCTTGAACACACATGTCTAGTCAACAGTTTATTGATAGACCATTTATCCTTATGTGTGTTGTAAGAGATTTTAAATGGTTCATATTGAGGTGGAAGGGAATTAAGTATGTAATGCATAAGCAAAGACTTAGACATTTCAACCTCAAGAGACCTTAACTGAGCCACAATGTCCCTCATTTGCATGATGTGCTCACGCGCACCTCTAACACTTGTGAGCCTAATTGATGATAACTTGGTCATTAAGGTACTGACTAAGGCCTTATTTAAAGACTCAAACTGTTTATGCCTTCAGTATATCTCTAACATGATCATACTCTCCAATAAAACCATGAATACTAGCATGAATTTTAGTCTTTATCATGCTGAGGCGATTAAATCGCTCCCAACATTTATAAAGAACAATTTCAGCCTGATTTCTAGTTTCAATAGGTGCAAGTGGTTCATCTTTTCAGATAGCATAATCAATGTCCATCCACCCTAATTGGAGGAGAATCCTCTCTTTCTATGTTTTATAGTTATCATCATTCAATTTGGGAATATCACATTGAATATCAGAAAAATTCACTAGTTGAATAACTGCACAAAATTCAAATAAACATGCTTATTTCATTAACTTTTGAAGCAAATAATCATATATCACGTTTTACCAATGTTAAAACATGCAATCATATTTCAAATGTGAATCATATAATAATTAAAACAGCTTGTGAATTAAGCTTTAATTAAAAGATTCATACATAACCTTTATGATGAAACTGTCAAATTATATTCCGTTCTTTAATGCCTATGGGTAAATTAAGAAAAAGATAATTTGCTATTCCATCCTAATTAATAAAATTTATTATATTTGAACAAAACTAATTACAATTTGTTTCATTTTACTAGATGTGATCCATAGCACTTAATATACAATTTCTCTTAATCAAACATGCTACGACTAATCTTCAATTAATTAAAATTATATTGATCATATGACACCTCATTTTATGCAAAATATTAATAATAATAATTGGGCGTAAACTCTAGCGTATTGTTACTGGTGACATTACTAAACCGATCCAATAGCAGAATGAGTCCTCTACCAAGTTTGCTGATCGACTTGAAGATTGGGATAGTAAGAACCACCAAATTATCACTTGGTTTGGAAACACTACCGTGCCATCCATTCACGTTCATTTTACCAATTATGACACTGCTAAAGAAATATGGGATTTTCTGGCTAATCGATACACCATAACCAGTCTTGATCATTACTATCAGCTGTGACCACTCTCCACAATCTTAAACAAGAACCAGGCCAGTCTGTGAATGATTTTCTTGCTTAGTTTCAACCAATATGGAACCAATTATCTCAGGCCAAAATCAGTGAAGACCAATTACAACTCATTCAAGTTCTTAGGCCCTTCGCCTTGAACATGAAGCTGTCAGATCCTCTTTATTACACCGCAATCCTCTTCCTAACTTGGACACTACCATCCAAGAGATTATTTTTGAAGAAACACGTCTTAATTTGGACAAAACTCCTCAATTTGAGGTTGTTTTTGCTACTACTCATTCTTAATCCTCTAATAAAAAATTCAGAGCCTCTACATGCTAGAATTGCAACTAGAATGGTCATGTTTTTGCCAATTGTCCTCCTATAGAATGCAGATATTGTCATGGTCTTAGACACATCTTGGAACATTGCCCTACTCGTCCCCCGCGACCAAAAGAAGGATCCTCTAAAACTCGAACTTTCTCAAAGACTGGGTCTTCATCTGTTGCTGCTGTTGCCAAAGAGGATTCTGCTACCATCACTATAAGTGATCTTAAGGCTCTTAGCAAACAGATTATCTCTAACGATTCTTCTTATCCTACCATGTCTTTCACTCCAGGTAACGGTCCCCGGCTTGTTGACTCTGTATGTTGTAATCACATGATAAATATCCCTGATGTCCTATCTCCAAAAACACCAAACACCTCATTCTCGCCTGTGCACACTGCTAATGGTACCAAAATGCACATAACCCATATTGGTTAAGCGTCTACCTCTTATCTCAATCTTCCAGACACCTATTGCATTCCCAATTTAACTCTTAACCTAATCTCTGTTGGCCAACTGTGTGAACAAGGACTAAATGTTATTTTTTTTCCTCTGACGGGATCTACGGATGATTCAGATTCTTCGGATGGGTAACAGAGTGGGAAGACTATTTGAACTCACCTCTCTCCATCTTCCTCAAAGCCTTGTATCTACTGCTATCACAGACCCTTCCATCTATCAATTGCATCTTCGCCTTGGTCATGCCTCTGCTAGCAAACTTCAAACCTTAGTTTCTTGTGGTCTATTAGGTTTAACTAAATTTGAATCCTTTCGTTATGTTAATTTTCAACTTGGTAAACAGCTAGCAATGTCTTTTAATACCAGTAACTCTATCTCAGATGTTCCTTTTGGATTAATTCACTCTGCTATTTCGGGTCCTTCTCCTATTGCTTTTGTTAGTGGTTGTTGTTATTTGCAATATTTATTGATGATTTTTCACGATTTACTTGGATTTATTTTCTGAAACATCATTTTGAATTACTTTAAGTGTCTATCAAATTTGCTCTTATGATTAAAACATAATTTTTTGACACTATCAAAACTCTCTGCACTGATAATGCCATGAAATATCAGGAATCCTCTTTGCTTTGCTTTCTTAATCAACAGGGTACTGTCATCCACTCTTGTCCCCATACCTCTAAATAAAATGGGCCAGCAGAGCGTAAGCATCGTCACATTCTTGATTATGTTCGTGCTCTTTTGCTATCCGCTTTATGTCCTGAAAACTTCTAGGGTGAAGCAACTCTTACTGTTGTCTTTGCCATTAATCGTATTCCCACCTTAGTCCTCAACAATCTGTCTCCTTATGAACGATTGTTTGGTAAGCCTCCTGATTACTCACTTCTTAAACCTTTTGGTTGTGTATGTTGTTACATTTAATTGTTTTGTGAAACCAGAAATGTTAAAGCTCGTAGAGGACCTTACATTGGCAATTAAGATGAAGAAGAGAGGAAAGGTGAAGACCAAGATGAAGCCTCCAAAACAACTCATGAAACTCAAATTAATGATTCTGGGAATAATTCAGAAGATCATGCATCCAAGAAGTGAAGTTCTGAAAATTGAAGATTAAGGGAGGGAGCTTGAAGAAGAAGATGAAGAAACCTAGAGAAAATTGCACAGCCTGTCGATGGTTATGAAAAACCTGACAGGATTATTCTACTTGAAGCTGAAATGGAATTAAGTTAAAGTTGCCAAGCTCAAGAACTAGCTGAAATGGAGAATGAGTTAAAGAAGCACGAAATCAAGATGAGGTGGAGGATGTTAGTTAAAGCTGTCCAATTCTTACTACAAGCATATGCAGTGGTCCTGCATATTAGTTATTTTGTTTTTATGTAACTTTAAAATAGTGGCATTTAATGCATGTCAGTTGATGTCTTGCATGTTTTTGTTTTGTTGCTGATCAAGGGATAAGGAGACGTGTTAAGCTCCTATCTCTTGGATCACAAACATGTTTTCAATTTCTAGCCTTTGATTTCCAGATGTATTAAAATATGTAAGAGCTGAATATATAAAGCTCACACTATCATCATCTTCAATAGAACAGTATCATTGTCCGAAACTCTCTGTTTTTCTTTATCCTTGAATTCATTAAAGTTTTGAGTGCTAATCCATTTGCAAAAATACAATATCCAGACATTGGTTCTGGAATTTTAGTGTGAGTGAACCAAACGTTACATTAAAACAAATCTTATAATCAAAACAAAAAAAAACCTACACTATTTTACATTTTGAGAGGCAACTTTACACAACAATTCTATCTATTTGAAACAAAATGCTGAAGAGAAGAATCTCTGAGAAGTGCTATTGAAGTTGTCACTGAGTTGGACAGTTGCGAAGCTTCAATCAGCAAGCTTAAAACTAACTGGATGGTAGAAGTGAAGGAGGCAGTGTAACATCCCGTTTCCAGAGAACGGGTTGGACCAGAGAAACGGATCCAAGTGTGGTAAATTAACACATCTCATGCTCATGCATTTGTGAATAGTGAGTTTTGCGC
>JAOQMS010000180.1:2546324-2568750 GCA_027563885.1 Erythroxylum longipes | reverse complement strand
CCTGCCTATTTATAGGCAGGAGGATGCACATAAAGCCAAGCATGGTAGGCACCGAAATGCCTACCATGTTTGACATTTACTTGGTAGGCACCCAATGGTGCCTATCATAGTTGACAGATATTTCTACACGACGTATCTCTTGTGGCAGTCTGATTCGGGACCACCAAGGTAACATTATTCATATATTTGCTAAGATTTTTGATGGTCCTCCTGATCCTACTCTCGCAGAAGCCATTGGTTTGAAAGCGGTTCTAAGCTGGTTAAAACTCAATCATATACAGTGTAATGTTATTGAATCAGATTGTCTTCTCCTTGTGAATGCTTTGAAGGATGGTGTTTCTTTATTATATGTTGGGGTGATTATTTCGGATTGTAAAGCTCTTTTACATGAGCTTTGGGACATTGATGTCTATCATGTCAAACGATCAGCGAACAAGACAGCCCATGCCATAGCCAGGGAGGCTTTGTTCCAGTCTGATTTTGTGTCTTGGGGAACGGTTTTTCCCCAATTTGTGACCACTATTACTTGTTCGGAGTGTCCTTCTCCTGATGTCATTCAGCCAGGTTTTTTTCGTCAATCTTCTAGATCTAGGTCGGGTGTATTGGGAGAGTCTGTTGACTCGGGGATAGATTGGTCCAGTTGATTCGATACTCCTGGCCGTTTTATTAGTAATATAGTATCAGTTTCGAAAAAAAAATTAGACAGAAACTAGTATTTCAATTATTCCTAGGAATCAATTCTTGATCTCCGATATAACATCCCATAAGCAAATCCTTGAGAGTTGAGAACTGCTGCATAATTTGTTCAGAGAAATGGAGGGGAAGATGATTGCCAAACTGCCAGAGGAAGAACATCCACAGAAAGCCTTTGGATGGGGAGCAAAAAACCAATCTGGTGTCCTGTCACCACTCAAATTCTCCAGGAGGTAGGCTCAAACAGAGTGCAGTTAATGGTTAGAATATTCTTGCTTAATCTCCTCACGTCTGGTTGAACTAACCTTTGTCCCGAATTTTCAGGGCAACAGGTGAAAAAGACGTGAAATTTAAGGTGTTATATTGTGGGATATGCCACACGGACCTTCACATGTCCAAGAATGATTTTGGCTTTAGCAAATTCCCACTCGTGCCTGGGTATTTTCCATATTCTAATCACTTATAAGAACTTATGCATGCATGCTCATAAGTCTTAACTGTAAGGTTTGCCTGGTCCGACATGTCATTTTTACGTTGCTAACCATAAAATAGCTTGTACAATGTTGTGTCATAACATCTTTTATCTGGAATTCATACATGTCAAAACTTGGTTGCAGGCATGAGATTGTGGGAGTAGTTACAGAGGTTGGGGACAAGGTAGAGAAATTCAAGGTTGGTGACAGAGTTGCCGTAGGTTGCGTCGTAGGATCATGTCGTTCATGCGACAACTGCAAAAATGATCTCGAGAATTACTGCTCACAAATGATATTAACATACAGTGGGACGTACTATGATGGAACTACCACACAAGGAGGCTTCTCCGACATTATGGTGACTGAAGAACACTTCGTAGTTCGCATCCCCGACAGTATTCCTCTGGACGCAGGTGCTCCTCTTCTCTGCGCAGGGATCACAGTGTATAGTCCCTTGAGGTACTACGGACTGGACAAACCAGGAACTCGCTTGGGTGTGGCGGGGCTTGGTGGGTTGGGTCATATGGCGGTCAAATTTGCCAAAGCAATGGGAGTGAAGGTGACAGTCATTAGTACCTCTCCTAACAAGAAACAGGAAGCCATTGAGCGTCTAGGTGCTGACTCGTTTTTGATCGGCCATGATCAAGATCAAATGCAGGTAAGATTATAACTCTCCTGTATGCATGTATATATTATAGAAATTAAATCTGTCAACGGACCAATCAATGGCATTCTATGAATACATATAAACAGTAAAAAACATTTCACGTCTTTATTTGACAAAGTTATTAATCAAAAATTAATTAATTATAGCTAATAAAATTCTTACGTGTTGTTGATGATGTAGGGTGCAACACGGACACTGGATGGTATAATTGACACGGTATCGGCAGTGCACCCATTACAGCCACTGCTAAGCGTACTCAAGTCTCATGGGAAGCTGGTTTTAGTGGGTGCCCCCGAAGGCAAGCCACTAGAACTCCCTGTCTTCCCTTTGATCATGGGTATGTTATATTCTTTACATTGTTTGTTTAGATTCTGTGCTTGCCATTAAACCAAAGTTTTAAGATCACAAAATGGTTCTGGAAAAATGGCAGGGAGGAAGATGGTGGGTGGTACCAATACTGGAGGAATGAAAGAGACACAAGAGATGTTTGATTTTGCAGCAAAACACAACATCACAGCAGACATTGAGGTTATTCCCATGGACTACGTTAACACTGCCTTTGAGCGCCTGAAGACAGCAGATGTTAGATATCGTTTTGTCATCGACATTGTGAACACTTTGAAATCTCACAATTAATTTATCTTCTGCAATCGTGAATTATCTAGATGGTTAATGCGTTAGTATTTTTGGTCATCATGTAATAAGATCTCCTTATGTGTAAGAAATCATGAGGTATAAGCAAATTCGTTGTAGTCGTTGGGTGTTTTTTGTTTTGGACAGAAAGAAATAAAAAGTTGGAATACCTCATGATTTGCATGTTCTGTTCATATGGCTGTAGTGGGTATGTTTATGTAAAAGGATAAATTGCTTGTTCATTTTTATAAATTTATATTTTAAAAGAATGATGGTTCATGTAAAAAAATCTATAGTTTAATTTAAAATTTATTGTTATTTTTATTTTTCTATATAATTAATAAATTTCTCATGTGTAAATATAATAGTCGAAATTTTAAGAATTAGACAACGAGTAAGCATTGTAAAAATAAAATTTGTGAGAAGATTAATTATCAAATTAAAAATTTTAAATATATATTAACTTTTGTTATATCTCCATTTTAAGAGAAGTTATTTTATTTTTATGAATTTTTACTTCAAATACTTATTGAGTATTTATATAAAAATAAGTTTATATATTAAACTTTTGACCTAGATATGAATCACATTTTGTATGAAATAAAAAATTGTGAAAAATATAATACTCATATAATTGACTTATATAAAAATATATAATGTTAAATGCTTGTGATTCGAACAATAAATTAAAATTTAATCACGGTTAGAAACAATAAATAAAATTGAATAAAGAGCTTCACAAGATTGAAGTTTTGGTATGAGAAAGATACTAGGATAAAATGCGTTCGCGAATTGTGTATAAAACATGCATACAAAGAAATATGAGTGTGCTTTCGTGTTAAAGACTTGCATGGAGAAAAAGGCTCAAGTGTATTTATAGATCTTCGATTAGGATATGAGTCTAGGTGAATTAGAGACATGTCGAGTACAAATATTACCAAATAATCATACTATGATACTCGTATATTTATATTATAGTACGATTATTTAAGCATCATATGCTTTGGTAAATAAGAATAGATCGTCTGCAAAGGTGAGGGAGACAAGATTCACTTTCTTAAACTTGTAATATGTGAAGTTAGGGTCAAAGTTGATGTTTTCCTTAATCAGCCTCATAAATGTCTCTATTCATAACATGGAGAGGTAGAGTCTCCCTGTCTTAGGTCCCTAGCTCCTACGCATAATGAGGTTGCTCTCTATTGATTAAGATGTCGAACGAAGTGAATGTTAAAGACATTTTAACCCAGTTTTTGAACTTTTTAGGGAACTTAAAGGCTTCTAGTAGGTTTAGTGGAAATTCTCTGATTATTGTGTCAAAAGCTTTGTAGAAATTGGTTGATGGAACAACTTCTGGGACTATTTCTGCTCGAATACCCCATTAGGATAATATCCCCAATATACCTCCATTTATAAAGGCTCTCTGTGTATCATTGATAATAGACTTGGAGACCAATTTCATTCTGTTAGCAATGATTTTAAAGATGATTTTATGAAGGAAATTGCAGTATAAAATGGGCCTAAATTCTTTAAAAGAGCTAGGGTATATACATTTAGGGACTAAACAGATTAAAGTTTTGTTGATTTATTTTAGAAGCTTACCTTTTTCAAAGAACTCTAATACAATGTCAGTGACTATTGTTTTGATCAGAGGCTATGTCTTTTGGTAAAAAAGCCCATTTAAGTCATCAAGTACTAGAGTTTTATTTGAGTTTAGTTTGAAGCCACACTTTCCATTTCCTGAGGATTAACTAGTTTAGTGAGGGCTTTAGTTTCAGTCTCTAAAAAATGATTGGACACAAAGGATCTCAATAGAGGAACAAAAGATGAATTGGGGGCAAAAGTGCTAATAAGATTTTTAACGTAAATAGAAGTGTTGAGTGGACACCACTTGTCCCTCTTGTTTAGTAAGAGAGACAATAAGTTAGTGTTCTTCCAATCCAAGATTGAATTAAAGAAGAATTTTGAGTTTTTGTCTCCCTTTTTAAGCCATTAGATTCTAGACATTTGTTGAATTAGGGAATTATGATAAGGAATTGATCTAACATTTTTATTATGAGCTTTTTTTTCCTTTTGTAAGAATATCCTCCATACTAGGTTGATTTCCTAGATCCTTTTGCACCATGACTAGTGAGTCTTTAGCTCTTTTCACTGCTTTTGATGTGTTGCTACCCCCAAATCTGTGCTTCAATAGTTTGAGTACGTCCCTAATTGACTTTAATTTTTTGACATGTATGAATTGTTTACATCCCTTTAAGGTATGGGAAAGCCTCTTTTAATGGGTTATTCATATCCATTCACTTCCACCAAGTAACTTTTTAAAAAAAAAGTTAAAGTTGTATTGAAATAATTATTGAAATACAAATTAAAGCTTGTCCTTCATCCAATAAAAGCTAAAGAGAAAGCAAGATCAATCTATGTAATGGACCAAACGATGCTGTATAAAACAAGCATTAAAACGTCTTCATGGAGGATCCAACAAAAAAGACAAGAGAGCTTCCTTTAGGGGTAAAACATTATTCCCCATCTAAAGGCTAATCTAGAAGCTTCCGAATTAGAGTAGTTTTTCAAAGCATTCCTTAGCTCTTTCCTCTGGCGATAATAATCAAGGTAAGGGATTTCTGTCTTGTGCTTGTTTCTTCATGTTGTTCTTGATCAATGGTATCTCTGGTTAGGGCTCGATGACTCCTTCTCACTACTTGGATGGATCTGGCCAGTTTGGATGTTCTCTCCAGTCGTGCGACTTTTTATCTTTTGTACTGGTGGTTGCAAACGATCGAGGAACTACGATGACATCGAAGTTCAACCCCCTACGGTAAGAACTTGCTTCATCTCCATTGTTACGATTAAAGCTAATCTTCTTCTTTTACCAAAGTCAACGTTTCCCATTAAGTGCAAAACACTAATTGTATTCCCTCTCTCTGATGATGATGCTTCCGATATTCCTCTACAAGTGTTTGATGTCACTTCCTGACAACATTTTATGGGGTCAGGCTACTTACGTCAAACACAGAGTCAACATCTGCCTCAGTTAAGCCTGAAAATACACAGGTACCATCATCCTTCCATTTTTAATTTGCCCTTGCTCTATATTAGTAGTTGATTCTCATGATAATGCTAGATTAGGGCATATTCCTCGTCACCTAGTTCAACAGAGAATTTTCTCTCTGATTCCACCAATCAGAGAGTTTAGAACCTCCTTCGTTGTACGTGTCTTAGTCTGGAATCTCCTATTGTTTCTCTCTCGCCAAATCTCCTTAATGGAGGAGTCGAAAAAGATGGTATATATACACTCTTCATATTTAAAAGTGTTGGTCAGCTTTAGAAGCCACTCCATAGCTTCTGTGAAAGTTGTACTTGCATTAGAGATAAAATTTAAACCTTTAATCTGCTCCCATATAAACAATGAGAAGAGGCATTTGAAGAAAAGATGATCCTTTGATTCTGGCTCCATCTTACATAGAACATAGTTTGGATTAGTGGGCATGAAGTGTATTCTATCTATAGTACTTAATCTATTAAGCACCGTAAGCTATATGAGGATAGAGTAGCTTGGCATGAGTGACTTGTGCCAGATAATAGGAAACCAAATATGTCCTGAACTGTTGCAATTTTTCCACTTCCTAAATTTTGTAATGTTGAAGGTGTTTGGAGGCAGGTTGAGACAATGGAAAGTGTCCTCCTTTTGTACGTTTGGTTGATAGTTAGGAGTCAGAAACTGTAGCTTCGTTGGAATGTTCCATGGACCTCTTAGAAGGATAGATTTTACCCTCGCATTGATAGGAACATCATACCAAAGTTGATAAGCCTGAGGATATCTAATTAGGGATCCTTGACCTCTCCAATTGTCAAATCCACCAGGCAATTGTTAAAGAGGAATGTGAAGTATTTTTTTGCAAGTTTCAAACAAGTTTTAATCCAATAGGTGTGAATGGTCATAAAAAATTAGGTGTAAAACTCTTACTTTGTTCTTTAGGAAGAGAGTTAGCCATTCTCCATTTATCACTTCTTTCTAATATGCTTTAATTTACTTTGTTTATTACTCCATATGTAGATTCTAACTTCAAATCAGTGACTTATTGGCTCTCCACACACTCTTGGAAGTTAGGTAAGAAATTCTTTAAAATGACATTTCCATCTACCTAAAAAAAATAAAGTGTATTGTTAAAGTCTTTTATTATTAACTAAGGTCTATGGACTAGAGGCTGAATCTCTTTTAGTTTACCCCAAAGTGCTCTCCTCTAAAAATTTAGGTTTGCTTTATAAACAAAAGTGACAGTAATTCTAGTGTTTTCCTGGATGTAGTCTACATCCAAGTGCATTAACTGGTTTGTTACTTGCATTTGTTGAGTTCTCACTAGTTTGCTATAAAAAGCCACATCTATCCTTCCATAATGATGGTGCTGGTAATTGGAAAGTATTTTTCACTGTTCTCCTAAAAATTACCTTTAGTGAATTTATCTAAGCTTGTTTGGTTTTTACTTTTTAGGATATCAATCAAAGATGGTTTATTCTTCATGATAAAATCCTTTATCATTTGTTATTTGGAGGGATTATTTATCCCTTTTATATTATTAAGTATATATACTAAGGACGAATGGGATGGGTGATCACGAAATTCGATCCCACCGGTCCTTTCATCCGACGGCTCCAATTCTTTATGCCTTTCCCGTCATTGTCATGCCTGTGACTTATTTAGTAACAGCCGTGACCTTGAATGTTATTATATATATTTCTCCATACACTTACCATCTACTAAGCACGATCGATAATGACTACACCTTTTCACACCCATTATTGTCCAACCTTTGTGACTTATCATCATCATCATTATCATCATCACACTCAGTCTGAATCCCGCATCAAAGCTGGGTCTGGGGAGGTCTGATAGTACACAACCTTACCTCTACATAATAGAGAGACTGTTTCCAGTAGACTCACATGTAAATATGACAATGAAAAAGTGATGCAGGTTGAAAAGAGACTGGATACTAGGGTTGGACTTCCTAAGCGGTAAATACGTTGTACGAGCGTTACAGTAAATGAATCCTAATAACTTACTTGACTGCTTTGGTGAACTTTAAAGGGTATCCTTTACCCTTATCTGAGCACGCCAGAATTTTCTATTTTTGGCCATTTCCTCGGTAAGGGCCAACTATGTCATATCTTTCTTGATCACTTCTCTCCAGTTCTTGTATGGCCTCCTTTTTCTCTTCTTGTATTCACTAAGGGTTATTTTCTCATAGTGTCGCACCGGAGCATCAGAGTGCCTCCTGCTCATATGCCCAAACCACCTAAGCCTAGTTTCTCTCAACTTATCAGCAATACTAGCCACCTATAGTCTGTCTCTCACCACGCGATTCTGAACCTTATCTCTTATGATAATGTCACACATCCACCGAAGCATACGTATCTCTGCTACCAACAACTGTTTTGTATATCTACGTTTTGTGGGCCAACATTCTGCCCCCATATAACATAGTTGGCTGAATCTCCATTCTATAAAATTTCCCTTTGAGCTTTAAAGGAATCTTTTTATCACATAAAACCCCTAATGCACTTCACCATTTAACCCACCCGGATCGGATACGATGGACTATATCGGCATCGATACTACCATCACTTGAATGATGGACACGAGGTATTTAAAACTTGATTTGTGTGGTATGACATCATTACAAATTGTTAGCTCCACCTCATTAACTATCTGGCTTCCCGAAAAGTTGCATTCTAAACACTCCGTCTTAGTCCTACTCATTTTAAAACCTTTCGACTCTAACGTTTCTCTCCAACATTCTAACTTAAAATTGACCCCCTCTCTGGTCTCATCTACAAGGACAATATCGTCAACAAATAACATACACTAAGGTACCTCTCTTTGAATATGTTTGGTAAGCTCATCTAATATTAATGCGAACAGAAAAGGGCTTAAAACGGAGCCTTGGTGTAGTCCAATACCAATAGAAAACGTTTTCATTTCGTCTCCTATCGTCCTTACGCTAGTCATCGCTCCTTCATACATATCCCTAATTGCGAGTATATAAGTTATAGGAATTCCCTTCGTCTCCAAACACCTCCATAAGATTTCCCTAGGAACCCTATCATATGCCTTCTCCAAATAAATTAAAACTATATGTAAATATCGTTTTCGTTCCCTGTAGCATTCCAGTAGCCTACGAAGGAGATGTATTTCTTCTGTTGTGGACCTACCAGGCATAAATTCAAATTGGTTGGTCGATATAGAAGCTGCTCCCTGTACTCTCTTTTCAATTACCTTCTCTCATAGCTTCATAGTGTGACTCATTATTTTGATGCCACTATAGTTGTGACAAAGCTGGGTGTCCCCTTTGACCTTGTATAATGGGATCAACCTACTCAATCTCCATTCATCCATAATTTTGGCTGACTCTAGGATCACATTAAAAAGCTAAACTAACCACTCAATACCGACAACTCCTATTAGCTTTCATACCTCTATAGGGATCTCATCCGGCCCTATTGCCTTTCCGCTCCCCATCTCCCTTAAAACCTTTGTAATTTCTCCCTTTGTGACCCTTTCATATTGAGACCAGTTAAGAAAAAGCTTTGACGTGAAGGGTTTGCCTAACTCTATGCTGACTAAGATACCTTCATTATACAAGCCATAAAAGTATCTCTACCATCTACTCTTAATGGCATGGGCCTTTGTGAGTACCTGCCCTACTTCATCTCGTATGCAGCAGACTTGGTTGAAATCCCTCGTCTTACATGCCCTATCTCGTGCTAACTTGAAAATTTTTTGGGCTCCCTTGTACGTTTCCAAATCCCGGTACATAGTCTCATATGCTTCTCCTTTATCTACTGAAATTGTCTTCTTTGCCTTCTTCGTTGCCAATTTGTACCTTACTATATTAATTTCCCACTCCGCCTTTATTGTACTTGCTAATAGATCTTTGAATGCTCTCTTTTTCACCTTTACCATCCCCTGAACCTCTACTGACCACCACCAAGATTCTATCTACCCACCCCCTGCCCTTTAAAGACTTCTAGGAGTTTTGTGGCAGTTTCTCTCACTACGAGGGCTACTCCCTCCCACATCCGATTAGCATCTCCTCTTACGGATCATGCGACTCCATACCTGATTTGAGTCCTAAATTGTTCCACCATGTCCCCTTTTAGATTCCACCATCTAATTTTACGACATCACTTAGTAAATTGATATGTCCTCCATCCTTTAATTCCTATATCCAAAACCAATAATTTATGTTGGGTTGATAAGCATGCAGTCGGAAGCACTTTACAATCCTTGCACCATGCTCTGGCTCTCTTTCTGACAAGGAAATAATCAATTTGCGTCTTGGTCGTGCTACTCTTAAACGTCACCAAGTGCGCCTTGTTTTTCTTAAATAAGGAATTTGCTATTACTAACTCAAACGCTATGGCCATGTACAATAAGGCATTTTCACTTTCATTTCTAGTGCCGTACCCGAAGCCCTCATAAGTTTCTGTATATCCGTCTGAAACAGCCCCTATATGCCTATTAAAATCACCTCCTAAGATAACCTCCTCAGTATTAGGGATTTGTTGAAGCACTCCATCCAACGCTGCCTGGAATAGACGTTTTTTGTTGTTCATCTAAACCAGCTTGAGGTGCATATGTACAAATTGAGAACCTCATTACTAATAATAATTTTAGCCACCATAATCCTATCGTTTTCCCTTGTGATCCCCACCACTTAGTTTATAAGTTCTTTGACCACTAGGATACCTACCCCATTCTGCTTCCGCGTACCTCCTGAGTACCATAGTTTGAATCCCCCTATCTCCTTCCTAAATGCAGGCTATATGTATCATGTATTAGTCCAAAATCTCAACTAATTCTAAAGACTTTCCCGTGAGAGTCCCAATGTTCCAAGAGCCTATTCTCAGTTTGTAGTCCCCTTTTTTATTCTTGCATGTTGCATGTACCAAACCGCTTGCTCGGATACCTCCCAACCTTTGTGACTTATATTAATTATTAATTATTAACCATGCATTAATAATTAATAATTATTATTACTATATTATTAAGTACTACATATTAATATTAAGTATATATCTTAATTATAATCGTGCATTATTAATTGTTAATTATTATTAAGTATTATATACTAATATTAAGTATATATATATAGCTCTTCACGGTTGTGATTAATGTCACAACCGTAAATTGCATAGTAATTATTATTATTATTATATTAAGTACTATATACTAATATTAAGTAGTATATTAGTGACAATCGTGCATTATTATTAGTTGCTAATTATTATTAAGTATTATATACTAATATTAAGTATATATATAGCTCTTCAAAGTTGGGAGTTGGGACTAATAAGTCACAGCTATGATTATTTAAATTAATTATGACTAATAAGTCATAGCTATGATTTTTTAAATTAATTATGTCAGTTAATTGTTATTTATTATTATTATTAGTTATTAGTTAATTCTGAATTATGTTCTTATTAAATATCTAACATTTATTAATCCTTTCATATTATTATTTATTAAGTATATATATATACTAAGCATGACGAATAAACATTTCTTTTGATGTTATTATTCAATTATTAATTTAGTTTTAATTGTGTCATTTTAATTATTATTAATTATTAATTGGTTGTTAATTATGTCGTTATAAAATTTTATAATTATGTCATTATAAGTTTTTATAATAAACTCCTCCATTTTCTTCCAATAACTTTTAAATATATATAAAAACTAAAAATCACGTCTGTGACTTAATAGTCATTGGCGTGACTCCCATGCACGGTTGTGACTTGCCATGCATGTTATTTTGTTTTTTTTTTCTTACCAGGCTTTTTCACGTGCACGGTTATTGTTAATTAATACATACGCATGTTCTTATTAATCATTTCATATTATTATTTAATTATTAGTTTAGTTATAATTGTATTATTATTAATTAATAATAATTTTTAATTGGTTGTTAATTATGTCACTAGAAATTTTTATTATTATTAACTATATATACTACTATTGGCTATTGCATGTTCCAGTAACTTTTATTATTATTACTAATTAATTAATTAAGTTTACACTAAGCACGAATGGGATGTTCGTCCTTCTTCTGACGTGTCCTAGATCCAACGATACTAATTTATCTAACGACTCCAATTTATTATATTAATCGAGTGGGAAGCTAACAAAATCTCAAAGTAATAAATTTTGGTAGTCTCTGCAACATTTATTCGAAACCTATCAACCCAATTAATAAATAAATCACGTGACTTGCATGTGCATGTTATTATTAATTATTAAGCAGCTCACTTCAGTTTCTTCTTCTTCTCCTTCTCCAGAACCTTCTTCTATGGTGACTCCTCCGGCTTCCTCTCTTTCTTTGCCGTCAGCTTCTTCTCTTCTTTTTGTTTTTTTGGGTTTGAGTTATTATTTCAAATATGTGACTGATCTCTGTTTTTCAGATCAATCAAAGATGGCCCGTGTCAAGTTCCTGCTACAGAAAGAAATGAGCTGAATCAGTGGATGATCATTTGAGTTGGATTGCATGATTATCATTTCTCATAATAAAACCTCTGTGATTTTGTCGTCATTGACCTCTGTTTCTTACTAACTTCCAGATTTATATATTTTCCTAACCTCTGTGGTTTGAGTTCTAACTGCTATAATTTCTTTTGTTTAGTGTGTAGGTAGATATACAAGTAGCAGTAGTCAGTGTTCAAGACAGATCTTATGCTCACCTGAAAATGGAACATGTAAGTAATAGCTACGCTTTTGGCTGAAGGAAGCTTATCACACACTCTTGCCGGTAAAGAAAAAAAAGGTAAGAATCATTAATTATTTGCAAAGTGAATACAGTTTTGCATGTTTCAATATCATAGTTGTATGAGATTTATTATTTGGCAGGTGATGTTAGTAAGCAAATACTAGCTTTTCAATGCATCTATATAGAGTTACATCACGCAGATAGTAACACTGGCTTTTCAATGTATCTATATAGAGTTACATCAGGCAGATAGTGCTAATTTGCATGATGAAGAAGGTAATTGTTTCCCGTTCTTATATTCAGTTGAAATGTATACGGCTTTAGTTACTTCATGTTTGTGTTGTTGGAATTTTCATATCACCTTTTATGGAGGATTATGCTCCAAAAGTTGCAACAATTTTTCATCTTATTTATAGCATTCATTGATGACTCTTTATTTACTTAGTCTCAAGTTCTTCTACTGCTTATGATTCTTGACAGATATGCACGTTTTTGGTTTGATGCCTATGTGTTCGTGAACCACAAGTGCACGATTGTCGAAGTGAGTAATAAATCGGTAAGAACCAAGTCGTGTCTACAGGGATTATGAGAAAGTTCAAATCTACGCTAGCTAAAGTTGTTCAGAATTGGGTTGGGTGAAATATGAAAATTTAAAAGCAATGTAAAGAATTATTAAAAACTCAAATGAATTTTTAAGCAATTACCCAATTCAATGCAACCAAAATAACTATGAATGTGACAAATCTATACAATAACTAATTAAGAAAAGAGTGCAGCAATTGACTAGTTAAAAGGATTAACTTCAATGGGGAATGACTTTCTCTTAGGGAATGATATTTTTGTCAACCTTAATATTGAATTAGCGATCCTCCACAATGAAAAATCCTAACCTTGTATGTAAATTTTAAGAGTAATAAATCCCCTTCTCTCAAAAGTGAACTAATTTATCCACTCTAGACATCACTTAGTAATCTCTTACTTTAGTTCTTCCTAGAGTTTCTTAAGTTCCAAACCCAAACATTCTATTTTCACCTCCTAGGTTTCTTGGGTCTCCCAACTCACAAGAAAATCCCAGCTGAAATTGCTTCAATCTTTTAGCAAAAACCCATTTTTCTAAAGGTGAATTTATACTAAGCAAACTTCCAATGATCCAAAGTAGGAACAATTAAACCCAAGGAAAATCAACAAGTGTATGAATATTCAGTCATGAATTTCAGCAAAATTTAGTATTAAAGTATCATCAAAACATCAAATCCTTAAGAGAAATTAAGGTTCTAGCCACAAATCATCATGCCAAGCAATCCACGAGCAAAAATCCTGAACAAACTTATGGAGAAACTAAATAAACAAAAAAACGTTATTGCAAGAATGGAGATGTTGCGTTGATCTTTTGTTGGTGGAGGTTGCATGATTTTTGTGTGGATGGAGTGGAGGCAAGCTACTCCGTTGTTGTGAATGGAAGGTGCGTGAGTTACTGGTGGATGGATGCTGGCTGCATTACTGGTTTTGCTGAAGGCTGCGTGAGTGGCGTGAGTGGAGGCTGTGTCTATGTGGAGGGAACTGGAGTCTGCTTGATTTTCGTGAGGCTGGCTGCATGAGTGGCGTGAGTGGAGGCTGGTTCGTGAGTGTAGTGGAGGCGTCAGTGTAGTTGTGAATGGAGGGTTTTTTATTAAAGTGGGGGCTGCTGCCTTCTTTTTTTTGTCTTCTAAAATGATGGGCCCTTTCCTTTGTATGTTGCGTTTCACACATGCATAGTCTTTAATTTGCTGTTGGTGTATTGCGTTTTGTCCCATCTTCTCCCAGCTGCTTGTCCATACGGTGAAGCATTGACCATTCTTCCAAATTGCTATCTTTTTACTCTATTTTGCCAAAAAAATCCTAACACTCAAAGATAATATAAAAACAACAATTTAGCATAATACTATCAGCAATTTAGTAAAATACTGTCCTAAAATACTGCACAATTCACTTACATTAATGCATCAAATAAAAGTCTATCAGTATCTCTATCACTATGACTGACCCATTACATCTGGTAAGATTTAACATTCCTATGAATTTTTGTGATGCCTTATTTGTTTATGCATCTTTTAGTATTATGTATATATAAGCTATGGAAATTTATTTGTGCATTTTTGGCATACAATTTTGTTGTTCGCAACTGCATATTTATGTTAGAATATTTGTTGATATGTGTATATACTGATGTATTACAATATTTGACACTTGAAAATCTTGATGAAAAATATACATCCACTTGAGCATTGCGCCTAAAGTAAAAAGTCAATGAAGACCACTTAATATATAGCTCATACTAGTTTTAAGGGTTTATTTGTTTCGGTTTGTCTTTTCCATTTGTTTTAGCAATTTTCTACCAATGTCTTCTAAAAGTTAAACAACTTGGCTTGCTTATTATTATTATGCAGGAAAAAAGAGTTGCACCCTTCTCCTGTTATTGTTTACAGCAAACCTCTTAGGAAGGGAAAAAAGTCAATAATCAAAAGTAATTTTTTGGTAATTAATGTTGGTAGATTTCAATTATGTTAATACACAAGTAAATGCCCATGTAGATTTTAAAGTTGTCAAACTTTAGCAGGTATTCATCTTACTTTTTCCGCTTTCTTTACTTAATGGATGAAAATCTGAGCTTCATCTATCATTTCTTGATTTTAAAACTAGGTTCTTACACTCTTGAAAGGATTGCAGAAAATATCTGCCAGTCCAAATATTTCCATATTGGTTTGCGAGGACTTTATTTGAGTTCTTTAAACGTCCATTTACTATTCGGATAAAAATTAGCTTGTGTTAGTTGTATATTTCTTTGCTAATATAACATATGTTCTTTGATAAACATGAAGTTGAACCTCTTGACAGTGCTCTCCGTACACTTCTTGCTATGGGAAAGGTGGATCCCTTGCATCCAGATCTCGTGGTAGATCATCTCAACAAATTATAATTACAAAATTAAATAGCAAACCACCTATAACTTGATCTATCGAATAGAGTAAGTTGTAACGCTTTTAATAAAATAAAGAATTGAATTTGCAATGCCAACATATAAGATATTTCATATTTTCATCCCCTCTCGTAAACTAGCATAACTCACATTAACAAAAGAGTAAAATACAATTTAAAACGATGGTAGTATATTGGGTACTTCATTCGGTCATATGAACCAACACAAACTCACATTAGGAAGCGAGTATAATACAATAAAGACTATAACTAAGCCATTTGATATTAAATTACTGAAATTTTGTTACAATTTATGGCTACAAACAATTGGACATATCTACTCCAATATAAGATCTCAAACTATTTATTTCCATTGAATCCAAAACAAAAAAGCAAACATATCTAATTATTTCTTGCATAATGAGAAATCTTATTATGTGAGATAAACAAACGATCAATTACATGATCAATAGTTAATATCTTTTTAGTAATATTATGATGCTAAAACGTAACCTCTTTCTAATGAAAGTTCTTTTCGTGACATGAGACCATTAACGATAGTAGAAAATCAATTCTGGGACTTTAAGGTGTTCCCAATGTCGATGACAAAACGGTATTTAACATCTGCTTTCAGCAAACGCTCGAAGGCGGTGTTAACATAGTCCATAGGTATGACCTCAATGTCCGCTGTGATATTGTGTTTTGCTGCAAAATCAAACATCTCTCGTGTCTCTTTCATTCCTCCAGCAATGCTACCACACACTATCTTCCTCCCTGCCATTTTACACAACCATTTTGTGATCGTAAAACTTTGGTTGTAGTAACATGCACAAAAACTAAACTAAACAATGCAAAGAATATAACATACCCATGAGCAGAGAGAAGACAGGTAGTTCTAGTGGTTTGCTTTCTGGGATACCCACTAAAACCAGCTTTCCATGAGATTTGAGTAGACCCAGTAGTGGCAGTAAAGGATGCACTGCTGATACTGTGTCAATTATACCATCCAGTGTTCCTATTGCACCCTACATGATCAACATGTAAGATATATATATAATTAAAAGATAACATACGTATAAGAATTTCATTGGCCACGATTAATTAATTAACTTTTTGTTGCATAACTTTTTCAAATATTTCTGATTTTTTAGGGACTCTCTTTTTAACAGATTTATTAAAGTTGTATGATTAGCGTGTAGGGCTGACATCTTGATAATAAAGTCTAAATTTAAGACTATTTAAGCTTAGTTTCTCTATCTCATAAATTTATATAAAAGTAACTTACGACAGGTTTAATTTAATTTATATAATACATGCATACAAGAGAGTTAGTATCTTACCTGCATTTGATCTTGGTCATGGCTGATCAAAAACGAGTCAGCACCTAGACGCTCATTGGCTTCCTGTTTCTTATTGGGAGAGGTACTAATGACTGTGACCTTCACTCCCATTGCCTTGGCAAATTTGACGGCCATATGACCCAACCCACCAAGTCCAACCACACCCAAGTGAGTTCCTGGTTTGTCCAGTCCATAGTATCTCAAGGGACTATACACTGTTATCCCTGCGCAGAGGAGAGGAGCACCTGCATCGAGAGGAACACTGTCGGGGATGCGAACAATGAAGTGTTCGTCAGTCACCATAATGTCGGAGAAGCCTCCGTGCGTGGTGGTTCCGTCATAGTACTTCCCATTGAATATGAATATCATTTCTGAGCAGTAATTCTCAAGATCATTTTTGCAGTAGTCGCATGCACGGCATGATCCAGCGAAGCATCCCACTCCCACTCTATCACCAGCCTTGAACTTCTCTACCTTGTCTCCAACCTCTGTAACCACTCCCACAATCTCATGCCTGCAACCGAGTTTTGACATGTATGAATTCCTGACAAAGATGTTATGACACAACCTTGTACAAGCTATTTTACGGTAAGCAACGTAAATGACATGTAGGACCAGGCAAACCATACAGGTAAGACTTAAGAGCATGCATGCATAAGTTCTTATAAGTGATCGGAAGATGGAAAATACCCAGGGACCACGGGGAATGTGCTAAAGCCAAAATCATTCTTGGACATGTGAAGGTCCGAGTGGCATACCCCACAATACAACACTTTAAATTTCACGTCTTTTTCTCCTGTTGCCCTGAAAATTTAGAACACAAGTCAATTCAAGTACTCGAAGAGGAGAGATTAAAGAAGAATATATCTAATTTTAATCAAATGAATAGTCAGGTAATGGACTCTGAGCCTACCTTCTAGAGAATTTGAACGGTGACAGGACACCGGATTGGTCTTTTGCTGCCCATCCAAAGGTTATTTGTGGATGTTCTTCCTCTGGCAATTTGGCAATCACCTTCCCCTCCATTTCTCTGCACAAATTAAGCAGCAGTCCTTAACTCTCAAGAATTGGTTTATGCGATAATAAAGCTGAGATCAAGAATTGATTCGCAGGAATAATTGAAATGCTAGTTTCTGTGTACTTGGTGATGCTTGGAAGGGGTTGTCCCTGCATGTATATATATATACGGGTGATGGTACTCTAGTGACATATCTGCTGAGCTCAGAGAAGTAAAAGAGAAGTGATAGATCTCAAGAATATGTAAGTTCAACATAATCACAGTGAATGTAGAAATAAACTTCGACAAAATAATGCTGTTTTCATAGGATTTCAGTTTAATCTCAGTCTAAACCAGATTGGTCAGTGTTCAAGTTGCAAAAACAATGGTTTTGTACCTTTTTGACAACTAAGCTCATAGAGAATCGCGTTTGGTCAAGCAAGGCGATTAATTGAATAGTATAATAGATCAACTTTTGTCCTAACTACTTATGTGAGCTCACCTGATACGTCAGTACAAATAGGAACCTCGGACATCACACAAACGTTAATTGCCACCATCAATTAAGTACGAGAAACAAATATTCTCTTGATTCTGGAAACTATGTTCAGGTGGAAATGATGACCAAACTGCCTGAAGAAGAGCATCCAAAGCAGGCCTTTGGATGGGCAGCTAGAGACCAATCTAGCGTCCTCTTCCCATTTAAATTCTCCAAGAGCTCCTCTCATCTTTCTCCAAAAGATTCATCGAGCTCGATAATAGAGATCATAAATTGAAATTGAAGCTATTTTTTGACGAATTGGGCTATACTTCCTGGGTATGAATTCTAAGCTTCTTTTGATTACTCGTTCTCACTGCACTGAAACAGAATATTTCTTCTTCTTGAGTTAAATAGTCTTTGACGGCATGTTTGGCTAAAGTTATGAAATCTTAGGAATAGTTACAGAGGTGGGAAGCAAAGTAGAGGTTGATGACAGAGTTGGAGTAGGCTGATCTTTCGGTGATGTTATGTTGAAAACGTGCCTTAGATAATTGATTAGTCAGTGTTTAAGATAATTGCTGCAGAATAATTAGTCAATGAGCCAAATCTTTAGGATTTATTTATGTTATTCCTTGTTTTAAAATAGTTAGTTAAGATTTAGTGGGATATAGATTCTTATATTTTCAGCTCTATATAAACTATGCAATGCGGGGAATAAATGTGTGGGTTTTTAGAAAACATTAAAGTCTGTGTTCTTTTTAGCTTATTCATTTTCATTGTTAGTCTTCCGATTGTTAAAAAAAAATGAACAAAATGGTATCAGAGCATTTTGTCTTTAGGGACCTATGAGATGAGTGAAACTAAAACACATACCTGATTTATAACCTAGAATTACAATAAGAAGTATAACCATCTTTAAGCAATGGAGATTGAATCACAATTATTTCAATGTGCACCACCAATGTTTGATGGTGAAAACTATCAAGTTTGGGCTGTTCGAATGAAAGCTCATCTTAATACTATGGATGTTTGGAAAGCTGTGGAGGAAGACTATAAAGTGCCTCTGTTGCCAACAAATCCTACAATGACGCAAATCAAGATATACAAAGAAAGAAAAGATAGGAAGTCTAAAGCTAAAGTCTGTTTATTTTCTGTTGTTTCAAACATTATATTCATAAGAATTATAAATCTAGAGTCGGCAAGGGATATCTGGGATTACCTCAAAAAGGAATACCAAGGCAATGAAAGAACAAAGAGCATGCAAGCTTTAAACTTGATCAGAGAATTTGAAATACTGAAGATGAAAGAGTCAGAAACCATTAAAGAATACTCCGACAAGTTGCTTGGCATAATAAACAAGGTGAGGTTGTTAGGTAAGGATTTTTCTGAGAAACGAATAGTGCAAAAAGTTCTTGTAACTTTACTTGAAAAATATGAATCTAAAATTTCTGCATTGGAAGAAGCCAGAATTAGTAAACGCACTATAGGGCACAAGAACAAAGGAGGATGATGAGAGAAGAAGGAACCGTTGAAGGTGCTATGCTTGCAAAGGAAAAAAATTCAAGAGGAGATAAAAACAAAAATTTTAACAAGATTGACAACAACAACTCCAGAAACAATGATGATTCATATCTACCATGCCCACATTGAAAAAAAAAAAAATCACCCATAAAGAAAATGTTGGTAGAGGCCTGATATAAAATGCAGAAAATGTGGATAAATTGGGCATATGGAGAAGATTTGCAAGCCACGAAATGAAGAGGCAAAATCAGCAACTAAGCAACGTAAAAAAGATGAATTATTTTGACATTAAAACTTTGCAATTACTAAGACACGGAGGAGTGTTGAAAACATGCCTTAGATAATTGATTAGTCAGTGTTTAAAATGTATCTTAAATAATTGCTGCAGTAGGATTTTATTTATGTTATTTCTTGTTTTAAAATAGCTAGTTGAGATATAGTGGAATATAGCAAATCATTTGATTTGATTCTTATATTTTCAGCTCTATATAAACTATGCAATACAGTGAATAAATGTGTGAGTTTTTAGAAAATATTAAAACCTATGTTCTTTTTTGCTTATTCATTTTTATTGTTAGTCTTCCGACGGTCAAAAAAAACCAAGATGTTCAATGTTTTTGGTCATGTAGGCTGCAACTGGCAGAATGGATGGTATTATCGGCACATTATCAACAGTATACTCATTCCTTACACTGTTAAGCCTTCTGAAATCTAATGGAATGTTGGTTTTAGTCCATTGTAGCTACCTGTCATAAATCTGCTCATGGTTATAGTCTCTGTTTTGGATTTGTGAATGCCATTAACTTAATCTCAATCACTGAATTATTATGGAACGAGGTAGGGATGAAGATGGTGGGAGGTAGAGTGAGTGGAGGAATGAATGAAACCCAAGAGATGTTTGATTTTGCAGCAAAACAGGACATAGCAGCAGATGTTGAGGTCATTCCAATGGAGTATGTGACCACTGTCTTATTGAACTCGAATTTGTACTTCACAAATTCGAATAAGATAAACCCAAAATATATACTCAAATCAAATTTGATGGGATTAGACCTAAGTCTACGTCTCATTCCTACTCATTTCAGGATAAATATTACATAGTTTCTCAATGTAAATAAACTACAACAATACAACGAGGCAACATATTTCTCTGATATAACCACAATTTTAGGAAAATACTTAATCTCTGAAAATTGAATGTACACGAGGAATGTGCTCCACGTTGAAGTACTTTGATATATAATGCTAGTATAATAGTTTTTATTTAATGGAGAATATTAAGAAAAATAATATTTGAAAATTAACTCAGATCTCTTACTTAATTAACATAATGCATAATTTTAAGGAATAACTAATTCTACTTTTAGATTTTTTTTCAAATTTTTCTTATTTTTAAAAATTTAGACACTAATTTTAAAAACATAAAAAAATATACACTTTTGAATACGTTATCCTTTTTCATAAAATTTTAGTTGATTGTGTTAAATGGAATCAACAAATTGTTAGAACTAATTCTTGCATTTATCATGCTTTTAATTTTACAAAGTTGTGTGATAAACTATATAAAAAGGAAAACAATTATCAAACTAAAGCAATGAACGTGGAATAATTCTGCAGTATTATGTTCCTTTATATCCGTATTAGTGCAGATGATATACTAAAATAAAGATTTTTTTTAGGTAATATATTATGTAAATATTATATATATATATATATATAAAACCGTAGAGGTAGTAGTTTTGCAAACTTTTCAATTTTACGTAATCTTCTCTGGTACAAATAAAAGCAAAAATTAATCAAAAGAAAATTAGCAAATGACACCAGAAATTTGATAATGCAGTTCGACACTCTTTGCCTACCTCTACAGTGCCCTTACCCAGATTAATTCTTTCACCGAAGTATAATAGATTTATCCAAAGCCTTATTGAGCCGACACCACTCAACTCTTGATACTATCTCTCAACCTCACTTCCCGTGAAAGATTTTCACTCCTAATAACACGACCGATTCGTGTTAACCTCAACAGAGGATTTTTCTAAACAAGTATTAATTAATAAAAGACAATAAATAAAAACTCCAAGTGTTTAAAGAATTAATGACAAAAACTTAACACACTTGAAATCTAAACAAAACAACTTCCCCATAGAACTAAATCCTCTAAGAAAGATCGGAAAGTTATTCCAGCACTATAGGTTGATTTATGCAAGAACACATAATAGAATTACGGCTGCATAATCACCAAACAAGTCACAATAATAGTCACTCACAATACTCCAATTAGTCCAAACTTGAGCTACTCCACAAGGATAATTGTCTAGCATAATCAACTACCACACGATTGATAAAGAATAGTGCAAAACACATAGAAATTCAGCCCCCCATATGCAGATATCAACACAACCCACATCAAGACATTCACGCACACCACCAATCACACCTCAGTCGTAGGTTACTTCAACATTCAATATCAAAATTAAATCCAACAATTAAACATGTACTACACTTGGGCACTCACACCACTCTCACGAATCAGCTATAGGTTTATTCTTCACCCTACAACTCCAATCACAGCCCATCCATTAAAAATCTAACATCTTACATCTGTCCTTGTAAGATAGATTCTGCTGGTAAACTTTTATTTACTCAATGCTATCAACACACACCAAAGTTATGAATACCGTACCGGACTTGGTATCGAATTGGGTCCTGGTACGGTACTATACCGGTACCGATTAATACCAGGTACCGTTTCGGGTAATTTTTTAAATTTATAAAATAGTCCCTAAATTTTTAAAAATTACAAAATAGTTCATTATCATATTGTATAGTTGTAGTTTATTTAATTTAGCTTTTTTATATCATATCCATTTTAGTTTATATATATCTTTATTATATTCTAATTATT
>JAOQMS010000180.1:2519451-2542316 GCA_027563885.1 Erythroxylum longipes | reverse complement strand
CTATGGATAATTTTTATTACATTGTTAAGTATTATTTTCACTCTTCCTAAGTTTTTATTTAGAAAATACAATTATACTTTTTTTATTTGATATGATCCCATAAAGTCCGTACGGGGACCGGGGCCAACAGTTCGTCTAATAAGTCAATCTCTTGTGGATTCTTTCAATAAGAGGATAACATTCACTAAACCGAATCCTTTTGGTAGTGATTGGTAAGCCTAGATAGCATAGAGGAGATTGATTTCGCCTCATTCCAACTATATAGAAAACTCTTTCTTCCAATTGATCTATACTTTTGGAGAAAACAAAGTGGCTTTTGGCATAATTGACTGTCAATCCAAACATAAAGTTAAATTGACTTAGAGAAGTCATAAGGAGATTGATGGAATCCCCGTCAGCCTTAGGAAATAAGAAAAGATCATCCGTAAAGCACAAATTCACCAAAGAAAATTTCTTACATCGACTGTGATGTTTAAACTGTGTGCCCCTATATTATTATACTTCAAGAGAGAACCTAAAGCTTCCATGCATAATATAAAAATATACTGTGACATGGGATCCCCTTGCCTAAGTCCCCTCTTTCCATGAAAAATATTTGTAGGAGTTCCATTAACCAGAATAGCATAAGATGAAGAAGTATAAAAGCTTCAATCCATTTAGTGAACATACTTAGAAAACCCATCACTTCAAGAAGTCCCAAGATAAAATTCCATTCCACACCATCAAATAAGATGGAGAAGTAATAAAAGCTTCTATCCATTTAGTGAACATACTTGGAAAACCCATCACTTTAAGAAGTCCCAAGATAAAATTCCATTCCACACCATCAAATGTCTTTGTAAAATCTATCTTGAAAGCACAATTCTTTAGAGCATTCCTCCATAAGTAGCTTCTCAGGAGTTCCTACACTATGGAAATATTGTTTCCTATTTATTTTCCCTACAAAAAACTTTAGTTATCACTAACCAAGGATCCCAAAACAAGTTTTAGTTTAATAGCAATAATCTTTACGATCACTTTTTAGAGGAAATTTGAGCATGTAGTTGGTCTGTAGTCCTCTAAAGATGTTGGATTGCTTAGCTTAAGGACCAAACAAAGATAGGTTTTATTAATTTGCTTAAACAATATGCCAGAAGAGAAGAATTCTTTGACAGCTTCTTTCACCGTTAGGCTTATTTCAGGCCATGCTTTCTGAAAAAAGAACCTATTGAAACCATCAGGCCCTGGTGCCTTATTAGGATTCATTTGGAAGGCCACCTTTTCTATCTCAGAATCATCAATAGTCTTGGATAGTGATGCCTTCTCCTCGGCAGAAAGTTTGTTATGAATAATAGATTCCAGGAGTTGAGTGGGAACAGTTGAATTTTGAGAGTAGTAGAAATCTTTAAAGAACCTTTCAACCTCTTTCAATAATACCTCATGTTTGAATATCTTTCTCCCATCATGCCTGGTGATTTCCTTTATAAAGTTACAATTCTTTCGGGCAATTATGCAGTTATAGAAAAAATTAGAGTTTTTATCACCTTCCCTTATCCATTCTATCCTGGCCCTCTACTCTATTAGACTGACATGATTATTCAGAGTTTGCAAGTAGTTTTTCAAAGCAGTTTTCTCCAAAGATAAGAAAGAATTGTCGTTTGGATTATAGGATTGAATAGTTTGAACTTGGGAGAGCTTGTCTTTAGCTACTGTAATGGCTTGATAGGTGTTCTCCCCTATATGTTTCTTTAGAGACTTTAATCCCTCCCTGATTATCGTAAGCTTTTAAATACATTTCAACTGAAGTGTACTGTTTAGATTAGTTGTCACCCCGTTACTTAAATAGTCGTGGAAACCCTCCACTTCAGCCAGGTAATTGTTAAAACAAAAAGGAGAACATCATTTCATCTTTAAGAACAATTCACACACCTTTATTGGGGTATGGTCTGAGAATATAGGATCTGAAAAAGAGGCCTTACTTTTGGGGAATGTTGTAACCATGCCTAATTGATCATAACTCGATCTAGCTTTTTCCTGAGGGACCATCCATTAGCTTACTTATTACTCTAAGAGAAGAAGTGACCATTCGCCTTATAGTCTATGACTTCTAACTGATCAACACAATCCTTAAAATCAGGAGAGTAGTTTTTAAAAGAGAAATGCCCTTCTGCTTAATTCTAAAAATAGTATAATTAAAATCACCTGTAAGTAACCAAGGACCTACCACTCTTCTTTGAAATCTTAGGAAGCTCCCCCAAAGATCCTTTCTCTGAAAAACATGATTGAATCTATATATTACCAAGGCATAGATATATGTATTATGGTCAACAAAATGCCATCTCATATGAATGACCTACGTCTCCATTTCTAGAACCTCAACCTCTACAAATCGGGGATTAAAACCAACTGTAATTCTGCCATATTTATGAGCTTAATGATTTGAAATAAAACTCTGCTTATAACCTAATTTATTAATAATCTTGAGATTCTCGATATGATTTTGGTTTCCAGAATAGCAAAAATGAAAGAGTTTTCATTAGCCAAGAAGTCCCTTAAGGCCAAAAGTTTTTTTAGGGTAATTAAGGCCCCTAACATTCCTACAACAATTATAAATAATGGCTTTGGAGCCTTTAACTATGCTCCTAATACCCTGCCTCCTTTTGACACTATTAAATTATTCTTCAAACTCATTATCCCCTATATTGCTTGAGATTGAAACGGAGGTACTTACTTCCTTACCATCCCCCTTTTCTCCCTCCTATAAAGTTTTCTTTCCTACCACTGGATCTTCATTAGGAGTGCTTGTTTTTGCTTTCTCCGTAGGTTGAATTGTCTCTTTTGTATCGAGTGGTGTTGGATCCTCATTGGACACTCTCTTAACCCAATTTCAATTTATCATTTTCCTATGTATCTGCCTGTTGTAAACCCATTAGTTCCATATAATTTCCTTTCTTGAAAGTTTTCCTAGTTGGCATCTACCTTTTGCCCTGTAGCTTCAGTGAAGGCTTCCAATGATAGTCCACTGTTACAATATCTTTATATAAAGTTCCATTCAAACCTATTCTCATAACAAGAATTTGTTCTAGTAAATCCCTAAAAGGTCCACATTAATACATAACCAAGCATAACTCAATCTTTTCCTTTTTTTTTGTATTTTCACCCATACATAAAGGTTGCCCCAAGTAACTTGCAATCATACTAAGTCCCTTGGTAGTCTAATATCCCAAGGGTATATTATACAAGTTAACCCACAAAAGAACTTATTTGAGTTTTTTTTTTGTTTTAGCTTGGAACCCTGGCTGCCAACTTTAAAGGAATAGTGGGAGATTCATCATATGCCAAGGGCCTTCTTCCAAGACTTTGAGGGCCTAAGCTTGGGAAGAAAAGGTAAATAATAAGTTTTTTTCAGCTAGTAACACTTCCTCCAACCCTCTGTTCTTCTAAATATTATATGCCTACTTTTGTAAAATTAGAAAGTCTTTTCTCCAAGAAGAACCCCACTAAAGAAGCCTCCTAAGATCTAGCCCCTTCTTGGAGGACTTCTAAATCCGGCAAGACTATGACTCAACCTATGCCTTCTTTGGGAGGAGAGTAATGGAGTGTTGGGTCCCAATCTATAGAAATCAGTTACTTCCAACTTTTCTTATGATTAGAGTAAGAGGAAGAGCCCTTCTCAGGTTGCTTGGAACCAACTCAATTTCGAAAGGGTAGCGAGGAAAATCAGGAAGAGAGACTACAAAAAAATGAGGGTGTTGAGGGGATTGCATGATGTGTAGAAGTGGAAATGGATAATCTGCAGAGTTTGGAAAAAGTTTGCAAAAAAATAGTTACAAATTAAGGTAACTAGTCAAAGCAAAATGCAAGGGAAAAAATATATGACAGAAAGGCCCCTATTAAAAAGAGAGGGAAAATGGTCAGGTTTTGTGGTTTTAAGGGGAGTAGGCCGATGAGAGCAGAGAGCTAGGGATAAAGAGCAAGGGAGAAGCACTACGTTGAGAACTGTAGAAGAAAAAGCTGAGTGAAACTAGCTGGATGGAAAAAAAAACAATCTAAAAAATAGGACTTCCATCTCTGTGACGTAAGGATGATGAGAGAAGATGGAGCATCTGGGTGATGAAGAGAGAAGATTGACTCCTACAAGGGGTGGCTCATTCTTGGTTAGCTTCGACCAAGATCACATGTGGGGTGCTAATTAGTTAATCTTACATGTTTTACTATTATATTTTTGTATTCTTATACATGAACTAAATTTTTAGATATGTATAATAAATAATTCAAAATTCGCTCACCTAAAATTATAGTTTGACCTAAAAAAAACTCCAACCTAATAGGATACAATTTAATTTCGCATTAAATTTAAGTTTTTAAAAACAAATATTTAAATTTTAAATTTAAGAATTTAATTTGAGTTGGAATAAAATCTAAAATTTGACGCTAAATTTAAGATTTTATTTAAAAGTGATGAAATTTTGATCTTTTCAAATTAAACTCGTTCTTAAACAAATTGAGTTCGGTACGATCAAACTTATTATGATTTCTAACTAAAATAGTGAGTAGTAGATTTCTTACATAAAAGAAAATTGCGCCTTGAATTACGATAGGATTCTAATTTCTTTATGTTTTATGATGGCAATTAATCTTTATAACTTCTAAATACTGGTCATCTATTTAGGATACAACAGTCACTATGGATTGTATAATTGATACAATACCAGTAGTTCACGAACTCTTCTCTCTCTTAAGTTAACTACAATCTCATGGAAAGCTGGTTTTAGTGGTCGTACTTGAAAAGCAACTTGACCTACAAATCTTGCCTAAAATTGTTGTGTCAATTATAGCTGGTGTTTCGCTTCTATATTAAAGTTGATAGGATTGTTGTGGGAATGACATAGGGTTAGGGAGGAAGATGGTGGCCGTAGCATTGTTGGTGGATCGAAAGAGACACAAGAGAAGTTCATGTTTTGGCTTGATTCTTACCCGTTTGTATGTTGCCATTTCCACTTATATAAGTATGTTTATGTTGATAATGAGTCCGACTAGACCTGGACTACTTAAAAATTAAGCAAAAACAAAAAACAAATATACAGTTTAAGTTTAACCAAGCTAAAATATTTGCGTTTAATTTTGAATTTAAATGTGGTTAAGTATAATTTAATTTGTTACTTTTACATAATACCAAATTTATTAAATTCAATCAATTTGGTGAGTTAAAATTCTTATAATTATTAAGTTCAATTAAACCTAAATAATATGTTAACTTCAACCTATTTTGAGCTAATTTATCATCTCTATAGAGTTATTTGAAGTTTGAGAGAATTTAAAAAAAAAAGTAATCACAAAGTTGCTTAACATGAGAGCATCTACATGGAAACTATATTTAAATAAATAAAGACCTTTAAGTTATATCTTAGTCTATACTAACTATAATTTTCTAATTAACATATTATATATAATCCATGATGGATTGAATGTGGTGTGGAGGAAACAGGTGTGGGATTGGTGAAATGAAGAAAAGGGAGTGGTTAGAAGAGATGGAGAGGCCCGTGAGGATGTGAGAAAATACTGTAACGTATGGTTTCATGCATGCAAGGGACTGAAACCAGAGGGACATTGAAGTTCTTATATATAAATGAACTTGTTTTTTTGGGTTAACTTCTTTGGTTGGGTACTCTCTCACGGGAATCAGCCCACCACCTCTCTCGTGTGTCTTTCTCTCTATATACGTATTTAATGTGCCTGTGCATATTCTTTGGAGATTACCCATCCAGACAACCTAGCCGGTTCGCCTAGAAATGGCAAGTTAGTGCACGAGTTTCCATGTTTCTTCTACGCGTGTGCAAGCTGCAAAGTAATTAGTATATTTCTTTTAATGGCCAATGAGTATACTCTCAAAAAGCACAATAATATATTAATCTGACTAATCAAACAGTTAAATTTAATTTCCTGACTCCGTCTAATTTATTAATAAAAAATTTTATAGCAATTGAGCATACTTACATCAATTAATGCATGATTTATAAGTGAATTTCTAAAAAATTTTATTGAATCAACCCAATTAATCAATAATAAACAAAAATTATAAACAGATACATCCTCATTATTTAAGAAAATATAATTTTAAAAAATTAAAGTTATTAATTAAGAAAAATATGAATTTAGTACTAATCTAGAATTTTTATCAAATTAAGGTTACTTAATTAGGAAATTTAGGGATTTTAATAAAAACAACTTAACCTAAACAATTAATGCTATAGAATAATTATTCTAATTCCATAACATATATAATTTGAAATTTTAAAATTTATTGCTGGGGTTCGTTATACTATGTGACAGTCACGTGATAGATGAATCTTCTAAGATATTTAATTGTTTTATTAACTTGGAGTTTATTTTAAAAATATTATAATTGAAATTAAATACTCTAAAATTTTAGAGATAAATTTGTCTTTTAATAAAAATTTCAACACTTTTTTGTTTAATAAATTAATAAACTAAATATAGTTAATAGCGAGGTACAGCTTCTCACGACTGGCTTGGCTTGGTGGTGGATGAGAAGTAGAGTGATCTTACCTATCATATTTTTCATATTATTATCACTATTATCTTACATAAAATAGTGAATTTCGAAATAAATTAAGATTTTGTAATAGAGCTAATAAGTACAACAATAAATTCTCAATAATTAATGAATAAATATATATATCCAAGTACGTATAGTAGCACAAAGCCTTCAAGTAGACATTTCCACTGCATCTGTGGTCATAATAACTTCAAAATTAACATGGTGGCTAGAAAAATAAAGTCTTATAAATATTTGGAACAAAGTACACTAAATATTTATGATTTTCCATTAAAAAATGCAAAGAAAATCAAAGTACAAGTGCCAATTGCCTGTGCCTCCATATCTTTCTTTGGGTGAGGAAGGAAAGTAGTAAATTGGACCTCTGAGTTCTCAGTCTCAGAATTCTCGCAGACGTTACACATATATGTCTCTCAGTCCTTGCTTGAAGACAACTGAGGAAGAGAAGTGACCCCTACCGTTTAAAAAAACCCTCTGAGAGAGAGTGCAGTAGAAGTACTGTACTGGTGGAGAAGGGTATCTTTGCAGGACTAAGGGGTCTCTCTTTTAAGTTTGTACGTTCTTTTGCATCTGCATCGATCTCTGAGACTTTAGCTCTGAGTCATAATACAATAACCCAAAGGGCTGGTCCGTAATTAACTCTGCCTTCTAACGGGTACTCGATGGAATTCTCTTGCTTTTGCTCTACCAAGTTGGTCATTAGTACATCATTATTGTCCAAAATTAAAGTTTGTGTTTGTACATGTTATAATAATGGCGTGCAGCGCATTATTACAGCTAAGCTTCTAAGCTTCGACAACTTTCCTCTTTGTTCTTAATTTACTAATGTCGTGTATGTGTGTAATCTTAAAATCTTGTACTAAACACTCTCTAATAATCTGAGGTGGGACACGATTAATATACGGGAGAGTTCAAATACTGTATTTTATGAGAGCAGATAATGAAAAATAAATGAATATATCTACACTTGCGTTCTTCTTTTAAAATAAAATTGAAGAAATAACATTAAAAAACACTATTTGAAACAACAAATGATTTTAATTAGAGATATGAAAAATTATGTTGAAAATGTGAGGACAACACCTTTCTAATATAGGGTTGCGCAAGTGCACAAAACTTTCTTTTCTAACGATCACAAGAGGGTCATCAATTGTATAAAATCTTTCTTTTGTATTCTACAAAAAGGTTATTTTCGTTATTCAAACTCGTATCCTTTCGATTATAAGCGAGTAACCTTACCAATTTTACTAAGACTTCCTTCAGAAGAGGACGGCAACTTTCTAATGCGCTGTCAAAATAATTTTAGTTTTATTATATTAAAGTGTATGCGTAAATTGATGTAACCTCATTTTAATTATTAAAAAATAATCCTAGGAGTGTAGCTATATTATCTACTTGTGTTCTTATTTTTTTATATATTAATGTTATTGAATATTTCTTAACATATATACATTTATATATCTATAAACACATAAGCTCATCTTTGGGAAAGCAATAAAATGTTACAAATTAAATAAAATTTCCGTATAAATGTAATAATTAGTAAATTATTACATTTACTACCAGTTGAGCTACTTCTAAGAGACATCTGCTTCTTCTTTTTGTCTACAATTATAAAAATATAGAAATTTTAACAGGTTCTGGATCACCATTATCATTGCTTCTGTTCTCTGTTCTGGGAGATATGGATTTATTATTAGATAAGGGAAGCAACTTTACAACGAAAAGGAAGAATAAAGGAAGGAAATAAAACGTGTGAGTTATTATTATAGATACGAGGGAAGGGAGAGGTAACAGCGACGTAACATGGGAAGGAAAAGACAAAGTTGGAATAAATGGCAGACCTTCACTGCAGCTCCTGCCTCCCTCTTCATACTACTCATTCATTATCAGAGAAATGAAACCTCCATCATCTATCTTCTGCTAGATCGCCTGCTGATCCTGTCTTATTTCACTTTCTGCTTCTCTGATTTTTCACTTCTTCTAATCTTGTACACCATCAAATCACGTCCATCATTTTTGACTTATCTGTTCGCATAAAACTTCTTTTGGATTTTAAGCGGAATAATCAGAATGGAGTTTCTTAATTAGGATACATGCATTGATGTATATTCTTTTTTTTCAGTTTGTAAATATGTAAACAATTATTTATATTTACTCACTTGAAAGATTTTGGATATAGTGAAAAAAGAAGCACATATTGTATGGTTTATAAAAATGTATGATTTTTTTATGTAAATTGAAAATATTTAAAAATGAATTAAAGATATCTTTTATTAAAAGATTAGTTATCAATCAATTTTAATTTGAAATATTAATTAAAAATAAGGAAAAATTAATTCATGATCTATGTATCATATATATCAAAATCTTTACAAAAAAATAAAAATAGGTTCACGCGTTTAACAATATTTTTATCATTTGATGGGAAATAATTATGCAATTTTGAATGGATTGTAATCATTTATTCTAACTCCTAATAAAGAATTTTAGCGTAGTTATATTGGATCTTAGGGTAAAAGATACAGAGATTTTCTTTTAAGGATGGCAGTGGGCTAATCCATAGGTCAACTTTGCCAAAAATTTTAAATTAAAAGTGAGAAATTATGTGTTTTTAATTGGATCTAAAATTAGGTTACCCTGCCCTAAGTTAGCTCGAGACTCAACTCTTCTAAAAAAAACGACTAGAGCCATCCTAGGCTTATGCCTAGCCCATAGGTCGATACATTAAAAGCACTTGAATCTAAGTTCATGGGCCACCTATTGTCATCTCTATTTTCTCATGGTTTAACTAACTTTAAAAAGACATAATTTTAAATTTTATTTTTTTAATTTTTATAAAACTATTTTTAGATTTTGGTTAAATAATAATAATTAAGCACATGTGCATGACTAGCTTACATGGACTAATTAAATGTTGTTGATATGATTACTTAATCATGTTCTTAAACTCAACTTGAATTAATTAAAATAAATTAAAATTAATAATTTAAAATAATTGTAATAAATTATTAATTTATATTAGATTTAATTGATTCAGGTTAAAATAAAAATTGAATTGAATCATTATGTTATAAACATTTGATTAGTCTGTTTAAGTTACATATCTTTTGTTGTTACATTTTTAAAGAAGTTTTTTGGAAAATTAATAATTAATAATTAGAAGCTCTTTTTAATTCATTAAACGACATAAAAGGCATGTGTTTTTACCTTGAAACTTATTGTGAAAGTTAAGCTACGGTTCACAATCACATCTTCCATGCAATTATTGGGATTGGGAAAATTAACTCCACATCATTGTTTTTTAAGTGTCATTTTTTATGCATTTGCATTCAATGATGCCCTAAATTCAACACAACTATTGTGCATCTCATAAAGTTTCTTTTTTCCTTCTCTTAGTTTAGGTATGAAAAGAGATGAAACAAGAAATAATTGTTTGACCACTTTTTGATGATTCCTATTTGTCTTTTCTTTTTCAATCTCAAGAAATTTGAATTGTTACATCATTAAAAAAACACGATTATATCTATTTAATTAAATTTAATTACATCTAATTTTTTATTAGTATAAACATAAATACATAACTGTTATTTTAGTTAAAATTATAATTAATATTACTTATGTATATCATAAAGTAACACTACCTTCTCTTGAGAAGTCCCTCCATCTAGACATGCTAATATCCAATCTTTTCTACAAGAACACTTTATAACCAATGGTCTCGATGGGGCATCTCTATACAACCATAGTCCCAGTTTCAAACCCTCTACTTATGTTAGCTCCTAACAAGTCTATCTATATATGCCGACCAAATTTTTCTAGTGAGATCTTGACCATTGTCTCCGTGTCTGTCTGTCTGTCTCTCTCTCTTTCTCTATCTATCTTGATGAATATCACAAGACCGCCCCATCAAAACCATCTTCCTCAACTCTCAACCTCATGCATGAAACCATTCAATTGATTGTATATCAGTAATCCCTCAACCCCAAGAATTCAGCTGCATCATCCAAGATGTCCCACAACAATCCTCAGCCAAAACAACCCGCCTCCAAAGATGTCGACAACCAAACCTCCGGCAACAGGAAAACCACGGCTTCACGCCCCCAAGAACAAGCCTTGAAGTGTCCAAGATGTGACTCTCCTAACACCAAGTTCTGTTACTACAACAATTATAGTCTTACACAGCCAAGACATTTCTGCAAGACCTGTAGAAGATACTGGACTAAAGGTGGAGCCTTGCGCAACGTTCCGATCGGTGGCGGGTGCCGGAAGAGTAAGAAGATTAAGTCCTCTTCCCGGCTCCCCGGTGACTCGAAAGACTCCAGTGGGTCATCGGATATGGGTGGGTTCAATTTCTTTAGGGGTTTATCGCCAGCCGTGGACTTTAACCTCGGTGGGTTATCATTTCCTAGGCTAAACTCTCCCCCAAGTGGCATGTACAACCAGTTTTTACCATTTGGGGATATTTCAGCTACTTCTCCGGGAGCCACTAGTGTGACTAGTCCTTCTTGTTTCAGTCTTGATCATCATCCATCTGCCAGCTCCGGCGGTTCTATGATGGGGTTTAGTTTCCCACTCCCTAATGTTACTAGTGGATTTACTGGTGCAGTTCAAGACATGAACGGTGGTGGGGGTTCCATGAATGTTCACTCTAGCCTCGCCTCGTCTATCGAGTCCTTGAGTTCATTAAACCAAGATTTGCACTGGAAGTTACAGCAACAAAGATTGGCTATGCTTTTCGGTGAAGAGAGCAGCCAGAAAGAGAACAGTATTACAATTTCTTCAGTTGATGTAGGAAACCAGACACAGAAGCTACAACCCATATTGTTTCAAAACCTCGAAATTTCAAAACCAGAAACGTTCGGTGGTGTCGGTAATTCAAGAAAACATGCCCCTACTGGCCGTGATACAGCAGCAACGGAGTGGTTCTTCGGTAATTCTTATGGTGAAGTTACTGCAACCCCAACTCACAGTAACAGCAACGGCAACGATCAAAACGCAAGCAACTGGAATGGGGTTCAAACGTGGGGTGATTTGCAATACAACGGTTTACCCTAGAAAACGACCACAAGCATCAAAGAGGTAGGAAAAGGGAAAAATGAGGATATATATTATCACCCGCAAAACAAATTAGGTATATGTTTGTTCTTAATTATGTGACGAACTTGTAAAAGTTGGGAAAAGGAGACAGTTCTTTTCTCTTTTTTTCTTTTCAATTATCTTCTTTTGTAACTCAAGTAAAATGCTTAACAATTAACAGATCTTACCTTTGGTATAATTGCTGGTTCAGACATGTATAATTATTATTTATCTATCTGCTCTCATGTTTTCATTCGTCTCTTCCAGCAATCCTGACCTAATTTCTGATAAAAAATGGTGGTGGCCATCTAGGTTATTCTTCTTCAAGTTCATAATTTTTTCCACGTAACTTATCGTTGGTCTCTATCTTATCAATCTCTTTGGGATCAGTGATGAAACTGTTATCAAGTGAAAACATATGGTGATATCTTTGATTTGTTTTATGTTGAGTCACTGTCCGGAACTCTCACTGTCTGTCTCAGTAATGTGTCGCTCTTTCTTCTATCAGAGAAACTGAGCTTCAGGCTCCTCAGCTACTGAACATACAATGTCAATCTATGATAGACCACAGTGACAGTCGTAGCTTAATTCACAAGGGTCCTGTAACTGTTAAGCTTTAGCCCCACATAATAGCTCTGCAATGTTAAAGAGCTCTAGGCTTAAGTAGTAGCTACAGCCTGCTTGTCCTTTTATCTATGTCTGTGTCTTTACCCTTTCTCTCTTATTTTCTTCTCTGCATCATCAAAGCTAACTGTTCCTGCCTAAGGCTCTTTGTAATAATTAGTTCCATGGTGTGATTTGGTGGTGTCTGAAAAAGTGGTGGTTTGAAAGTGTAATGAATGATAGTATACCACTGTCAAACATTTGAATAAATGAATAATAGAGAATTTGAAAAAGAAGAGATTTGCATCCATCTGAAAAGGGCTTTCTTTTTAGGGTTTAGTTGTAATCCTATATCAAAAACATTGTCTTTCTTCGGCTTTTAATTAAGGATGACCAAATCATTCTCGATATGTTATCTTGTGTTTAAATGGTAAATTAAGAGTGAGATAAACATAATAATGAGAAAATAGAATTGTAATTACGATTGCAACTCATAATTTAAAACCCTAATTTAAACCATGAACCCAATGTGATATAACTTTTTATTGGATTTATGAGTATTGAAGTAGTTGAGAGATCTAACATGGGTTGAACAAAAGAGTAGAGTTAAGCAACCCTATGATAGTCACTGTTTCATTTTATTAATTAGGTATATAAATTCTCACATCAAATCTCAATATTAGAGTTAAAGACATCATGAATATATCAATGCCAAACTTATTTCATCCATTACAGTTTGGTTTCTTTATTTTTGAAATATAGTTGTGTATATCCATTCCCATACTACAAAAGGAAAATCAATTAACTACATATATCTGGTTGTTCAGTAACTTTAAAATTAGAAACAATCTCTAATACTTAGGTATAAAGTTTCGTATTCGTTGAATTCTTTAAATTATGCGTATCAGTAAGATTTTTACTGAATTATTGTTGTTGTAAATAACACCTTAATAACAACAAACTATCCTTATTTTATCTGGGTTTTAAATAGTTTTTAAAACAGAGAATAACCCAATGCAATTTGAGATTTACCATTTTGTTTGGTTGACATTATGTTAGGTGTTTTATACATGATCATAAGTATACAACTTAAGAGTTGAAGTTGCAATTTTCAGATATTAAAGGGAAAAAAAGTTGTTAGCTACATGCCTTTGCCAAAGAACTAGTTCCCTCACATTTTTCTTATACAAACATGGATATATATATAGCTTCCTTTTGGGGCTGTCTATGTTCTCCGTAATATCCCATGTAGGGCAGGGTTGTCCTGAAGAGCTAGGGACACTCATCTTGGAAACGAGGAGCTTTCCCAATGAAGTTATTTTATACTTGTTAAAAAAAGCTAGAAAGTCATTTTATATTTTTATTCCTTCAAACATATACATATGACTATGGTGTGTGTGTGTGTGTGTGATTGTGGACAAAACCATTGGTAAGGAGGTGATGGAGAAGATGAGGGTTGTTGCGTGATTAACGTGAACCGGACTTTTTGCCACTTATGATATAGAAAGCTTTTGTTTCGGCTGGTTTTGTGTGGCTGTTCTTAACTGTCATTTCTTTCGCCAACTTACAATCTACGAGAAGCTCATGACACACCCCCATTGTTCAGATTCTGTACGCTACCAAAAATGAAATCGGATTCATATTAATTTGAAAAGAAATAATAATTTTTATACGGTGTATATAGTTATAAAATAGTTTTTTAATTACAATTTCATATTAATAGCACTTGTTTTCATTTCAAAGGTTTTTAATTTAACATTGAAACGATTTAAAACTAAATTTACCATGCAACTACACAAATAAATGGAATGATTCCAATTGTAGAAAAAAATAACTCTAAAAAAATTGCTAAGTATCTATACAACTGTTAAAGAGACAACGTAACATTGTCATCATCACATATGTATATAACGTATGTGTCTGTCTGAAATCAGGGGCTTAAGATTTTGTAATGTAGTGAAAGTGGATTGAATAACCCTAAAACGAGTAAACGAGGAAATTGCTTTCACTTTCCAATTCCATCACCCTTTTCGGCCTCCTCTAGTTTTCTTGGGATCCAAAAACCAAAACCAAAACCAAAACATCCCCACACCTTCCACCAAACCCCACCCACAGACCTCATCATTTCGGTTTTTAGCCTCTAGTGCAAGCAGTTCCTGATTTCTTCTTTGCTTTTTTCTGATTTGAAACTGATCAATTTCATCAGTTATGTGCAATTAGGCCAGGTGTTAATACAGATAATTTTTTTTCTTCTTGGCTTGGCACGATCTGGTCCGAAATTAACTGGTTCAATCGAGTTAATAGGTTTTAAACCAAAATTGAGTTTTTTTTTTCAATTTTCTAATTGTCTTGGCATGAAATTTAAATATATTAAATAAAACATCATTTTGAATAAAACATTGTTATTTTAAAATTAAAAATAATCAAATTTAATTTAAATTTAATTAAATTCAAGTAACATTATTGACGTTATTATTTTTAAAGTTAAAAATAATCAAATTTAGTTCGAGTCAATCAAGTTCAAGTTTAAGATTTAAGTTCAATTAAGGACTGAACTCGCCGTATCAAACTTAAGTGTTAAGTCTAATTAGACTAAATCTTTTTATATCCTAAAATGTTCAGTTGGTAATTAATAGATATAAATATTAATTTATAAAATATATGTTATAAACCTCAATAAAGAAAAGGGAAAACAGTGACTAATTTGTCTGTTAGCAACGCCTTGTTTCTGACTATCGTATTGAAAGCAGGCTTTAACCGAAGGGAGCTCAGTCCAACTCCAGATACGACTTTTTATTAAACAATGGACATAAACAGAGATCCACAGTATAATTTTAATGGCAATTTTTTTGTTTTTTGCCTTAATTTTTTTATATTTTTAATCAAAATTTTAAACTTTCTAACTATAAAATTTTAAAAATAAAGTTGCAAATTTCCCTTTAAATTTTCAGGAAAAAAATAAATTCTTAATATTTTTATATTTATATGTTAAACTTTAATCTGAATATTTATTTACAAAATAATTTTTGTAAACAAAATTAAATAATAACGTCAAAATTGTTTCAGATAATAATAAAATTTATAAGAAGTTTATTCATAAATTTTATATAACTAAGAGTTATTATAAATTATCTAATTATTAAGTGATTATTCAAATTTTTTAAAATTAGTTCACATATTTTAACGAATTTTTATCTTTTCAAACATTTATTCTATTAAAAATAAGATTATTTATATAAGTTAAATAGAAGAGTTACGATTGGAAATTTTTTCTATTTTTATCATCTTTTTTTGGAATAAGTTGATGCAATGAGCATTATAGTTCTACATCCCTTGAGAGGAGAGTATTAGTCGAGATGACCTTACATGTAAGCTGGGCAAACCTCTCTAATATATTAGTCTTTTGGTTAGGCCTGGTCTGCATCATTTGGTATTAGAGCCGGACTCTCACGCATGTAGGCGCACGCGGATCTGTGGGGTTAATTTGGGACAGTCCTCTAGCAAAAGGTGACTCGAACCACATGCCGAACGCGTGTTCTTCCGTGATGGAGAGAATTGATGCATTGAGCATCATAGTCCCACATCGCTTGAGAATATTAGTCGAGATGACCTTATATGTAAGCTGGACAAACCTCTCCAATAAACTAATCTTTTGGTTAGTTAGGTCTGATCTGCGTCATAAATATTTTGTATTGTTTTATTGTGATTTAAAAATATTTAAAACTGATTAAAAATAGAAGTGATTCTCTTATGTAAGAAGGAACATATCATGCTGAGTCGAAGAGCAAGCAATAGTTAGCAAATCACATGTACAAACAAGTTCTTGCTGATATACTGAGGTTTTAAGTTTTATATGCAACAGACAGAACTCGTCTGATGGTTTTTTATGTTTTCTTTTTTCCAAAGAAACTGGTCATCGTGCTAGAAGAAGCTTAAAGCTCTATGCTTTCCACCACTTTCGATCAGAATTCATATCCTTTTTTGGTAGAAAATCGCCAAGATAACAGTTATCTCATCTTTTAAGCATCAAAATTGATGATTGATGATGATTGATGATTAAGCATCAAAATTGATGATTGATGATGATTGATGATTAAGCATCAAAATTGATGATTGATGATGATTGATGATTGGCTAGATTCAGTGACATGTTTCACACATGCAAGACAATAGCAGAAACATTTCTAAGTTGAAATCGAATCTTTATCCTGTAAACATCTGAACTCATTCCTATTAGCTTAAAAATAAGTTGATTTCGTTTCATTTAGCATAGAGAAACAATTGATACAAGTAGTTAGTAGTAGGTGAACGATTAACAAATAAAGAGTGGTATACTCTTTGTGATTCTTTGAACTGTTTTCTATCAAGAGTTACTACCTAGACCATATCTTTTTCTTAGCATCCCTCTCCTTGAAGACTTGTCCCTGATCTCTGATAAGCCGTTTGTGAGTCGTCAATGGGACCTGAACACCTATGGTTGTTGGCTTTGTTGTCCTCAAAGCCCTTGCAACCTTTGGAGGATCAGATTTCCTACCCATGTAACACGTAGGTATGGTATTGTTCTCTGTTTCTGCACTTCTGGAATGTCTTTTCTTTCCAATGGCTCCAAGTGTATCACTTGTTCTTGGCAATGTGGACCCCTGACTCCGAGGACGAGTCATTGAGTTCGCATTCCTGAGGATATGAGCCTCAACGTCGGCCATTATGTCATCATCTTTCACACGAGCTTTTCCTTCAATAGGAGTAGCTTTTGTGACTTCAGCAATATCAGAACTCCGCAAACACTGAAACTGTTTCTCTTGCTCCGCTAGTTTAGCTTCCAGCTCCTTAATCTGCCACAACAGGAATCAATTGTACACGCTCGTAATACAGGAAATTGCAAAACTTCGAATATACGAGTCAAAAATATAAATATAAACCTTCTGATGAAGTGACAATGTTTCTGAATTCTGTTCTTGCTCTTTGAGCTTTTTCTCAAGATCTTTAACCTGGAAGAGAAGAGCAAGTAAGTATGTAAAGAACATTATTATGTCATCTTCTTGAACTTCTCTCTTTCAAAAGTAATTCCCATGTAAGCATTCAGAACCTTGTGTTGGAGAACAAGAGACTGAGACTCTGACTCTTGCATTTGCTCTACCAGTTTGCTTTCAAGCTCTTTGACCTTGGTTGAATGTGATAACATTGGATGTTTTAGATATATCTTCAACATAACAAATGGAAACTATAGAAACTTTATGAGCAAAGTGATTGAGATAAAGACCTTCTGTTGAAACAAAGCAGATTCTGATTGCTGTCTTTCTCTAAGCTTGGCCTCTAGTTCCTTGATCTTTTCCAGAGAATCAATTATTGCTAAGTAGGAACATATAAGCATCATAATTTACATTGTTTGATTAATAAAAAATCTACCTTTTGCTGGAGGCCATAGCATGTCTCTTCCCTTCCCTTCAATCTATCTGAAAGTTGTGAGACTTGCTTTTCTGACTGACCATGCAAGTTGGTCTTCATTTCTAGCTGGCCTTCCAGTTCTTTGATCTTCTCTTGCTGGATCTTGTAGACGTTATCTTTTCCTTTGGCCTTGTTCTCTACGTTCTGTAACGATTCTTCTAGCTTCCTTAGCGATTCATCTTTGGATCTCGATTCTTGGCGTACTTTTTCCAGCTTTTGTACATCAAACAAATTGTTACAATTCCAACCTTAGTTCATTAATAATGATAGATGCACCAATGAGGAATCACTAATCATACCATGACTTTCAACTTCTGAAGCTCAGCTGTATCGACCTGCCTCCTTGCAGGACCTAATTCCACCCCTCTAACACGAGTTGCAAAGTTCAATGAACTCACCGTCTCACTCAAGTCCCGCTCTGAAGGGCTAATTTGCACAAACATTAGAGTTTTGGATTCACCTCCTGCAAAGCTCAGAATTAAAAGTTAGCCAATCCAAAAAAATCTCCACAGTATGCAACTGGGCACATGTACTCATAACATGTCTTTACTTACCTAATGAATCTTGAAGTAAATGTGTCAACTTAGAATTCCTGAAATCATACAATACATCTTGTTATCATATGGATATAAAATGGATCTTCCTTTTAGTATCAGTGAAGAAGCCAAAAAATTATCATTCACCTGTACGGGATGTGATTATTTTTTGTTGCCAAGGCATATATAACATCTCCAAGAGCAGAAAGAGATCTGTTGATATTTTGAGCCTCCTTCAGTCGTTCCCCTTGCACATCTGTTTTTGCCAGCCTCTCACTCCCTGCCAAATCTACAAGCCAGAGTTTGCTTTTGGTACACTCACCATTCATCAAATTCTTTGCTCTTACCATTACACAGAGCATGCTGGTTCAAATGGGAAAAGTAAACAATCAAAAACAAAACTAGGACAGGAGGAAACATACATGGTGAAACAAATGGGGAATCAGCTAGTTCAGCTTAATAATACCAATGTGATCTGCTGCTGTGTTCATTGACATTATTGGATCCTACAGCTCTAGCATTACTTCCAGCTTGCAGCACGTTCCAGACTTCATTGATGTTATTTACTTTAGCTTCTACGATTCCCGGAACGTGACGAAACCCTTCAGAAGATTGTTTGATCTCCAACCTACAAATACACAAGGAAGTAATGAACTTATTGTCTCTTTGTGCGTGTTAAGTTCTGTAACCACCTTTCAGTTTGTTGATTTCATCCAATAGCTAAAGTTAAATTCTGGAAACTTACTAAGTTCGGTTTAACAACACACAAAGAGGTACAGAAGCTTACTTCTTTGAGGCTGGTGATGTAGCCAGTAAGTCTCTAATTTGTTCATTGTAGACTTCAAGCACGCTAACATGGATGTCATATGTAAAAGTTTCACTCCTTTCCCTGGCAATTTGAAATAATAGCTCAAGAGTCCTATAATTGACTCCCCTGTTTTCCTCAGTACCTTCCATTGTAAATGTCTTCCCTGTTCCTGTTTGACCGTATGCAAATATACAGACATTGTATCCATCCAGTACTGAGACCACCATTGGCGAGGCATCCGCAAACACATCAACTATCAGGGGAAAGATCAAAGTTTTGGTTTAGCCAATCTAAACAATAAAAGCACTAAGCATAAGCAATGATTATGAATGATCAACATTATGCTAGTCTTATGATTACCTTGATTATCTCTTGGGGTATAAATCTGATCAAATTTAAAATTCTTTCTGGTTGAGCCACCTGTTATTATCCCAAGATCTCCATCCTTTGCTCCGTCAAAGTCAACAACTGTTCCACATCCTGCTGAGATTTCCTCCTTATTTAATGGGCGACACCGGCAGAAGACCCTAATATTGCCTGATATTCCATAAAGATAGACAATGAATGCTTCTTTTATTCAAACTCTTTCCTTAATGCAGTAAATGAACTTCTAAAACACCTATGGAAGGGGAAGAATACAAACCTTTAGTCTCTTGAATTTGGTTATATAGCTCTTTTCTCTTTGCATGCTCTGCGCTATACTTGACCTTGAGATCCTCACACTGTGCAACTGCAAAGTTAATGCCATCAGTCCGTACAAAAGCATGGCAGGATGGTGGAGAACAAGCTAACTACAGAAAAAATCCAAACATACCAAGTGCCTGGACTCCTTCAACCATTTTATACAGCTCGGGTATCGAATCCGCGCAATCGTGTGCCTCACGAGAGAGCTGAGCATGCTCTTCTTTCATAATCTGGCATCAAATACAGTATAAAGTTAAATGTTCAGGTTGGTAACAGACAATGTAGAAGGAAACATTTGAAGAGAGTTCAGTGAGAAGGAATAAGAAGTTGCATGCCTTGATTTTTTCTTGTAAACTGTTGACTGCTTCTGCCCAGAATTTTTTATCACGGTCATACCTGCTGGTGATATTCCTCAGACTTTCAGCTTGTTTTCCCACAGTTTGGTCTGTCAGGGAAGGAGGAAAAAGGCCATTTCTAAGTACCAGCAACAAAGATTGTGAAGAAAGTGGAAGTTAGCTAATTTAAACAGTTGCAGAAGGCAATTCCTAGGAAACTGATTATGTAATCAATGCACTACTAGGCATGTCTTTTGAGCAGTCTGAAGTAACCTCATGGGTTCTATCTTGTCTTCTGTAATTCTTTTGGTATCAAACTTACAGTTTATGATGCTCTTAGGAAAGGAATTTAATAATATGGGTGCTCTGGAAATTACCCAAAGACCGTGTCTGGAAGGTCTTGTTGTCAAGCTCCATTCTGACCTTCTCTAGCTGTTCATTCGCTGCAGTCAGTGACATCCAAGCTTCATGGCATTCGTTTGTCTTGCGTTGGCATTCAGCAGTGAGCTCTTGTATCTTCTTTTCATATTTATCTGTAGCTTTTGTTCGCATTAGTTTTTTCTGCGAGGTACAAAATAGAAATATCCCTTAAGTAAATATCTTCGAGAAACCGAGATCCTTATGCAAGCTACAACTAACCTGAGCAGAGGAAACTTCTATCTCAGCAGCACAATTGTTGCATTTGAGGTATTCTTGTGGCAGCTGAGGAACTGTATTCATTTACTAATATGGTAAGGTTGATTCTACGTGTTTCAAGATACTTTACCTATGATGAATTTAAATATAAGAAAAATGGCATACCTGACACTTCAGGTGCTTTCCTTATGCAGATCCCACTGACAAGAGGGCTTCCATTGATCCCTTCAAAATTTATCACTATTACTCCGTCCTCTTTCACTCTGACTCTCACGTCAACTAACTGAAGTGGTCTATTTGCTCCAACAATGGAGAAGATATCAAATTCTGATAACAACTGCTCAGAATAACAAGCCAGTAAGTGATTGCTTACACATATTCAAAACAAAAAGCGTGAGAAGAAAGTGTTTCAAGTTGATTGACTTGCCTTTTCTCCCTGTATAAATACATCAAAGACTCTCATTCCTTTAGGCCCATTTGTGTTTATTATCTCCGCGAAGTGAAGATAAACAAAATAGTCTCCCGCAGGAACATCATGGAACTGATAACTGAAGTTCCCCAATCTTGCCGACTGATAGATACTTGGGTAATCTCCAGACTCATGAATATCCTCATTGGTTCGGAAAACTGCCCCTCCTATGTAATTCGTGTCATCAACAATTCGCACGCTGGAATCTTCTGCCACTGAGGCCTCACCTCCAGCATTTACAAACACCACAAGATCATCTGGTCCAAAGCAAACATTAAAATGCAGCTATTCAGCCAACAATAGTTTCTTTCAGAGAGCTTCACTGGACGCGATAACGTGAACCTATTATCAATCATCAAGAAGAGTTTTCTTTTTTCATTTTCCTTTGAATTAAGCACGATTGCAACTCAGAGAGAAGAGGCATCTATTTCATTTGGTTTATGATAATCAGAATCAAAGACTAGTCAGCATAAGATCAGATGTATGAATTAAAGAATCAAGATCAGCTAATCTAAAGTCATTTCGTACGGATTTTCTTTTTACAAAAGATAAATAAACAACATCCTTCATTTTACAAAAGATAAAGAAACAACATCCTTCATTTCTATCGTTTTCTCAGCAATCAATCAAAGAACGAACTTTATCCAGATACAGATACGCATTAAAGCTCCAGACTTGCTGACCTGTACAATTCAGTCTCGAAAACCCAGATAGAACTAATCGTGAACTGGAATCACAAAGCATAGAATCAACCAAAGAACCCATATCTTCATCCCCGACAGAGTCTTTGCTTTCTTGGTCCAATTTCTCATCTTTCTCCCGTTCAAAAACCCTAGAAGCAGAAGAGTTGAGGAATAGCGTTTCCGGGTTTTGGTAAGGACTGTTAAATTGCAAATCTTCCATTAAAAATCGGGAGCGAAATTCAAACAGAAAGTCCGTTGTCTCGCAGCAAGAATGCTCTGAAAGTTTGAAGAAGAAACAGAACAAATTTTCCCTGTACCTTTGCCTCTCTGTGTGTGTATAGTGTCTTCGGAACGTTCAAATTTGAAATGAAATGTGACCGTTGTAAAGAAGCCCTACCGTTATTATTACCTTTTTACAATAAAGTCAACTTAAATGTAAGCCCATGAAAAGCCCATACATTGGGCTGAAGGGTTTTTCTTTTGATGTTTTGTACAAACTTGTCGGGGCATTTTTCTCCGGGTTAGATATATATTCATATTTTAAAATTTATCATTTATTTTATAATATTATTTAATTATCAAATAATTTTTATTATATTTCATCATAAATTAACAAAAAGGTTAAAGAATACCCTAAAAAAGAATTGTGTGATAATTAAATAATATCATAAAGGCTCTGTTTGGCAAATAGCTGATTGCATTAGCTGTTAGCTGATTTAGCTGTTAGCTGATTCTATCAGCTGATTTGACCAGCGGATTGCATTAGCTGCTTGTTAGAGATGTTTAATAAAATTAACTGTTTAGTATGAGCTGTTTATATGTAAAATGACTTATAAGGACATGACTTTAAAAAAAAAAGGGTATGAATATTATATAGTTTAGTATTTCGTTGAATATTCTTATAAGAATTTAAATTTAAGATATTTTAATTTACGTTGAATATTCTTATAGGAATTTAAATTTGAGATATTTAATTCTACAAAAATTAAATTTATAACTTTAATAAAAATATAGAACATTTAATTTAA